>JAVSCE010014786.1:0-102213 GCA_032199065.1 Smutsia gigantea
TATTGATAGGTATGTACTTATTGCCATTGCTGGCTTTAGATTCGCGGTTACCAAGGGTTCAAGGGTTGCTTCTTTACTATCTAACCATCTAAGTTAACTTTCTTGTTAAGTTATTGTAAACAGTCTGATGTTTCTTTCTTTCTCTCCCTTCTTATTCCTCCTCCATTCTTTCTATAATAGGTGTTTTATTCTTTGCCTTTAGTTAGTATTTGGATGGTCTGCTTTCTTTGCTATGATTTTTTTTCCCTCTGGTGACATCTTTTTAGCCTTACGTGTGCTTCCATCTAGAGCAGTCCATTTAAGATATCCTGTAGTGGTGGTTTATGAGATGCAAATTCTCTTAACTTTCGTTTATCTGGAAATTGTTTAATGCCTCCATCATATTTAAATGATAATCGTGCTGGATACAATATTCTTGGTTCGAGGCCCTTCTGTTTCATTACGTTAAATATATCATGCCATTCTCTTCTGGCCTGTAGGTTTCTGTTGAGAAGTCTGATGATAGTCTGATGGGTTTTCCTTTGTAGGTGATCTTTTTTCTCTCTCTAGCTGCCTTTAATACCCTGTCTTTATCTTTGATCTGTGCCATCTTAATTATTATGTGTCTTGGTGTTGTCTTTCTTGGGTCCCTTGTGTTGGGAGATCTATGAGCTTCGGTGGACTGCGAGACTACTTCCTTCCCCAGCGAGGGAAAGTTTCAGCAATTATTTCTTCAAAGACACTTTCTATCCCTTTTTCTCTCTCTTCTTCCTCTGGTACTCCTATAATGCGAATATTGTTCCGTTGGATTGGTCACACAGTTCTCTTAATATTCTTTCATTCCTAGAGATCCTTTTATCTCTCTCTGCCTCAGCTTCTCTGTATTCCTGTTCTCTGATTTCTATTCCATTAACAGTCTCTTGCATCTCATCCAGTCTGCTGTTAAGCCCGTCGATTGCTTGTCTGATTTCTGCATTGTCTTTCCTCACTTCCCTCACTTCCTCCCTCAGCTCTTGCACGTTTCTCTGTAGGTCCGTCAGCATGGTTATGACTTTTATTCTGAATTCTTTTTCAGGAAGACTGTGCATTTCCATCCCTTCAGACTCCCTCTCTGGGGTTGTCTGGTTGATTTTGGTCTGAACCATATTCCTCTGTCTTTTCATGACTGTATAATTTGGTCACTGATAGTTGCCACGTATGTCAGCTGGGCTCTTTAAGACTTTAAAAAGAGAAGAAAAAAAAAAGAAAAAAAAGAAAAAAAAGAAAAAAAAGAAAGAAAAGAAAAAACAAAAACAAAACAAAACAAAACAAAAACAAAAAAATGCCCACCGGACGTAGATTCTGTGGGAATGCTCTAGGTGGCGCTATTGCCCCACTATTCCACAGCTGTGACTGTGCCGCTCCGCAGGGCCCTTTATCGCTCTGGCAGGGGTGGGAACGAATAGGAGGCTGTTGATCTCAGTGAGAAGTGTTAAGTATGGCTACGCTTCCTCAGTCGCCAGCTAAGGCGTCTGAAACTCCCCAGGACTCCCAGCCTGCTGGGCTGAGTGTGCTGGGCGATCCGGCTCCTCCGCTGGGCTCCTGTCTCTTTAAGACCGCTGAGGAAAGCGCGCACTTTTTTTTTTCCTTCCCGGAGCCGGCTGCAAGCCCCTGGCGCGTTCCCCGCTCAGATCCTGCCCCTCTGTCTCTCCAATCTCTGCTGCACTGCGCAATGTGGGTCAGCGCTCCCCGCGCAGATCACCGGGGCTGGCTACTACTTCGCGGGGTGCACTTCCACTCCCTCCCGGCTCTGAATCCTCTCCTCCCGCCGGTGCGCTGGGGTGGGGGAGGGCTCGGGTCCCGCCGGGTCGCGGCTCTGTATCTTACCCGCCTCTTGGGGTGCCGAGTCCTCTCGGGTGTAGCCGCACGCTGTGCGCTTTCCTTTGTATTCTCGTCTCTCTTTTAGGAATAGATGTATTTTCTGTGTTTTCGTAGATAAATATAGTGTTGGGAGGAGATTTCTGCCGCCCTGCTCACACTGCCATCTTCCCGGAAGTCTCCTCAACTGCTATTGTTTTAATGGTCAGGATCATTTCCAGCTTTATCTTCTCTCCTTCTGGATAGCAGTTTTGACAAGTGCCTTTGTAAGGGGAATTAATCCACTTGGAAACTTGGCAGCCAAAGAGAAAGTCAGTTTCTATTTTCTTTCTAAGAGTTGTTGGAAAGTGTGTGACTATAGAGCTCTGAGCTTAGAATGGTGTGTCTTTTTTGATTTTGCATTGTCTGCCATTAGTTTTCGTTTCTATTGTATCCCGCAATACCCACTCACCAAGTGGTGGTCAGCCTTCTTTCACAGAATCTAAAATGTCCTGGCTTGGGATCCTCTGCCCAGAAACTATATAAGGAAGTAAATGGTCCTAACACCAGGGGGCAGGGTGGTGGGAAAAGATGTTTCATGAAAGCTTCTTCTGATTAGAGATCTATTTAATAGATTTCCTTCTTTTTCTTAACTAATATCTTAGTCATAAAATGCCTTATTAGAATCACATGAAAAATAATTGCACTGAGAAAAATACTTAACTAAATTTATATTATAAAAGATTATTAACTCATTCATGTGAGAAGACCAACCAATCCTTAATTAATTTCATTCATTCTAAAGAACCTGCTCTAACCATTTTGACCTTAATCATTCTAAAAGTTTCAGTTATCTAATTTAGGTCAATTTTAAATTCTGATTGTAACAGAAAATAATTAAATTGCATTTTTCTAAAGACAAAATGATCAGTAAAGGAACAAAAGATTTTTCTTCAACCTGGATAATGCTGTTTCTATTCTAAATTTGTCACCAGGGTGGTTCAATCCGACTTTTTACAAATCAAAACAAAATTTAGTTTGAGTCTATTTCCTGTTTACCCCCAGGTTGATTTAACCAAATTAAAGATGATTTGCATTTAATTTTAATCCTAAGATTGATAAATATTTCATTAAAAATCAGGATCACTGCTTCTAGGTATTTTTAGATTGTAAAGTGGCTAATCTGCTTTACTAATAACTGTTATCTATTATTGCAGACCTTTAAATAAAATTAGCTTTTCCAGTAAATTTATTAAAATCCAGAGTCAAGAAGTAACTAAAATACATTTTCACTCAATACTGTAATATTACACAGGCTGCTGATTTAAAAATATGTGGGTTTTTGTTTCAAATAAGATTGTCCTTGTCAACCTCCCTGAATTATGCCCAATTTATATTTTAAAAAACCAGTTAGAGAGTTGGCAAAAGAAAAAAATCAGGATAATGTGGTATATTTTTTAATTTTGAAAGTTTTTACAAAATGAACACATTAAAATCAAATATACATATACTCTAAAAAAGTGGACAATAAAAATTTTGATTGTGTGTGTGTGTAATGATGGTGGTTTACGTTGTTTTAGATATGTGTGGGTATTAGGCAAAGAAATTAAATGAACTCCCCAAGCTCAACATGTGATTTCCCCCTCCATGTCTAAGCATTCCAAGAATTAACGTAATCACACAAAGCCACATGAGGCTAAAACAGCATTTTCCTCTTCTGTACTTTTAGTCTGATGGGTACCCAAAGAAACAAATATGATCCGTGGATGGTCCTTCTGCCTGCCCAAACATGTTTGCTCTCAGCATTGGCTGGGCAGGACCTGGTTTCTGATCATAACAAGCTGTGTGGGAACTAGAAACAGGTCATTTCATCTCTCTGTAAAATGGAGTTGAACTAGATATCTTTAAGGTCCCTTTCATTTTTCAAATCCTTTGACTTAATAGTTCTGTTCCATATCTGGTTTCTGGGGTATGAACTAGTTGAAAGAGCCAGCCAAGCCCCAATCCAGATGCAGAGGAACTCCTCCCCATCTATCACAGTTGTTCAACATCTTAAGCGCTGGGTCAAAATCATGGGAAGCTATTTGCTGTTGCACTTGTTTTTGAAATAAGAAAACCATAGTATCTGATGCATATTTTCTAAAGGATGTTCTGAGATGTTTACAGTATTTTTTACATACCTGAATAAAGCAGGTAATTTAAATACTCCTCATGTCCAATGCCCCCATGTTTGGAAAAGGCAGGAAATGTCAGACACTATTTAAATTCGTATCCTAAAGCTAGAAGCTTAGTAGATGGGAAGGACCATTATAACAGTGTCTTAGACAGGAAAGCCTTCTCTGAGGCTCCTACACAGGGCTAGGCGCTCCACCAGCATTCTCAGAGCACCGTCCTTGCCCCTACTGTCACACCCAAAACTGTTTTAACTGCTTGACTGTTAGTCTCCCTGATTACACACTGCCAGCTCCTTGAGGGCAGGGCTTGTGCTTGTTCACTGACATACCCTTAGTACCTGACACATAAGGACTCCATAAATAACTGTTGGATAACTGTTGAGTAAATAACCAACTATAGTCACGTACTGATCTGTCAGGAGCAACAGAGGCAAAGTATTAGCACCTGCCATAGCCACACGAGGTGACACGAACAAGAGCCTCATGTTTGGCAGTTGCCAGGTGGACACAGATTCCCATCAAAGTGTGATTGGTGGAATCCCTAGAAATTTCCATTCAGTAATGTCACCATAGTATGTCATATCATACCTGCGTACCCTGAGTAACACCAAAAGATATATGACATTTTGATGGGAACATTTTAACTATTTACCCAATTTTTACACATACTTCAGCAAAATTTGCCAATAGTGTATTAATCATAAGCCGCTAAGCACAAAGAATAAATACTTCTCTAGAGGAAAATGAGTTGGTGCTGGCTATATTTTCATAGGAAATTCCTCTGACTATATTATATAGGAACAAGGTGGTGTATCTGTTGTGCAATTGCTCAGCATACTATCCAAAAAAGGATTAACAGAACCTTTTCCCCTTGCATGTTTGCATTTGACCTTTGGTTAACTTTCTAGCTCTGTTCCCCTGGCAACCTAATAAAGAGTAGCATCTCAACTGTGTTGCTGGGCAACATTACTTATGGTAAAAATGACCCCCAATTGATAAATTGCACTGGACTGGGAGAACTAGAAATATCTGATAGGAAGCCACAGCTCTGGGCTTCCCTAAGTACAGTGACTCTTGGAACAGACGTGTCTCTTGAGGGGACTCTAGAAGCTATGTCTATGGAGTTGTTCTAAGAGATACTTGCTCCAGTGACACAAGAAACTTTTAAGCCAGGGTAGCTTCCACACTCACCTGACATGGGTCTGCTCCTTGCCCCTAGGCTGTGACACACAGTCAGCAGCAGGAACTCCGACAGAGGAGCAACATCTGGTTCTGCCCCGCTAGCGAGCTGTCTTCCCATCCTGTCCTAAGTGAATCTGATGCTTAGTGTGGCAGTTTGAGTTTAAATGTTTCTAAACATTCGGCTGAACCTCAGTAGACCCTGGAGGGCACTATAGTACTATTATTTGTTTGGGTTTTTTTTACCAGTGCACTGGACCCCAGAGCAACATAGGAGTTAGAGGCGCCAACTCCTTGTGCAGTTGAAAATCTGCATATAATTTTGGCTCTCCCAACACTTAACTACTCATAGCTTACTGTTGACAGGAAGCCTTACTGATAACACGAACAGTCAATTAACACATATCTTGTATGTTACATGTATTATACACTGTATTCTTAAAGTAAGCTAGAGAAAAGAAAATGTTTTTCCAAATTGTCATAAATCTCAAAAAATTTTTCCAATATATTTATTGAAACAAATCCACATATTCAGTGCCCCTCCCCCTGCCCAGTTCAAAACCATGTTGCTCAAGGGTCAACTGTAGTAGATGTTCCCCAGGGACTAATGACAGTAGAAAGATATGAAACTGTCATATTTTCCTGCTTCCAAAAAGATCGTGATCATGCCCTTCACTGTCTGTGTGACAGTCTGTATCCATTACATGTCACCAAGACATATACATCAAGCTGATGCCTTCCCTTAAAATCCCCAAGCTGTACTATTAAACCTTCAACCACATAATCCCCACCACCACTGATTTTTAATATGCTACTGATGAAGGTCCAAACATCAAATGGAAGATATAAAAGTTGCTCCCCCAAACCACAGTTGTCATGAAGAACTGGCAGTAGTAAAATAGTGTACCTGGAGGGTCAGAGCAGATGCTAAAAGTTCTCAGATTATGAAGGTTCCACATCATCTGGTCTCACTGGTATGAGTTAGTGTTGCCTTCTAAAACCAGGGCAAGTTAGAAACTAACCCATTATTCCTGCCAAACAAAAAACTCCTCATTTATCTCAACAGAAACATTATTGGAAGGAAAGAATTAAATTTTCAGTGTGATAATGAAAAGTTTGAGGAACCCAGTAATATTTGGTGGAAATATTGTAAAAAAATCAATGAAAACCTTACCCACCATAAGCTACTGAATAAAATGCTCCCTTCTTTGGATTAGAGGATAGTGTGACCATGTGGGCGCACAAGGCAAACTCCAAGAGAAAAATAACAAGAAGTACAGTGCTAATGCCCCAAACATGTAATAGGAACTTCTCACCCACCCTAAGCCCTTGCCCCTCCCATCCCCTTACACTAGACTTCACAGAGATAATTCTATTATCAGTGCACAAGGGACACACAAGAAAAACCTAAAGGTCCAAATGAAACAGTCTGAATTCAGTTAACCAAAGGCCACTCTAGACTTTTCCACTGGCCCCGGGATCAGTACATGCAGCCCCACCTGTTGTCTTCCCCTCGGTGGCGTTTATCACAGCATCACTTCACAACAACAAAACCCATCACAGTATCCTGTACCCACAGAATACTCAATGTCACAACATTTTGCAGACCACTAGGTCAGTAGCTTCCTTAAGGAACATTCAAAGTATAGTGACCACCGAAATATTTACATCAGAAGGACATCTTTCTGCCAAATGACCAGAAGCCATGCGGCTGTATGTTATTTCTTAATTTATTACAGATACCCAGGCCTTATTTATGTTTCTTCCACCCCTGCTATGAAAGCCTGACCTTTTCCCCCAAGAGAAATAACTTCCCAGGGATGTGTTTTTTAATTCCATTACAAGTAAGAATCCTGTTCCCATGTATGCAGTGTATCTAATATAAGACAAAAGCATCCCTTTGTGAACTTGGACTAATGTGCCAGAAAGAAGCCAGAATATGAACTAAATCACTAATGGTCAGTGTGGGGTCCAACTGTGAATTTACTTATTATAAAAATAAGTTTTTAAAAGCTTTTTAAAAAACATCTCCACAAATTAAACCTCAAAGTTACTGACCACCAGATGTAAACATAAATTCAAAACAGAAGACAGTTTATGATTTGATAGTCCAGACAAAGGAAGCATTTCCTCTAAAAGCAGCAGAATTCAGCAGCCCAGTTATTACCAACGCCAACACACAAAACTCCAAATGCCACCAGGAATGCAGCAATCTAAGACATTATGGAAGAAAGAGATCGTTTAAATATTAAGCTTCATGTTCCATCTTCCTCCCAACGATTCTGCTCCTTTGAAATTTAATAAAGTGATCAGAGCCTAATAATGGTTCTGAGGGTATGAATCTGATCAGAATATCTAAGTTTCCATATCACAAACCAAATTAGATCTTGGGCAAGTTATGAACAATTTGGCCTCAGCTACCCATTTTACTAATCCACTATTTTCTAAAACTTGTAGAAGCATAAGGGCCTATTAAATATTATAAGGTAAGAGGTAGCCTAAAATACAACATAAAATTAAGTTCACTCATTAAAGGTCATTTTTTAAAATTCTACTGTATCTTACAGTAAGGTTTCTCAACCTTGGTGCTCCTGACATTCTGGACTAGGTGATTCTTTGCTGTAAGGGGCCATCCTATACACTGTGGGTGTTTCGCAGCAGCCCTGGCATCTATTCACTAAATGCCAACAGCACTCTGCCCTGAGTTTAACAGTTGAGAATGTCTCCAGACATCGCCAGATGTCCTCTGGGGGGCAAAATCACCCCCAGTCCAAAGTCACTGTCTTACAGTGAAATTTGTAGTGTAAAATTTTTTACTTAGCACCCAGTGAAATGAACAGGTCATGGAGTTCCTGAAGAGGATCATGGCTCTACCAGAGGAAGTAGGCAGAGAAGTTAACTGTGAGGTAGAAAAGTCTTACTAAAACATCAGTAATAATTAAAACAGAATTAACGAAAATATCAGACCTAACTCCTTGCAAGGTGTTGTCTTCTACACATCCAGTTAGGTTTCCCTTTGGCTAAGCTCTCTCTTTTAAAACAATAGCTAATATTTCCATTTTAGGTAGGAAAAGTATCCTTGGTCCTTGCTAATTTTCAACTGGTAACTCTTGATCTGGAACAATTTTCAAGCTATCTCTAAGAAAAGACCAGTTTTTAAATTTCGAATCTACTGCAGATCAACACAGGGTCCTAGTATGCTGAAGGTATCAAAGAATCGAGAGACCAGCGGCCGGCTGTCAGGAGCACAGGGTCTGAGCAGCACCATTCTGGGGCTCTAATTTCTATTAAAAAGTGCAGTTCATAAGCCAATTTATAATGTTTTTGATTATCTTTTCTGTTTCAGAGGCAGAAAGAAGAGTGACTTTATCACCTTCTGAAACTCAACTATACTAAAATTATAGCAAGAAAAGGGATTTCTTTAAAATCCATTTTCGATACTTTAACCTAAGACAAAATTATCAAAGAGCTTTAAATATCCTTAATTCCCAATATTTCCTGCTCTTCAGCTTTTTAAAGAAGCACAGCCTCTTTTGGTAAAATAATTATATGGCTGCAAAGTGGGTGAAAAGCAAATTGGTTTTAAAAACCTGTTCTCCTGAAGTTCTACTAACCTCTTTCCCTCCAGAGGATCTTGTAAAAGGTAAACAATTTAGAAATATAACTTGTTTATAAAGGCTTATACTTTCCCTCCAATTAAAGTTCATGAATATTCACTAATGAGTAAAAGCTTGTTGGCAATGGCTATATCCACAGCAGCAGCTCTTAGAAATGGCTGGAAAGGGCAGGGGAGCATTCTGAGTTTAGCCCAGATGACTTATCTTATGATCACAAGATAGGTTATCTGTGTGTGTAGAATTGTCAAATACCAAACCAGACAGGAAAACCACCCAGACCTGGGCTCACAGGCTCCCTTCCCAGGGCTCACTTAACGTTTAATTCAACTGGGCAAGTCAGAGTGCCATAGGAGCCTTTCCGCTCATTCCCATGCTTGTCTACACATAAATACTCCCAGCCTTTAACACTACAGTCTTGATTTAAAAAGTAACTTTTATAATCATATAGCCAGGCAGCCTGGCCTACCTTATATGGATGAAGCTTTTTAATACCTCACCAGAAAATTAAAATATGGAATGCATATGGAGAAGCTTGACAAAGGTTAAGATTGATCTTAAACTTAATACATTCTTGTCCACCTTTTCAGAGAAAGAGGGTGACGACAGAGGATTGAGGCCATATGGAAACAAGCATGGAGATTGTATCTTTCACCTAAGCAGAGTCTGGATGCACAACAGGAAAAGCAGGAAGCCTCAGGCCCAGCAACGTCCTCAAAACCAAGGGCACCACACTAAAAAGTCATGAGTTCTTTGAGTCACAAAATCCAATCTCCACCACCTGGTCTAGGAAAATGCAAATATATTAACAGTGAAAAAATGTTTCTCTCAGCATTCTACAAAATTGGACAGATGGTGGCTTTAACCACAGAATGAGCAATAACAAATGCTAAAACCTCTTGCCCGCCTATTTGTTGCTACGTAAGCGTCTCTCCATCTGATAAGGTGGGCCGAGTTGGCGGTCTGTCATCGGAATCATCTCCGGCGGGGTCGTTTTCCTCACCAGACTCCACATAAATGGGCCAGTCGTTGTCTGTGTCGCTCTTCTCTTGGCTTTCAGACGAAGCCTCCACCAGGCTAAGGTTGATGGGCACCAGATCGTCCTCATCATCGTGTGCGTCTGTGACGCAAGTGCAGCTGTCACACAGCCCAAAGCGCCGCAGGCCCTGTGACAGGTGACTGGTGAAGGTTCTTCTGCAGCCCTTGCAGATGATCGGACGGTTGGATCTGTGAACCTGAAACCACAAGTAAACATCCAGAAGAGGGGCTGAGCCCCAGCCTTGAAGGCCCCCTGTGATCTGGCCCCAGGCTGAACCCATTGCTCCTCACCTGCCCCCTTGCTCTCTCTGCCACAGCTGCATCCTCACCAAGATCTTTTCCACCCCAGGGCCATTGGACGTGCCCTCCTCCCCACAGACAAGCATACCCCCTACTGGTGTCTTCAAAGGAATCTACTCTGATGCTCCTGGTTAGGTCCCTCGGCTATATATACTCACATGTCTTATTTTGTTGTACTGCTAACAAATCATTGGTAAAATTCACTAGACTATAAGCTCCAAGAGGGCAGGGACTCATTCATATTCTCTGTCCTCTGTCACATTTGTTACTATACCCCAAGTGCTTGGCATATAAAGGGTCTCCGATGAACTGATTAGGATTTTAGGCATAGCTTCTTATATACCTTGGACTTGGTTAATTATTAGGAAGGTAGATTTGCTGGACAGTGTATTCCCCAAACGTGGCTCTTGCATGTTCATTGACAAATATACTCCTCATTTATAAGAAGCACTTTACGTGCTAGAAAAAAACCCTACCTCCAGCCTCATGCAGCATTCTGAGGGCAGGAGCCGCAAGGGTCCCCTCTGTATAAGGAACCATCTAATGTGTGAACTCTCCAGGAACTCCAGCCAAAAGGGGCTCTGGATGCCCAAATCAAATCAAAGCCTCTCTTTTAGAGAGCTCTGGATGGAGGATGCACACAAGAGGTGGAGACAGAGAGAAATGATGCAAGAGAAGGGCCAAGAACACAATGCCCAGTGCTGAAGCTGACATTACATCCTGACCAATGTCCGTGCTGTCCATGAGGTTTCCTGGGCTTCCTATGCTAAACCGCCAACACCGGAGCCAACTTGAGTGTATATCTGACCTTTACAACCTGACAGGGCCTTTGAATGCCACCTCTTTGGGCTACAGTAGACTGGACTCTGTATAACGTACAAAGATAGAGGGAATGAAGATTCCAATGAATGAAACAGCTTGGAGGCACCCAGGGACCTACTGCTGCCAAGACAGACTGGAGATATAATTTGGAAACAAACGAACAAAAACTTAAAACCTTGGGATGAGGCCATTCTCAAACAAGTGGTTAGGTCCTGTGCTAGGGTCAGTACCGAGAGCAGAAGCAATCAGTAACCTTGTACTTATGTTAAATATGGATTCTTTCAAAACCATAATTCACATACCATAAAATTCACCTTTGAAGTGTACAATTCAGTAGTTTATTCACAAGGTTATGCAACCATCACCACCACCTAATTCCAGAACATTTTCATCACCCCAGAGAAACTGTGCCCACTCACGGCTATCCCTCTCCCATTCCCACATACTCTTTGCTCCTGGTAACCACTAACCTACACTCTGTCTCCACGCTATGTACATTTCTTATAAATGGAATCATAAAATATGTGGCCTTTTGTGACTAGCTTCTCTCACACAGCATAATGCTATCAAGGTTCATCCACGTAGCACACATCAGTGCTTCATTCCTTTTCATGGCTGAAAAAGTCCGTTGCATGGCTATACTACGTTTTATTTATTCATTCATCAGTTGTTTCCAGTTTGTGGCTATTATGAATAATGCTGCTATGAACATTTGTGTGCAAGTCTTTGCATGACTGTATGTTTTCAGCTCTCTTGGGTATATTCCTAGATACAGAAGTTCTGGGTCCTATGGTAACTTTATGCTTAATTTTTGAGGAACCACTAAACTGTTTTCCACAGCATCTGCACCATTTTACATTCTCACTGGCAGTGTATGAGGGTTCCACTTTCTCTGCAACCTCACCAATGCTTTGTAATCACCTGTTTTTCATTATAGCCATCTTAGTATGTGTGAAGTAGTATCTCACTGTGACTTAGATTTGCATTTCCCTAATTATTACTGATGTTGGGCATATTTTCATGTGCTTACTGGCCAAGTGTATATCTCCTTTGGAGAAATGTCTATTCACATCCATTGTTTAACTGGGTTGTCTTTCTACTGTTGAATTCTAAAAGTTCTTTATATTCTTGTCATTACTAGAGTTACTAGGTCCTTAGCAGATAAATGATTCACAAATATTTTCTCCCATTTTGTGGGCTGTCTTTTCACATTCTTGATGGCATCCTTTGAAGTACAAACCATTTTTATGTTGGATTTTCCAAAGACTGCCTTGCTCACAGATGATCTTAAATGCATCTTTGCCTCTCTAAATGCCTCTACTTTTTAGCTGGTGGAAAGGGCCCACTCATAGATAGAATCACATGGGTAGCCAGTGGGGGAAAAGATCCTCTTGGTCTGAGGCCCTTTTTACTGCCCATAGGTGGCCTTATCAATGGCAGCGTCGTCCTCACCTGGGTGCGGGGGTTAGGGGAGAAACCGAGGATGCAGTTTGGCATTGCACAGTGGGAACAGCCCCACCAGCCCCACAGGCCCCACTATTCTCTGCCTTTTGACAAGCATACCTGCCACGGTTCTAAACTTTCTTGACTCTTCTCCTAAAAAAAACCTAGTCTGTTACCATATAAGTTTAACTTTCTCTAAGGACCACCAACCCAGTTTTAATTTAGAAGTAGAAACACGTGTTTAAAAATACTCTGAAAATACCCCAGGGGACAGAGGAGTAAAAGACAGGCTGGTCTACCCTTACACTAGACAGATGTCAAGACCCCACCTTCCCATCTCCCTCCCCTCCCCCTCCCCCCACCACGGGGACACTTACGCTCAGCGCATGACTCCGCAGGTGCTCCTGGCGAGTGAACCTCTTGCCACAGGTCTCACAGGGGTAGGGCCGCTCGCCCGTATGTGAGCGGATGTGCCGCTTAAGGATGCCCTTCTGTTTGGCGGTGTAAGGGCAGAAAGGACACTTGTGGAGCTTGATGGGGACCACCAGCACATCACCTGGGGAACCACACGGGCCGATTTAGCTGCGCCGCAGGGAGCGACAACACTGGCCGCCCTCCCGTGGGTGGGATCCTGAGCTGCCAGTCCGCCTGTACCACCTGCTCACAGCAAGACACTGTCGATAAATTCCAACTACGGCTCTCAGTCAGCCAAAGGGTAAAGTGGGCTTCTGCTAGAAGGCTGCAAGGAATGCCGTAAGACACCAGCTCTCCAACCTCTCTGAGGCTCACAATTAGAAACCCAGCTTACATTACAACCTCAGAACATGCATGCCTTCCTGTGGGCAACCAGAAAGGCTTCCCAAAGCAACACTCACACTGAGAGCATCTCTTCTCCTTGATTTCCTTTGAAGACGGTACTGACTGAGACCCTCTATGGACTGAAATGCATTCCCCCAAAATTCATACCCTGAAGCCCTAAACCCCAAGGTGACTATATTTGAGACAGAGCCTTTGAGGAGGTAATTAAGGTTCATTGAGGTCATGAATGTGGAGCCCTAATCGGACAGGACTGGTGACCTTCCAAGAAGAGGAAGAGACACTTGAGATCTCTTTCTCTCTGCTTGTGCCCAGAAGCCATGGGAAGACCAGCATGAAGGCAGTGGTCTGTAGGCCAGGAAGAGAGCTCTCACCAGAAACCAGCCCTGCTGGCGCCTTGATCTTAGACTCTGAACCTCCAAAACCATGAGAAAATTAATTTCTTTTGTTTAAGCCACTCAGTCTGTGGCCTTCCGTTATGGCAGCCTTTGACTAACAGACCTCCTGAATTAGCTCATAACCCTCAAAGTTTGAAAACTCCGTTATGATGCACCAGACTGCTGGACCAGGACTCATGCTTTCTCTGACATTAGTCCACAAGAATGGCTTCTAGGCATATACAGAAGAGGTCTGCTATGATGCAGACCCTAGACTATTTGGAATTCATATTAACTTTACATATCTGAAATCATCAAATAGGCAGGAATTCATTGAAATCTTTTTCCAATTCTTTTTTTATCTTGCTCATACAACCTAAGATGACAACATGATTATCAGCCCTACATATAGCACCTGCTCTTTCCAAGTTTCCTCAGTTTCCCTTATTGCAGTATTCCGAGATTTGTTCCCTCTATCCATGCCCTTCGGAATTTCACAGAATGGCCATATCATATCATAAATGGAGGCACTAGTGACTCAAGACTTCTAGGCACAGATACCTGGATGCAGAACTGAGCTCTACTACTTACCAGCTGTGTGACTTTGGGCATCTCACTTAATGTCTCTGTACCTTCCTTTCCTCATCTGTAAAGTAAGGGTGATAGCAGTTCCCACCCTATAGGATCATGGTAAGAATGAGATGAAGTAACACCTGGCACTTAGTAAACTCTTGTAAATGTCACATTTTTACTACCATCATGTCCTTGGTGTTTCTTTTTTCTGGGACCCTCTCAGGACACCTAGTTGGGCTCCTTCTGTTTTGAAGTGCTGTCATGGCAAGCCAAATTCCACCTGAGAATCCAGCAGCATTCTGTGTAAGGGTGGAGACTGTTCTTTTTGGTTTCTAGTTCCCACCTGGATAATGCCTAATATTCTGCATTATCTGTAGTACCTTCAAAATCTGTTTCCTAGAATAAAAGCAGCAGCTCATACATAGCTCATCACCATATACATATGGTGGATTATTTTATTTCTCACTGATCACACTGGTGCTGAGACGCCAGTGTCCTGCCCACTCCTGACAGTGTGGAATCCTCCTGCCCCTTATCCCCATCGGCCTGGCCTTGAACTCTACCTTCTTCCCAATTACAAAAACATTGAGTACCATGCATCCAGCATTAGTTAGTCCTTGGGGGGAAAAAGAAAGTCCAAGGAAAAACCATTTCTCTCCCAGAAAAGTACAAATTACTGCAACACTTTCCCTTCTCTCTCATGATCTAATTCCCCCAAGGCAACAGTTCACTTGAATTCCTATTACACGCCCAGGCACTGTGTCGAGGCCTGTTTTTATCAAGACACGTCTCCTCTTTCAAGGAGTTAAGTCTATCAGAAAAGACATGTAAACAAATTCACACAATATAATGTAACACATGCAAAATTCAAAGTGATGAAAAAATTAGACAAGAAAATAATGAATTCTCACTAGGAGTTCAGAGAAGTTTTCATAGGAATAGGAGAGGTGATTTTGAGCAAGGCTTTAAGGGATGAGTAGGAGTTCACCAGTTCAAGCCAGAGAAAGGTATCTCAGATAGAGGAACAACATATGCTTAGGCACAGAGGTAAATGAGAATATGAAACATAAAGCAGGGTTGGGGGGGAGGTGAGGAAAAGGTTGAGGAAGGGACTAGAACCAGGCTGTGAAGGTCACATTCATTCATTTATTCAACAAATTTATACTGAACACCTACTGTGTGTCAGGCTGTGTTCTAGGCCCTGGGAATAAAGCAGTGAATGGAAGAGACAAATATTCCTGCTTTCATGATGCCTCGACTTGGACTTTATTCTGTAAGCAGCTAGGACTTTTAGCAAGGGAGGTACATGGTCGGATTTGACTTTTAAAAGATCTCTCTGGGAACAATGCAGGGAAAGGATTTAAGAGAGGCAAGATTAAAGGCAGGAAGTCCAGGTGGGACGGGATGAGAGATGACAGGAGCTAAAGCAGTGGCCGTAGAGGAGGAGGGGAGGCAACACATTTAAGAAGTAAAATTAACAGTATTGGTGACTTCATGGGGGAGAGGAGAGAAGGGAAACACAGAAGATTCTAAATGCCATGGTTCCAGGTTAGCTGATTTGGTAGATGATGGTGGGGTAAACTGAGGCAGAGACAGAGAAGGAATGAGGAGTGCAGCTCAGATGTTACTGTCTGAGGCAGGCCCAGGGCATCCATGAGGGAACACCTGGGTTAGACAGATAAATCTGGAGCTCAGGAAAAGAAGGGAAGAAGAATGCAGTGTTCAGAGTCCTTGAGAGCAGACTGGATTGGTTGCTTTAACCGACACCTGGCTCTACCTGAGCACCCTGCTTCCCTTATTCATAGTCCTAACACCCCTGGGTTGGAGGTGTGAAGGGTACTCCCTGTGCTTCACTGTCATCTCCAGACCACCGTCCCTCCATCCATAAAAACCCTAAGCTCTTTTGAAGCTCAGGCCATCAGGTGATAGCACAGCTACACCCCCTTGGTACAGGCATCCAGGAGCCCCTAGGTCACCTCCTCATTCCTTGAAGATTTGGTCACACTGCCTTCAAACACAACACCTGGTAGATTTCTTGGTGTGAATACCAAAAATAACTCTTTCAACACCTCGGCCTTTCTGTCCCTTGACCTTCTTTCCTCCAAAGACCTTGTTCTCCACCCTACCTTGTCACCCAATCACAGACCAGAGCTCCCAACTCTGCCTGCATATTAGAATCACCAGGGAAACTTAAAATTTAAAAATACTGACGTCCAATCACCATCCCAAGCAGCATATTTGTAAAGCACTCTCCCCATTCTAATGTACAGTCAGGCATCAGACTCATGACCCCATAACTAGATATTGCCAAGAACTGTATAAGCCACACTTTGGGCACCCCACTTCCCAATCACTATCTCCTATCTTTCCAGCTCACCCCCTAAGTGTCCTTTCTCTGCCAGGACCTCCGAGCCATAGACTATGCTGCCATTTTAGTGCTCTTCACCTCTTCAAGTCCTCACGCCTCTCCTTCCCCTGTTTAGTGCCCACAGTCCGTCAGGGAAATCACTCCTTTGCACACAACTACAATTGTCTTAGCCCTCTCTTTCCCTCTAACAGCATTCACCTGGTTAAACCTCAACCCTGGTTAAATACAACTCTCTGCCTATTCCATATCTGAAAAAAGGCAAGTTAATGTCACTGGAGGAAAATACACAACTGTGTGCTCTGGTCTCACCTTAAATCTATCCTAACCCCTCCCCACTTTCAGCTGCTGCCCTTGCTTCCTAAATAATTGAAGAGGAGAAGCAATCAGAAGAGAACTTCTACATGCTCCCAGCCACCCCCCAAGCCCCCATGTGAACACATACGATCTGCCTTTACTCCTATTACTAGGAACAAACTGTCCTTCCTCCCATCCAAAGCCAGGCCGTCCCCCAACTTGTACACGGGACCCTCCTCTATCAATTCTCTCCTCCATCATCAATTATCTTCCCTTCTCCTGGATCATTCCCATCAGTAAATAAACATGCTTTCAGCTCCTCCAACTTAATAACTTGACTTCATATCCTCTTTCAGCCACCAAGGCATTTCTTTATTCCCTTCACAGAAAAACTCCTTGAAAGAAGCATCTATACTCATTATCCTCACATCCATTTCTGCAGTTCTCTTTCTTTTCTTTTTTTTTAAATTAAGGTATTATTGATATACACTCTTATGAAGGTTTCACATGAAAAAACAATGCGGTTACTACATTTACCCATATTATCAGGTCCCCACCCATACCCCAATGCAGTCACTGTCCATCAGTGCAATAAGATCTGCAGTTCTCTTTCAAGCCTACTCCGTTTGGTCTCTGGCCCCACCATTTCACTGATACTGCTCTTGTCAAGCTCCCCAATGACCCTCCATTGCTAAACCCAATGATCAGTTCTCAACCTACCTATGCACATTATTGGACATAATTTATTGCTCCTTTTTCTTGAAACTCTTCCCTTGGCACCCATTTCTCTTTCTTGATTTTACTGCTACCTCACTGCCTGCCCCTTCTCAGTCTCTTTTCTGGTTTCTCCCTATGTTCCTGACCTCTAAATGCTGGATTTTCCAATGCTCATTCCTTAGATCTCTTATCTTCTCCTTCTAGGTCTGTAAGTTCATGAGATACATAAGTTTTAAATTCCATGGACTGGTTAATGACTCAAATTTCTATCTGAGCTCTGACCTCTCCCCAGAACTCCAAACTTATAGCTGCACTTGCTCACTGGACTTCTCCACTTAGATATCCAATAGGCATCACGAACATGGTTAAATCATTGCTCAAGCTAAAAACCCCAGGGTCACCCTGAACTCCTCTCTTTCTCACACTACTCATACAAGCCATTAGCAAATGTGGTTGGCCCTGAGAGACAGTATAGTCCTCACCCAACCACATTTCACCTCTGTGCTGCTACTGCATGGATCCAAGGAGCACCTCTCACCTGAAGCACTGCGGCAACCTCCTAAGTGGTCTTGCTTCCAGCCTTGCTCCTTGCTCTCCAACAGACTAGAGGGGAGCACAACCTACAGGGAGCAAGGGTGGAAGCAGGACAGTCACTTAGGAGGCTACTCCACACAGTACCCAGAGGGATCCTTTTAATATATGTCATTTCAAGTTGCCCTAGCTGAGAACCTCTAGTGGCTTCCCTTCTCTGAGTAATATCTGAAGGCCTTCTCATGGTCTGCCCTCACCCGCAGTGTCTGACCTCATCCCCCAACACTCTCTGCCTTGCTCGCTCCAGCATCCTGCTGTCCCTTTGGCTTACTAGCCAAGTGTGATCCTGCACCTGGGCCTCCACGCCTTGGTCTTCTTTCTGCCTGGAATGTTCTTCTCCCTGATACCTGCACAGTTTGCTCTCTTACTCCCTTGAGGTTTCTGCTCAAAGGCAACGTGTTTGAACAGCCTTCCTTGTCAACACTAAATAAAGTAGTGCCCCTTCACTCTCTATTAACCTTTTCCCTGCTTTAGTTCCTCTTCAAGTTATATATTTACTTATTTGTTTATTGTCTATCTCCATACACTACAATGTCAGCTCCATGAGGACAAGGACTGTCTTTTGTTCACTGTGATTAACAGTGCATATGCTCTGTTAAATAAATGAATGAATGGGAATGATAAGATGTTGAAGAAGCAAGCCAATGATGGAATCCTGGACACACTGACATTAAATAACCTCAGGATGAGCCTGTAACGGAATGGGAAGAAGTAAGAGCAATGGGTACTCATGGTGTCAGAAGCTGGGGAAAGAAATAATTTCAAGAAGGAATGGTCAGAGTCAACTATCAAGAGAAGTTAAGTAAGGTAACATTTGAAAAAAATCACTCCCTGTGTCAGCTAGAAATGTACAGCTGACCCCATAAGAGTGCAGTTGCAGTGGTGTGTAGGGGGTAGAAGCTGCACCAAAGTGGGCTGAGAAGAGTGGGAAGTAAAACAGTGGAGGTAGCCAATGCAGATAAACTTTCCAAGAAGTGATGGGGAGATAGCGAATGTAAATGAATTTTTAAAGAAGCAAAGGGAGGCACTGGAGTTGGGGCTGGAAGGTCGGGGAGGACCTCATGCTTTGACAGTGTCTGCTAATGTCAGGGATGAACGTGGATACAGGATTACTGTAACTGGTCTCCTTTCTCCACACCTTCTTGTGCTGAGACCAAATTAATCTCCCTGCAGCACAGATCCTGTCTACTCCCAAGCTCAGAAACTACAAAAATTCCACTGCACCCACAGAAAAAACTTCACGTCTTGGCCATTTATTTTCCACTATTTGAACTCCAGACAACTTCCCCCATGTCTCCTCTCCTCATCCTCAGATGCCACGTTCATAAAGCTTCCTTATTCTCCCAGTCGGAAGCCAATTCTCCTGCTTTTGTGGTTACACGAAACTCACACCTCTATCTGTCTTCCAGTCGCACACCTTTCTATCATGTGATGCCAATTAACACACGTCTCATCTCCTCTAAGATACCATCAGTTCTTTGAGGGCTGGATCTTTATCTGACTAAATATACTGCAGAAAGGTACTCAAAAATCCAAGCAAATAAATCAATGGCTGAACAAATCTGTCCTACTCAGTGCCTTGGTACTTGGAATAAGTTTACCCTGGAGTCCCGTGAATGGAATCGAAACCTGACAGACAACATGGCCAGGGGCCAGGGGGCTGCCTTGCCATGGCACCCTGTAGTTGGAAACCTGACTTCACAGATAGACTGGACTTGAATGAAGATGGCATAGAGCTGAAGTACTAAGTCTTGATACTTGTGCTTATAGGGAGAGAGGTTGGAAAATCAAATCACTGTGCTGAGACCCTCCATCCACTTGTGCCACCGTCACAGTTCGCTTAGTGAGTGATAGGAAGCCAGCCCAGGTTTCTAGTTTTGGCCGTACCACTTACCCGTTCCTCATTCTTAGGTAATCCATTAAACTTTCCTGGGTCTCACCTTCTCCACACTTCCTCTGCCAAACTCAGAGCCTGACGTGGGTCTAATGGCCATGAGAGGGCAGGTGCAGTCTGTGAAGCACTATTATACACCCAGAAATGAGACCGCCCCATGTTCCCACAGTGTGTTCACTGAACAGAGCCACTACCTTTGAAATGCTGGGTAAGCCAGTGTCTCTGAGAACCAGAAACATCATTTTCAAGTTTTTCAAGTCTAGTTTCAATCATACATAGCGTTTTTGCTTTAAAATAATGAAATTAAACTTGCAAAGACAGCTATTTTGGTAACAAAAGCAGCTGATCTCCTTTGTTTAAAATCCTTTCACTGCTCAATATTGAAGGGTAAATTAGAATTGTGATTCACTAATTTCTTGGCCTGAGGTTCTGGAAGCCACAGGGTACTTTCATCAGTAAGGTGGCATCCAAGACTGTTTCTATCTCCTACGAGACACTTCACAACATAATTAAGAGTTAACCATGTTAACTCATCTCTTAGAATTGTTCAGAGAAACAACCAAGTTCTCTTAAAACACAGAAGCCTATCAAACGATATAAGAAATTTAGTCACATGAAGCCAAAAGCCCACTCTAAAATATTCTTGAATAGACAACACCATCAACCATGACATGTTGAGTGTCTACTATGTGCCAGGCACCAGGGTTGACACAACCATTTCCTACCTGTCTAGAACGTGTTGTCACACATATGACAAAGTTCTGAAAACCTTGTCATTTGGTCCTCAACCCTGTGGGAAAGGCACAGCACAGATGATTGTCTGCTGAACAAAACAGCTTCAAAGAGATTTAATAACTTAACCAAAGTCTCACTCCGGGTTAGAAGACAGTAGGTTCTTTCCATGTCTTCAAACTGCCCTCAACACTCTTATCCCCCAGTTGCGGAGGTAAAATACTAGCAAACATGAAGAGACAATGCCATGCACACAGTGGGTGGTCAGTTAATACCTACTGATGGTGGTGGTAGTGATAATGCGGTGACAGTGATGGTGGTGATGATGGCGGTGACCATGACAATGCTGATGACGATGACAGGAGCCCAGCAGGCACAGATGTGCGTGCTACATGACTACTGGCCAAGATGATGAACGCTAATGGAGCTCACCTGAGTCCTCTCCATACCAGGCTGTCTGGACATCCATCATGGAACTCACGGCTTCTCCTGCACCATCGGGTCTTCCCTCCAAACTCCGAGAAAAAGGATGGTCTGCATCATCTTTGCCCTGGACAGCACTGTTGCGCAGGAGAGCCTCCAGGAACTGCTTCACGTGGAAGTTACTGTAAGCCAAGTCGATGGCCTGGCCGCTGGGCAAACCCTCGTCCGTGTGGGTCTGGCTGAGCGGGGCAGCATACTGCTGCAGCTGTTCACCAACCTCCACCTCCACTTCATTGGCGTCGAACTCCACCTTGGGCTCTATCTGTTTGGGCAGGTTGGAGAGGTCACTGTCAGATGAGCCACCGACCTGGCTGTCTTTTACCACCAGTTCCAGGGGGCGGCAGCCTCTGCAACCACCATGAGGGGACTTTCTTGGACGGTCCACACTCCCTTCTCCCTCTGCTAGAGAGGAGACCAAGCTCTTGGTGTCACAGGGGGTTCCTTCCCTGCCTGCACTGGGGCTTCCACTCTCTACGTGATGAGCCGCAGCAGCAGCCACTGCCACCTCCTTCTCCATCTTTCGGCAGATATCAAGGGATGACCTGATGTACGTCTTGCAGAAGTTCACCACATCATTCATCTGCAGGTAGCTGGCGGCCGACATGACTTCAATCACGTTCTCCCCACACAAATCCAACTTCCCAGAATAGAGGAAATCTAAGATGGTGGAGAAGGCATCGGAGGTGACAATGTCCAAAGAGGCAGTGCTGTGCCGCCCACTGTCCTGGATATAGTGAATGAGCAGGGCTCGGAAGTAGCCGCTATTGGCAAACAAAATGTTCCTGTGGGCCTTGAAGATCCGCCCTTCCACAATGATGCTGCAGTCACAGAAAAAGTCCCTCTTCCGCTGTTCATTCAACTCTCCCAAGAGCTTGGCATAATAGGACTGTAGCTCCATTTCTCCGCCAGATGCTGCTGCTGCTCAGAAGTAGCCTGTGACTCTGCCAAGATTTTTTTTAAGTTAATTCACAAATCCCAACCTTGCAAATAAGATGTTTGTTTTTAATTAAAAAAAAAACTTCCAAAAACACTCGTTCAAAAGTGTCTTTATGATACAGGCTATTTGTCATCTAACAAAATTCAGAGGTTGTCCAGTTAGGTTAATTTATGAAAAACAACAAAAATAACTCCAGCTAACTGCACATGGACACAGTATGTAATGTGTTACATGGATTCTGTCAATGAATTTTTATAAAACCCCTATGATAAAATACCAGTCTTGCCCCCATCTCTCTGATAAGGAAATTGAGACTCAGAGAGGATAGGATATGATCCAGCTATAACAGAGTCAGGACTCAAAACCAGGTCTGGTAGCCCCCAGGGCTCATGATCTTATGCACAACACTTTACAACTGAGCCTTGCACAACATGGGTTTTAAATGTACAGGTCCACTAATAATGTGGATTTTTTAAAAATAAATATATTGGAAAATTCCTGGAGATTTGTGATAACTTGAAAAAACATTTGCTTTTCTCTGGCTTATTTTACTGTAAAAATACAGAATATAATACAGATGTAAAATATGTGTTAATTGGCTGTTTATGTTACTGGTAAGGCTTCTGGGCAATAGTAGGTTAGTAGTAGTATGGATAAAGTGAGGGTTCCTATGGCCAGGATCCTCACCTGAACCTAAACTACTTGATGATGTAACTGACCTGCTGCTAGGCTACTGCTTCCACACCCATAAGCAATGAGCTGTGATTGACTGAGTCACTATATAAAGAGCTCTGCCCAGTGCTCTGGGCGGAGGCAGAGACAAGAATTACAGACCTGCCGACTGTTGGATGCAGAGTAACTCTAGTGCTCGACCTATAGCCGGGAGAACAAGCCAAGTAATAAACCCTTTCACCTCAAGAACATTCCATTGTCATTCCTCAGTCTCACTGAATACACGGTGAACTTGCCCAGGGCTGAAACCCATTGGCAAGACAAGTAGTTAAGTTTTGGGGGAGTCAAAAGTTATACTCAGATTTTTGACTGCACAAGGGGTTGGCACCCCAACCCCTGAATTTTTCAAGAGTCAACTGTATTTTCTTCAAGGCTCAAAATACCGAAAATACCCCAATCTAAGAATTACAGTCCAGTCTCCAGTGTCCCAATATGGAACACACAAACTGGCAAGACAGTCTCAGGTCACACCTATTTCACTTTGTGGGAACATTTGGTGAATTCTTGGGCTAGCCAGCATGTATTCACCATTCTTACGGTTTTGATGCCCTTTTTGGTAGGGTGGAACCATGCTTTCCCCAACCTGGACCATTCTTAGCATCAAGCTGGTGCCATCCCCAGGCTCCAGGTATGTTAGATGTAACACAGGCAAAAACAATCAACATATCCCACCCTCCGACCACAGGCTCAGAAATGGCTGTTTAGCTTGGTCAGAGCCAATGAAAAGCAATGAAATGTTTACTGAGGGTTCCAAAAAAGAGCACTCTCTGCTCTGTGAGCATGTGGGATGTGAAGGATGCTGCTGCCTACCACCATGGGAACCAGCCTAGCAAAGATGACAGCCTAGAGCAGGCAGAAGCAATAGATGGAGCCTGGGGACACCATCTGAGCCCCAACTCATGCTGTGCCAGAAGCCAATTAAGTCCCTTTTTGCCTTAGCTGGTCTGAGTTGGATTTTGTATCTCTTGCAACTGAGAGACTCCCAATTGATTGGCTCTCCTACCCTCGGTTCACTCCATATTTTCTGGACCTTGTCTGTCAGTGGACTACAAACCATTGAAGGCATGAGACACATCTTATTTCATTTGATATCCCCTACAGCAGCTGGCAGCGTGCTTTGGACAAAGTATGTTTGTTAAATACAAAGCAATACTCCTTTCTTAACTGCTAAGTAGAACAGGTATAAATCAAGTTTAAAATTCTGCTAAAGGAAGACAGATGCTGACATTCCTTACCCAAGCTCTCCCCTATATCTTTTCCCATGGCACAAAACACAGCCACCCATGATTGCCCCTTGTACTTACTGACCCGCTGAGCTCAGAAAAGCTTCTACAGCCATGGACACATCATCTCCCTCTACTGGAATCACAAAGGCTTGGTTAGAGCTGCCAACCACTGCTAACACCTCTTTATTTAACCTTTTCCTTTCTACAGAGCACAACAATGCCTCACCCAACCAAAAATCAGGCACCCCCTCCCCCAGAAAGGGTCCTTCCCCTGGCAAAAGAGATTCCCCAAGGCCTATGCACCAACTGCACAGACTTTACTCCTAAAAGACCCACAACCACCTTATAAAACGGCAAGTTACACCTATTTTATACACATTTATAACAGTGATGCATAAAGTTTAGAAACCAGAGAACCGATTACGGGGACAAGTGGACAGGAGCCTGTGTAAGTAAGTACAGGGACAAACTTAAAACTGAGAACTGTGAACAGATGCAAAATTACTCAACAAAATATTAGCAAACCGAATTCAAAAATACATCAGAGGATCATACACCATGATCAAGTGGGATTCATCTCAGGGATGCAAGGATGGTACAACATTCGAAAATCCATCAACATCATCCACCACATCAACAAAAAGAACAACAAAAACCACATGATCATCTCCATAAATGCTGAAAAAGCATTTGACAAAATTCAGCATCCATTCATAATTGAAACTCTCAACAAAATGGGTATAGAGGGCAAGTACTTTAACATAATAAAGGTCATATATGACACCCACAGCCAAAATCATACTTAACAGCAAGAAGCTGAAAGCTTTTCACCGAAGATCGGGAACAAGACAGGGATGCCCACTCTCCCCACTGTTATTCAACATAGTACTGGAGGTCCTAGCCATGGCAATCAGACAAAACAAAGAAATACCAGGCATCCAGATTGGTAAAGAAGAAGTCAAATTGTCACTATCTGCAGATGACATGATATTGTACATAAAAAACCCTAAAGACTCCACTCCATAACTACTAGAACTAATATCTGAATTCAGCAAAGTTGTAGGATACAAAATTAATACACAGAAATCTGTTGCATTCCTATACACTAACTGATGAGCTAACAGAAAGAGAAATCAGGAAAACAATTCCATTCACAATTGCATCAAAAAGAATAAAATACCTAGGAATAAACCTAATGAAGGAAGTGAAAGACCTATACCCTGAAAACTACAAGACACTCCTAAGAGAAATTAAACAGGACACTAACAAATGGAAATTCATCCCATGCTCGTGGCTAGGAAGAATAAATATTGTCAAAATGGCTATACCACCCACAGCAATCTACAGATTCAATGCAATCCCTATCAAAATACCAACAGCTTTCTTCAATGAACTGGAACAAATAATTCTAAAATTCATATGGAACCACAAAAGACCCCGAATAGCTAAAGCAATCCTGAGAAGGAAAAATAAAACAGGGAAAATAATGCTCCCTGATTTCAAGCTCTACTACAAAGCTACAGTAATCAAGACAATTTGGTACGGGCACAAGAACAGACCCACAGACCAGTGGAACAGAATAGAGAGTCCAGATATTAACCCAAACATATGCGGTCAATTAATATACAATAAAGGAGCCATGGATATACAATGGGGAAATGACAGCCTCTTCAACAGCTGGTGTTGGCAAAACTGGACAGCTACATGGAAGAGAATGAAACTGGATTATTGTCTAACCCCAGACACAAAAGTAAATTCAAAATGGATCAAAGACCTGAATGTAAGTCATGAAACCATAAAACTCTTAGAAAAAAACATAGGCAAAAATATCTTGGACATAAACATGAGCAACTTCTTCATGAACATATCTCCCAGGCAAAGGAAACAAAAGCAAAAATGAACAAGTGGGACTATATCAAGCTGAAAAGCTTCTGTACAGAAAAGGACACCATCAGTAGAACAAAAAGACATCCTACAGTATGGGAGAATATATTCATAAATAACATATCAGATAAGGGGTTGACATCCAAAATATATAAAGAGCTCACGCACCTCAACAAACAAAAAGCAAATAATCCAATTAAAAAATGGGAAGAGGATTTGAACAGACACTTCTCCTAAGAAGAAATTCAGATGGCCAACAGGCACATGACAAGATGCTCCACATCGCTAATCATCAGAGAAATGCAAATTAAAACACCACAATGAGATATCACCTCATACTAGTAAGGATGGCCACCATCCAAAAGACAAACAACAACAAATGTTGGCGAGGATGTGGAGAAAGGGAAACCCTCCTACACTGCTGGTGGGACTGCAAATTAGTTCAACCATTGTGGAAAGCAGTATGGAGGTTCCTCAAAAAACTCAAAATAGAAATACCATTTGACCTAGGAATTCCACTCCTAGGAATTTACCCTAAGAATGCAGCAGCCCAGTTTGAAAAAGACATATGCACTCCTATGTTTATCGCAGCATTATTTACAATAGCCAAGAAATGAAAGCAACCTAAGTGTCCATCAGTAGATGAATGGATAAAGAAGAGGTGGTACATATACATAATGGAATATTATTCAGCCATAAGAAGAAAACAAATCCAGACATTTGCAACAACATGGATGGAGCTAGAGGGTATTATGCTCAGTGAAATAAGCCAGGCAGAGAAAGACAAGTATCAAATGATTTCACTCATCTGTGGAGTATAAGAACAAAGAAAAAAACTGAAGGAACAAAACAGCAGCAGACTCACAGAACCCAAGAATGGACTAACAGTTACCAAAGGGAAAGGGACAGGGGAGGATGGGTGGGAAGGGAGGGACAAGGGGGAAAAAGTGGCATTACGATTAGCAGACATAATGTGGGGGGGGCCCAGGGAGGGCTGTACAACTCAGAGAAGACAAGCAGTGATTCTATAGCATCTCACTACGTTGATGGACAGTGACTATAACGGGGCATATGGGGGGGACCTGATGATGTGGGGAGTCTAGTAACCATAATGTTGCTCATGTAATTGTAGATTAATGATACCAAAAAAAAAAAACTGAGAACTGTCAGCCAGAAAAAAGTAGTAAGTTATGAAAATAAATTAAAAAAAGACCTAGGAATTTTTCAAAATATCAGCCTAAGGCCATTTAGCTAAGGGTATTAAAACTCATACATATTCAAAATGGCCTAAGGACATCACTAAATTTTAGCCCAGGGCTATTGTTGATAGGTCTAAGTCATCAGAAAGATTCTTATTTTTTTATATTCATTTTAAACTCAAGGAAGTTACATCATAATTTGGGGAATTTTATTTTCATTTGAAGTAGTGTACATTAACATTTTGGTTGGGAAAGGAAGGAAACTGTCAAATATCTGAAAACTTCTACCCAAATAAATCAACCCTGAAAGTTTTCAGAGTACTAAGTTTTCACTTTCTTTCTCACCTCTTCCAACTGCTCCAACAAAGCCTTCCTAGCAGTTTCTGCTCCTGCCTCTGGCAATCAAAATATTAAGGGAAAAAAAGATATAGGAAAATGCTACATTTAAATTCTACATTCTACTCTTCCTCAGAACTGAAAGAAAACCTATCAGACCGGTAAAATCACATTTTCTAATGTGATAATATCTACTGTTGACGGGAATATAATTTGTAACACCATTCTAGAAGAGAATTAGGTAATTGTCATCAAAAATTAAAATGCACACATCTTTTGCCCCTGAAATATCATTGCTAAAAATTTACCCTTTTGGATGTATTCCCCAACATACATCAAATT
Source organism: Smutsia gigantea (assembly GCA_032199065.1). Taxonomy (NCBI): domain Eukaryota; kingdom Metazoa; phylum Chordata; class Mammalia; order Pholidota; family Manidae; genus Smutsia; species Smutsia gigantea. The sequence continues at coordinate 27,887 of JAVSCE010014786.1, forward strand.
ATAAATTAAGAGATGTCCACTGCACCAGGTTTTTGTACTAGTGCAAAAACAGAAAAAATCTGAATGTCCACCAAAAGGGGACAAGTTAAATCAATGAGGTACAATCACACAGTGGAATACCAGGCAACCCTGGAGTTGTGTATATTTTATGAAAAAGTCACCAAAGTACACTGACAGAAAAAGGCAAGATGCAAAACAAAATGTACAGTATGATCCTGTCTTTAGATACGCTTTTCCTGGTATATGCCCCAATTTTTTTCTGGAAGGTTATACAAGCAAGAGTTAACAACAGATGCCCTTGAGGAGATGGACTAGAGGTAGGTGGTGTGTGGAGGAACCTTCACTTTTCATTTTTAACTTTTCTATACTGTTAGGATGTTTTACTACATGCATGTATTGCTTTTATTTATTTTTTTAAAAAAGGAGGAGGGGCAAAGGGGTAAGAAGTTGGCAAACCGGGGAGATAAATACCTACCTAAGTAGGCACAACACTCCCTAATTGCGGAATGGTCTTATCCTCAGGGCCTCCTTCCAGAGCACTCCTATCTTTCACATATTCTAGATCATACTAGGTCATATAAATACTCCCTAACGTTGCAAAAGTCTATCCATAAATCTTTCCCTACTCCTGTGCTTGGCGTACACTGTGGAAATATTTATTCATTTCAGGTCCACTTGCCTTCGGTGCTCTGCATCCCTGGAACATGTTGAGGGCACCGCTTCTCCCAGAAAAGAAGCTCTTAGGGTATATTCTTCTCAGAAGTACATGTACTCACATTCTGGCAGGGACCCTCCCAACCTTTCCTTGGTTCCAATTCAATTCAACAGTTACTAGCGATATACAATGCCTGACACAAGAAAGATGGCAGAAACAGAAAAAGGAACCAAGTAAAGACACACATCTCCAAGACAGGGCTGATGCCAACACCACCACCTGTAACAAATGCCCACATTCCCCTAAGGGAATTCTAGCCAGATCACAAGACTGTGTTCATTCTGTGCCAAAAGCAGCCTTGAATTCCACCAACTTTCTGACAAGACTCCTCCAGTTTCACCAACATGAGAATAATGAAAACCTGCCCACCAGTTGTTGGCATCTACTACTGAGCACTATTCCTCATGAACCACTGGATGAAGTACTGTGCAGGCACTAATTAATTTTAACCTCACAATAATCCAGTGCAGTAGATAGGTTCATTACATCCTCTTTTTCAGGAGAGAAGGTGAGATTCAAATTTACAGCTAACACAAGGAAGCTAGGATTGGAACAGAGATCAGTTTGATACCAGAGTTGACATCCTTAACCACTATGCCAACGTGACTCGCCAAATCCTCCACGACACCATGAGGTTAGGGGAAGTCACTCCCTTCCCCAACGCATGGAGTGGAGGGGAACGACACGGGAGACGAGTTTCCATTTTCACGGAATTTCAGGGTCAACTGCATCTTTGGTTCACCTGATTAACTGCTCCTAAGTCAAGAGCAGTATCTTCCCCTGTGCAGATCCGGACGACCCCGCGGATATTACTGAAACCAGTTACTGGACACGATCTTTGGCCTCCGAGGGTGAGATATCGAAGCCTTAGCCCTCCCATGGCCTCCCGCGGACAAGTGCGGAGGGAATTGCCCCAGCCTGGCCGAGCCCTCGCGCCCCGGCACCATCGGAATGAGCCGGAACCCCGACCAGCGGCTGGACGACGCGGGATGGCAGCCCAATGTCCGGGAAGGCGGGGCATCCGCCGCCGGGCCGCCCTCCCCACCCTGGAGGGGAGGTAGCGTTCGGTCCTCCCGCGCAGGTTCGCGCGCCGCGAGTCTCGGGAGTAGCCAGGGCCCACCGGTCCGCGGGAGGGCCAGTTACTGGACACGATCTTTGGCCCCCTTCCCTCCCCGCTGTCCCCCGCCGACCTTGCTGGTACCCCGAAACCTCCCCAAGCCAAAGAAGGCGGCGGCTTGAACCCGCTTCTCGGCTCTCACCTTCCAGCGGGTTCCAGCCGCGCTGCCGCCGTTCTACGAGCACCGACACGCCCCTCTTTCATTCACCTGTCGCCCTCCCGGTGAGAGGCGGACAGCTGACCAATCACGAGGCCACTCGGCTCATTAAGGCGGGCCCTCCGGCCAGCAGGTTGGTCAATGGCCCGGCGCCCCCTCCGGAGGATGCGCCCTGAAGGCTTCAGTGCTCGCGGGGTGATGGGAGTTGTGGTCTCAGAGTTCGTTTTTCGGGAAAAGATATAGTGGACAAAACTACAAGTACCAAGATGCCAAAAGGAACAAGAACCAGCGCTTGTAAAAGGCGGGACGGAGCTCGATTCGATCTCCTGAGTCCCACTTGAGGGACCAGGTAAGTATTAAGTCTCTTTGTCCGGAAAGCTAAATCCACTTTGGGTTTATTAATGCAGGTAGAGAATAAGGACTAAGACCCTGAGTCCGCACACATTTTACTTGCCCGCACTCTCCGCAAAGATTCTGGAAATGAGTGAAATGGTTTAATCTACTCAACAGGTTTTTGTTGAACACCCGCAACACTCTCTTCCCTTAAAAGGTTCTCAGGTTCATATATGCAAGTGAAAATAGTTAAATAGTGGTATACGGTACTAAGTAACCATGCACGCACGTTCTGGGAAGGCTGTGAACAAGATACTGGGGAGGAAGAATCTTTCCCCTTCAGTGTTCTGTCTGGTCTAGGAATCAAGCTGACGTGAGGCACATTAACAGGAGAAAAGAACAAAGTTTAAATAGGTACGGAGTCCGAATAATGAAACTGAGACCCACAGAAATGACCAGGGCATGCAGCTTTTATACGTTTGGACAGTCATAAATCTGTAAGGAATTGACAGGACAAAGAAAACTTATGTTTGAGAGCTTCAATGAGTAAGGAATTCTAAACAGCATTTAGGCTAGGGTAGTAATTAGTAAAAAAGTAACAATATTTGTCTATATAGACTTCTTGCCTCTGAATTCCCTGTCTCTGATGAGAAGGATGTCTACCTTCCAGGAACAGGGAGGGTGCCTTTCATATAGAAGATTTATTTCCTGGTTTCAATGGGGACAGAGGAGGATCAGAATATCCTTCTTGCACCACCTATTTCTCCAGTTGCTTTAATTTAAAGTAGTCAGTATACTAAAGTGGCATATTTTGGGGCAGCCTACCCTTGGACCCTACAAAGACAAAGTAGGTGTAAGGGAGCTAGTTCTAATGGGGAAGTGTATTAGTTTGCTAGGGCTGCTGTAACAAAGTGCCATAAAATGGCTTAAACAACAGAAGCATATCGTCTCATAATCCTGGAGGCTAGAAGTCCAAAATAAAAGGGTGGGCCGGGATTGTTGCTTTTGAGAGCTATGAAGGAAGGATCTATTCCAGGTCTCTCTTCTTAGCTTGCAGAAGGGCATATACAGGTTCACATAGGATTCTCCCTGTATATGTCTCAATGTCTAGATTTCCTCTTTTTATAAGGACACCAGTCATACTGCATTAGGGGTTCACTCTACTCCAGTATGACCTCATGCTAATTAATCATTAAATCTTCCTCATTTTCAAATAAGTTCACATTTGAGGTACCAGGGGTTAGGGCTACACCGTATGAACTGGTGCGGGTGGGAGGGCACAGAATTCAACCAATAACAGGGAGAGATAGCCAATAAATAAATAAATAACTTAAAAAAAAGAATAGATGACGTGCATAGCAAAGAATTAAAACAGGATGGTGATGGACAGATTCAAGATGGCAGTGTGAGAGGAAAGACGGAGAACTCCTCCCAAAACCAGAAATAGTACAAAAATATAGTTAATTAATACAACAAACCCTAAAACAGCAACAAGAAAGAAGGCTGAACCAGACTGCATACAGACCTCACTAACAGAGCAGACCTCAGGAAACAGGGTAACGTATGAAAGCCTTAATCCGGTGGGACCGGAGCCCTTCCCCCAGCCCACCTCACCAGCGGGAGGAAGAGAAAAGGAGTAGAGAGGGGGTGGAAGCTTGGGACTGCTGAACACCCAGCCCTGGAGATCTGCTTTGTGAGCAGAAACCTATTATCGTGTGGTGCTCTGGATGTTGGGGAGCTTGGAGAGGTGGAGTGCTTGAGAGACTGACATTCTGGCCGTTTGTGGAGGACGGGATCCACACCCAGCTGCTCTGTGTCAGAGGAAGGGCGGGCAGTCTGAGAGGCTTCCTAGCAGCCAGAGGGCTGCTGAAGGGGTGGGGTTTGCACGGAGCTTGCTGCACTGGAGAAGGGAGAGCTGCACAAGGTTGTCTGGACACACTCCGACCAGCTGGTTGGGAACTTTGAGGAGCTTCAGGTGCTCCATTCCCCTGGTTGCCTACTCAGCTCCAAGGCCCCACACTGTGACATGCAGCCTGCTTCACCTGCCTCCTAGCCTGCCAGCACCGGTTTACAAACTGGCAGTCACTGTGCTGGAGTCAGGCCAGCCAGAGGGAGGCCCTGCCTACAATAGCTAGAGATGTAAAGCACAGAGGCTTACACCTGTGTGCTTGCCATGGGCTCTGACACTGGAGACAGGCACCACAGACAGGAATCAGGAACCAGATCTTTCCTCCCCACAGGCACCAGGTACGCTCCCCTATGACCCCCAACCTCACTGTAGGGCTGGAGCATCTGTGCACTAGTGGGTACCACACAGAAATATGAAACGTCAAAAGAACCTGGTTCAGACAAAAATCTCACAAACCCCAGAAAAAGGGCCAAATTAAACTGAACTCACCAATCTTCCTGAAAGAGAGTTCAAAATAAAAATTATAAACATGCTTATGAAGGTACAGAAAAATATTCAAGAACTCAGGAACGAATTTAAGATGGAGATTCAATCATAAAGAAATTCTGTGTCTGAAATGAAACATACAATGGAGGGATTTAAAAGCAGATTAGATGTAGTAGAAGAGACAGTGAATGGAATAGAAATTAGAGAAGAGAAATACAAAGGAGCTGAGGAACAGAGAGAAAAAACCTCTAAGAATGAAAGAATGTTGACAGAATTGTGTGACGAATCCAAATGGAACAACATTCACATTATAGGTGTACCAGGAGAAGAAGAGAGCCAAAAAGGGATAAAAGTGTCATTGAGGAGGTAATTACTGAAAACTTCCCCAATCTGGGAGAGGAGATAGTCTCTCAGGCCATGGAGGTGCACAGATTTCCCAACACAAGGGACCCAAGGAAGACAACATGAAGACATATAATAATTAAAATGGAAAAGATCAAGGATGAAGACAGACTTTTAAAACAGCTAGAGAGAGAAAAAACTTCACATACAAAGGAAAACCCGTCAGGCTATAATCAGACTTCTCAAAAGAAACCTTACAGGCCAGAAGGGAGTGGCATGATATATTAATGCAATGAAGCAGAAGGGCCTTGAACCAAGAATACTCAACCCTGCAGTGTTATCATTTAAATTTGAAGGAGGGATTAAACAATTTTCAGATAAGTAAAAGCTGAGAGAATTTACCTCCCACAAACCACCTCTACAGTGCATTTTGTTTTTTTGTTTTCTTGTTGTTGTTTTTTTTGCCTCAAGTTCTACGAGTTGAGTTTTCTGTTAACGTTTTTGTTATACTTTATTTTGGTATCTTTAATCTACAATTAAATATGCAATATTATGGTTATTAAACTACCTCCTTCATCGGGTCCCCCCCACCAACCCCATTACAGTCACTGTCCATCAGCATAGTGAGATGCTATAGAATCACTACTTGTCTTCTCTGAGTTGTACAGCCCTCCCAGAGCCCCCCCCAACATTACATCTGCTAATCATAATGCCCCTTTTCCCCCCTTATCCCTCCCTTCCCACCCATCTTCCCCAGTCCCTTTCCCTTTGGTAACTATTAGTCCGTTCTTGGGTTCTGTGAGTCTGCTGCTGTTTTGTTCCTTCAGTTTTTTTCTTTGTTCTTATACACCACATATGAGTGAAATCATTTGATACTTGTCTTTTTCGGCTTGGCTTATTTCACTGGGCATAATACCCTCTAGCTCCATCCATGTTGTTGCAAATGGTAGGATTTGTTTTCTTCTTATGGCTGAATAATATTCCATTGTGTATATGTACCACATCTTCTTTATCCATTCATCTACTGATGGACACTTAGGTTGCTTCCATTTCTTGGCTATTGTAAATAGTGCTGCGATAAACATAGGGGTGCATATGTCTTTTTCAAACTGGGCTGCTGCATTCTTAAATTCCTAGGAGTGAAATTCCTGGGTCAAATGGTATTTCTATTTTGAGTTTTTTGAGGAACCTCCATACTGCTTTCCACAATGGTTGAACTAATTTGTATTCCCACCAGCAGTGTAGGAGGGTTCCCTTTTCTCCACATCCTCGCCAACATTTGTTGTTGTTTGTCTTTTGGATGTTGGCCATTTTTACTGGTGTGAGGTGATATCTCATTGTGGTTTTAACCTGCATTTCTCTGATGATTAGCGATGTGGAGCATCTTTTCATGTGCCTGTTGGCAATCTGAATTTCTTCTTTGGAGAAGTGTCTATTCATGTCCTCTGCCCATTTCTTAATTGGATTATTTGATTTCTGTTTGTTAAGGTGCGTGAGTTATTTATATATTTTGGATGTCAACTCCTTATCGGATATGTCATTTATGATTATCTACTGATGGTGTCCTTTTCTGTACAGAAGCTTTTCAGCTTGATATAGTCCCACTTGTTCATTTTTGCTTTTGTTTCCCTTGCCCAGGGAGATTTGTTCATGAAGAAGTCTCTCATGTTTATGTCTAAGATATTTTTGCCTATGTTTTATTCTAAGAGTTTTATGGTTTCATGACATACATTCAGGTCGTTGATCCACCTTGAGTTTACCTTTGTGTATGGGGTTAGACAATAGTCCAGTTTAATTCTCTTACATGTAGCTGTCCAGTTTTTCCAACACCAGCTGTTGAAGAGGTTGTCATCTCCCCATTGTATATCCAAGGCTCCTTTATCAAATATTAATTGACTGTATATGTTTGGGTTAATGTTTGGATTTTCTATTCTGTTCCACTGGTCTGTGGGTCTGTTTTTGTGCCAATACCAAATTGTCTTGATTACTGTGGCTTGGTAGTAGAGCTTGAAGTCAGGGAGCGTAATTCCCCCTGTTTTATTCCTCCTTCTCAGGATTGCTTTGGCTATTAGGGGTCTTTTGTGGTTCCATATGAATTTTAGAATTATTTTCTTCAGTTCATTGAAGAAAGCTATTGGTAGTTTGATAGGGATTGCATTGAATCTGTAGATTGCTTTAGGTAGTATAGCCATTTTGACAATATTTATTCTTCCTAGCCACGAGCATGGGATGAGTTCCCATTTGTTAGTGTCTTCTTTAATTTCTCTTAGGAGTGTCTTGTAGTTTTCAGAGTACAGGTCTTTCACTTCCTTTGTTAGGTTTATTCCTAGGTATTTTATTCTTTTGGATGCAATTGTGAATGGAATTGCTTTTCTGATTTGTCTTTCTGTTAGTTCATCGTTAGTGTATAGGAAAGCAACAGATTTCTGTGTGTTAATTTTGTATCCTGCAACCTTGCTGAATTCAGATATTAGTTCTAGTAGTTTTGGAGTGGAGTCTTTAGGGTTTTTTATGTACAATATCATGTCATCTGCAAATAATAACAATCTGACTTCTTCTTTACCAATCTGGATGCCTTGTATGTCTTTGTTTTGTCTGATTGCCGTGTCTAGGACCTCCAGTACTATGTTGAATAACAGTGGAGAGAGTGGGCATCCCTGTCTTGTTCCCGATCTTAGATGAATGGCTTTCAGCGTCTCGCCGTTAAGGATGATGTTAGCTGTGGGTTTGTCATATATGGCCTTTATTATGTTAAAGTACTTGCCCTCTATACCCATTTTGTTGAGACTTTTAATCATGAATGGATGCTGAATTTTGTCAAATGCTTTTTCAGCATCTATGGAGATGATCATGTGGTTTTTGTTCTTCTTTTTGTTGACGTGGTGGATGATGTTGATGGATTTTCGAATGTTGTACCATCTTTGCATGCCTGAGATGAATCCCACTTGATCATGGTGTATGATCCTCTTGATGTATTTTTGAATTCGGTTCGCTAATATTTTGTTGAGTATTTTTGCATCTACATTCATCAGGGATATAGGTCTGTAGTTTTCTTTTTTGGTGAGGTCTTTGCCAGGTTTTGGTATTAGAGTGATGCTGGCTTCATAGAATGAGTTTGGAAGTATTCCCTCCTCTTCTATTTTTTGGAAAACTTTAAGGAGAATGGTTGTTATTTCTTCTCTATATGTCTGGTAGAATTCAGATGTGAATCCATCTGGTCCTGGAGTTTTGTTCTTGGGTATTTTTTTGATTACCGATTCAATTTCATTGCTGGTGATTGGTCTGTATTTAGTTTTTCTGTTTCTTGCTTGGTCAATCTTGGAAGATAGTGTTTTTCTAAGAAGTTGTCCATTTCTTCTAGTTTTTCAGCTTGTTACTATGTACATTCTCATAATATTCTCTTATAATTTTTTGTATTTCTGTGGGGTCTGTCATGATTTTTCCTTTCTCATTTCTGATTCTGTTTATGTGTGTAGATTCTCTTTTTCTCTTAATGAGTCTGGCTAGGGGTTTATCTATGTTGTTTATTTTTTCAAAGAACCAGCTCTTGGTTTTATTGATTTTTCTATTGTTTTATTCTTTTCAATTTTATTTATTTCTGCTCTGATCTTTATTATTTCCCTCCTTCTAGTGACTTTGAGCCTCATTTGTTCTTCTTCCAATTTCAGAAATTGTGTCTTTAGACTATTCATTTGGGAATGTTCTTCCTTTTTTAAATAGGCCTGGATTGCAATATACTTTCTTCTTAGAACTGGCTTTGCTGCGTCCCACAGAAGTTGTGGCTTTGTGTTGTTGTTGTCATTAGTCTCCATATATTCTTTGATTTCTGTTTTGATTTGGTCATTAACCCATTGATTAATTAGGAGAATGTTGTTAAGTCTCCATGTATTTGTGAGCCTTTTTGGTTTCTTTCTAAAATTTATTTCTAGTTTTATACCTTTGTGATCTGAGAAGTTGGTTGGTAGGATTTCAGTATTTTTGAATTTACTGAGGTTCTTTTTGTGGCCTAGCATGTGGTCTATTCTGGAAAATGTTCCATGTGCACTTGAGAAGAATGTGTATCCTGTTGCTTTTGGGTGCAGTGTTCTGTAGATGCCTGTTAGGTCCATCTGTTCTAGTGTGTTGCTCAATGCCTCTGTGTCTTTACTTATTCTCTGTCTGGTTGATCTGTCCTCTGGAGTGGTGTGTTGAAGTCTCCTAAAATGAATGCATTGCATTCTATTTCCTCCTTTAATTGTGTTAGTATTTGTTTCACATATGCTGGTGCTCCTGTGTTGGGTGCATATATATTTATAATGGTTATATCTTCTTGTTGGACTGACCCCTTTATCATTATGTAATGTCTTTCTTTATCTCTTGCTACTTTCTTTGTTTTGAAGTCTATTTTGTCTGATACAAGTACTGCAAGCCTGCTTTTTTCTCTTTGTTGTTTGCATGAAATATCTTTTTCCATCCCTTCACTTTTAGTCTGTGTATATCTTTGGGTTTGAGGTGAGTCTCTTGCAAGCAGCATATAGATGGGTCTTGCTTTTATATCCATTCTGTTACTCTGTGTCCTTTGATTGGTGCATTCAGTCCATTTACATTTAGGGTGATTATTGATAGACATGTACTTATTGCCATTATTGTCTTTAGATTCGTGGTTACCAAAGGTTCAAGGGTTGCTTCTTTACTATCTAACACTCTAACTTAACTTTCTTGTTAAGTTATTGTAAACAGTGTCTGATGTTTCTTTATTTCTCTTCCTTCTTATTTTTCCTCCTCCATTCTTTATATACTAGGTGTTTTATTCTTTGCCTTTAGTTAGTGTTTGGATGGTCTGCTTTCTTTGTTATGATTTTATTTTCTCTGGTGACATCTTTTTAGCCTTAGGGGTGCTTCCGTCTAGAGCAGTCCATTTAAGATATCCTGTAGTGGTCGTTTATGAGAGGCAAACTCTCTCAACTTTCGCTTGTCTGGAAATTGTTTAATCCCTCCATCATATTTAAATGATAATCGTGCTGGATACAGTATTCTTGGTTTGAGGCCCTTCTGTTTCATTACTTTAAATATGTCATGCCATTCTCTTCTGGCCTGTAAGGTTTCTGTTGAGAAGTCTGATGATAGTCTGATGGGTTTTCCTTTGTAGGTTATCTTTTTTCTCTCTCTAGCAGCCTTTAATACTCTGTCTTTATCTTTGATCTTTGTCATTTTAGTTATTATGTGTCTTGGTGTTGTCTTTCTTCGGTCCCTTGTGTTGGGAGATCTGTGGACTTTTGTGGACTGCAAGACTATTTCCTTCCCCAACATGGGTAAGTTTTCAGCAATTATTTCTTCAAAGACACTTTCTATCCCTTTTTCTGTCTCTTTTTCCTCTGGTACTCCTATAACGGAATATTGTTCTGTTTGGATTGGTCACACAGTTCTCTTAATATTCTTTCATTCCTAGAGATCCTTTTATCTCTCTCTGCCTCAGCTTCTCTGTATTCCTGTTCTCTGATTTCTATTCCATTAACAGTCTGTTGCATCTCATTCAGTCTGCTCTTAAGCCCATCGATCGCTTGTCTAATTTCTGCGTTGTCTTTCCTCACTTCCCTCACTTTCTCCCTCAACTCTTGCACATTTCTCTGTAGATCCATCAGTATGGTTATGACTTTTATTCTGAATTATTTTTCAGGAATATTGTGCATTTCCATCCCTTCCAGCTCCCTCTCTGGGGTTGTCTGGTTGATCTTAGTCTGGACCATATTTCTCTGTCTTTTCATGGCTATAGAAGTGTTCACTGCTAGGTGCCACGTATGTCAGCAGGGCTCTTTAAGACTTTAAAAAGAAAAAAAAGGATAGAAAAATATAAAGAAAAGAAAAGAAAAAGAGAAGAAAAAAAAACCAAAACCAAACCAAACAAACAAACAGAACGCCCACTGGGAGTAGATTCTGTGGGGATGCTGTAGGTGGTGCTGTTGCTCCACTATTCCGCAGCCACAGCCGCGCCGCTCCGCAGGGCCCATTATAGCTCTGGCCGGGGTGGGAACAAATGGGAGGGTGTTGATCTCTGTGGGAAGTTGAAGTGCGGCCACCCTTCCCCTGTCGCCAGCCAAGGGGTCTGAAACCCCCAGGACTCCCAGTCTGCTGGGCTGAGTGTGCCGGGACAATCCGGCTCCTCCGCTGGGCTCCTGTCTCTTTAAGACCGCTGAAAAAAGGTGCGTGCTTTTCTTTTCTTTTTTTTTCCCCCGAGGGCCAGCTGCAAGGACCCAGGTGCATTCCCCGCTCAGATCCTGCACCCTCTGTCTCTCCAATCTCCGTTACACTGCGCAACGTGTGTCAGCACTCCTGGTGCAGATCACCGGGGCTGGTTATTTCGCGGGCCTGTACTTCCACTGCCTCCTGGCTCTGAATCCTCTCCTCCCGCCAGTGCGCTGGGGTGTGGGAGTGCTCACGTCCCGCCTGGTCGCAGCTCCTTATCTTACCCGCCTCGTGGGGTGCCGAGTCCTCTCAGGTGTAGCTGCAGGCTATGTGCTGTCCTGTATCTTCTGGTCTCTTTTTTAGGAATAGTTGTACTTGTCGTATTTTCATAAATACATATGGTTTTGGGAGGAGATTTCCGCCACCCTGCTCACGCTGCCATCTTCCCGGAAGTCCTCTGTTCTACAGTGCATTTTGAAGAGACTCCTATAGATGAAAGTACTCCTAAGACTACATAGATGTCACCCAAAGGGTAGACAAAGAGTACAGAATATGATTGATAACATACAAAGAATGGAGGAAAAAGAAAAAGGAGGAAAAAAATAACCTTTAGGCTGTGTTTGTAATAGCATACGAAATGAGTTAAATTAGACTGATAGATAGTAAGGGTATTGCCCTTGAACCTTTGATAACCACGAATCTAAAGGCTTCAATGGCAACAAGTACACACCTATCAATAATCACCCTAAATGTGAATGGTCTGAATGCTTCCATAAAAAGACATAGAGTTACTGGATGGATAAAAAAAATACAGATCTATATGCTGCCTCCAAGAGACTCACTTCAAACCCAAAGACATAAACAGACTGAAAGTAAAGGGATGGAAAAAGATATTTCATGCAACTAATAGTGAGAAAAAAGCAGGAGTTGCAGTACTTGTTTCAGAAAAAATAGACTTCAAAACAAAGAAAGTCACAAGAGACAAAGAAGGACGTTACATAATGATAAAGGGGTCAGTCCAACAACAGGCTATAACCATTATAAATATCTATGCGCCCAACACAGGAGCACCAACATATGTGAAACAAATACTAATGGAATTAAAGGGGGAAATAGAATGCAATGCATTCATTTTAGGAGACTTCAACACACCACTCATGCCAAAGGACAGATCAACCAAACAGGAAATAAGTAAAGAGACAGAGGCACTGAACAACATATTAGAACAGATGGACCTAACGGACATATACAGAACACTCCATCCAAAAGCAACAGGATACATATTCTTCTCAAGTGCACATGGAACATTTTCAAGAATAGATCATATAGTAGGCCACAAAAAGAGGCTCAGTAAATTCAAAAAGATTGAAATTGTACCAACTAGCTTCTCAGATCACAAAGGTATGAAACTAGCAATAAATTAGTCAAAGAAAATGAAAAAGCCCACAAACACATGGAGGCTTAATAACATGCTCCTAAATAATCAATGGATCAATGACCAAATAAAAACAGAGATCAAGCAATATATGGAGACAAATGACAACAATAATTCAACACCAAAAAATCTGTGGAACAGCAAAGGCTGTGCTAAGAGGGAAATATATTGCAATACAGGCCTACCTCAGGAAAGGAAAACAATCCCAAATGAACAGTCTAAACTCACAATTAATGAAACCAGAAAAGGAAGAACAAATGAGGCCCAAAGTCAGTAGAAGGAAGGACATAATAAAGATCAAAGCAGAAATAAATAAAATTGAGAAGAATAAAACAATAGAAAGAATCAATGAAAGCAGGAGCTGGTTCTTTGAGAAAATAAACAAAATAGATAAACCCCTAGCCAGACTTATCAAGAAAAAAGGAGAGTCTACACACAGAATCAGAAATGAGAAAGGAAAAATCACTAGGGACACCACAGAAATACAAACAATTTTGAGAGAATACTATGAAAAATTATATGGTAACAAACTGGATAACCTAGAAGAAATGGACAACTTTCTAGAAAAATTCAACCTTCCAAGGCTGACCCAGGAAGAAACAGATAATCTGAGTAGACCAATTACAGCATAGAAATTGAATTGGTAATCAAAAACTACCTAAGAAGAAAACTCCTGAACCAGGTGATTTCACTGCTGAATTTTATCAGACATTTAGTGAAGACATAATGCCCATCCTCCTTAAAGTTTTCCAAAAAATAGAAGAGGAGGAAATACTTCCAAACTGATTCTAAGAGACCAACATCACTCTAATACCAAAACCAGGTAAAGACCCCACCAAAAAAGAAAATTACAGACCAATATCCCTGATGAACACAGATGCAAAAAAACTCAACAAAATATTAGCAAACCGAATTCAAAAATACATCAAAAAGGTCATCCATCATGATCAAGTGAGATTCATCCCAGGGATGCAAGGATGCTACAACATTCGAAAATCCATAAACATCATCCACTACATCAACAAAAAAAAGGACAAAAACCACATTGATCATCTCCATTGATGCTGAAAAGCATTTGTCAAAATTCAACATCCACTCAAGACAAAAACTCTCACAAAATGAGTACACAGGGCAAGTACCTCAACATAATAAAGGCAATATATGACAAACACACAGCCAACATTATACTTAACACCAAGATGTTGAAAGCTTTTCCTTTAAGATTGGGAACACGACAAGGATGCCAACTCTCCTCACTTTTATCCAACATAGTACTGGAGGTCCTAGCCACGGCAATCAGACAACAGAAAGAAATAAAAGGCATCCAGATTGGCAAGGAAGAACTCAAACTGTCCCTGTTTGCAGATGACATGATATTGTACATAAAAAACCCTAAAGAATCCACTCCAAAATTACTAGTACTAATATGTGAATTGAGCAAAGTTGAGAAATACAAAATTAATACACATAAATCTGTTGCATTCCTATACAATAATGATGAACTAACAGAAAGAGAAATCAGGAAAACAATTCCACTCACAATCGCATCAAAAAGAATAAAATATCTAGGAATAAACCAACCAATGATGTGATAGACCTATACCCTGAAAACTAAAAGACACTCTTAAGAGAAATTAAAGAGGATACTAATAAATGGAAATTCATCCCATGCTCTAGCTAAGAAAAATTAATATTGTCAAAATGACCATCCTGCCTAAAGCAATCTACAGATTCAATGCAATCCCTATCAAAATACCAACAGCATTCTTCAATGAACTAGAGCAAATATTTCTAAAATTCATATGGAACCGCAAAAGACCCCAAGAATCCAAAGCAGTCCTGAGAAGGAGGAATAAAACAGGGGGAATTATGCTCCCTGACTTCAAGAACAGACCCATACACCGGTGGAACAGTATAGAGAGCCCAGATATAAACACAAGCATAATGGTCAATTAATATACGATAAAGGAGCCATGGATATACAGTGGGGAAATGACAGCCTCTTCAACAGCTTGTGTGGGCAAAACAGGATAGCTACATGGAAGAGAATTAAACTGGATCATTGTCTAACCCCATACACAAAAGTAAAGTCAAAATGGATCAAAGACCTGAATGTAAGTCATGAAATCACCAAACTCTTAGAGAAGAACATAGGCAAAAATCTCTTGGACATAACATGAGCAACTTCTTCATGAACATATCCCCCAGCCAAGGGAAACAAAAGGAAAATGAACAAGTGGGACTATATCAAGCTGAAAAGCTTCTGTGCAGCAAAGGACACCATCAGTAGAACAAAAGACATCCTACACTATGGGAGAATATATTCATAAATGACATCAGATAAGGGGTTGACATCCAAAATATATAAAGAACGCACGCACCTCAACAAACAAAAAGCAAATAATCAAATTAAGAAATGGGCAGAGGACATGAATAGACACTTCTCCAAAGAAGAAATTCAGATGGCCAACAGGCACATGAAAAGATGGTCCACATCGCTAATCATCAGAGAAATGTAAATGAAAACCACAATGAGATATCACCTCACACCAGTAATGATGGCCAACATCCAAAACACAAACAACAACAAATGTTGGCAAGGATGCAGAGAAAGGGGAACCCTTGTACACTGCTGGTGGGAATGCAAATTAGTCCAACCATTGTGAAAAGCAATATGGAGGTTCCTCAAAAAACTCAAAATAGAAATACCATTTGACCCAGGAATCCCACTCCTAGGAATTTACCCTAAGAATGCAGCAGCCCAAGTTAAAAAAGACATATGCACCCCTATGTTTATTGCAGCACTATTTATAATAGCCAAGAAATGGAAGCAACCTAAGTGTCCATCAGTAGATGAATGGATAAAGAAGATGTGGTACATATACAGAATGGAATATTAATCAGCCATAAGAAGAAAACAAATTCAGACCTTTGCAACAACATGGATGGAGCTAGAGGGTATTATGCTCAGTGAAATAAGTCAAGTGGAAAAAGACAAGTATCAAATGATTTCCCTCATATGTGGAGTATAAGAGCAAAGAAAAAAACAGCAGCAGACTCACAGAATCCAAGAATGGACTAACAGTTACCAAAGGGAAAGGGACTGGGGAGGATGGGTGGGAAGGGAAGGACAAGATAGAAAAAGGGGCATTACGATTAGCAGACGTAATGTTGGGGAGGCACGGGGAGGGCTGTACAACTCAGAGAAGACAAGTAGTGATTCTATAGCATCTCACTACGCTGATGGACAGTCACTGTAATGGGGTAAGTGGGGGGGACCTGATGAAGTGGGGAGTTTAGTAACCATAATGTTGCACATGTAACTGTAGATTAATGATACCAAAAAAAAAACCCCTCAAAGTAGAAATACCATTTGACCAAGGAATCCCACTCCTAGGAATTTACCCTACGAATGCAGCAGCCCAGTTTTAAAAAGACATATGCACCCCTGTGTTTATTGCAACACCATTTACAATAGCCAAGAAATGGAAGCAACCTTAGTGTTCATCAGTAGATGAATGGATAAAGATGTGGTACATATACATAATGGAATTTTATTCAGCCAAAAGAAGAAAACAAATCCAGACATTTGCAACAACATGGATGGAGCTAGAGGGTATTATGCTCAGTGAAATAAGCCAGGCGGAGACAGACAAGTATCAAATGATTTCACTCATCTGTGGAGCATAAGAACAAAGCCAAAACTGAAGGAACAAAACAGCAGCAGACTCACAGAACCCACGAATGTACTAACAGTTACCAAAGGGAAAGGGGCTGGGGAGGATGAGTGCGAAGGGAGGGATGAGGGTGAAAAATGGGCATTATGATTAGCACACATAGTGTAGCGGGGGGGTGGGCATGGGAAAGGCAGTATTTTCAGAGAACACAAGTAATTCTATGGCATCTTACTATGCTGATGGACAGTGACTGTAATGGGGTATTTGGGGGGGACTTGTTAATATATTGGATCACATAACCATAATGTTGTTCAAGTAATTGTACATTAATGATACCAAATAAAAATTAAAAAACAGGATGGTGATATAACAGAGTGGTTGGTGGCTATGTTAGGTTGAGGATCGGGGATAGTCTTGCTCATCCGGTGGCTTTTCAGCTAATACCCTAATGAGAAGGAGTGAGCCATGTCAAGATTAAACAAGAGCACTCCAGATGGAGGGAGAACTACTACAAAGGTTCTAAAACAGATTGGTATGTGTCTAAGAAACAGGAGGATGACCAATGGGGTGAGGGCATGGATGACAGGCAGACCAGCTTAAGGGGTGTGCCATCTGTGCAGCTGCACAGAGCCCTGAAGTCAGAAAGGCCCCATGCTTGGTCTAATGCTATGCTGTTGCCCCCTTGCAATTTTTCATAATTTCTGCAAAAGGAGACCTGAGTTTTCAGTTTGTACTGGGTCTCACAAATTACGTAGCTTGTCCAGGTTACAGGAAATGTGAATGAAAAGAAAGGCAGAAGCCAAATCACATAGGGTTTTGTAGGCCAAGTTAAGGGGGTTGGATTTTTTTTTTGGTATAATTAACCTACAATTATATGTGCAACATTATGGTTACTAGATTCCCCCCATCATCAAGTCCCCACCACATACCCCATTACAGTCACTGTCCTTCAGTGTAGTGAGATGCTATAGAATCACTACATGTCTTCTCTGAGTTGTACAGCCCTCCACGTGCCATGCCCCTACATTATGTCTGCTAATCGTAATGCCCCCTTTTCCCCCTTGTCTCTCCCTTCCCACCCATCCTCCCCAACCCCTTTCCCTATGGTAACTGTTAGTCCATTTTTGGGTTCTGTGAGTCTGCTGTTTTGTTCCTTCAGTTTTGGCTTTGTTCTTATACTCCACAGATGAGTGAAATCATTTGATACTTGTCTTTCTCTGCCTGCCTTATTTCACTGAGCATAATACCCTCTAGCTCCATCCATGTTGTTGCAAAGGTCTGAATTTGTTTTCGTCTTATGGCTGAATACTATTCCATTGTGTGTATGTACCACATCTTCTTTATCCATTCATCTACTGATGGACACTTAGGTTCCTTCCATTTCTTGGCTATTGTAAATGGTGCTGTGATAAACATAGGGGTGCCTATGTCTTTTTCAAACTGGGCTCCTGCATTCTTAGGGTAAATTCCAAGGAGTGGGATTCCTTGGTCAAATGGTATTTCTATTTTGAGTTTTTTGAGGAACCTCCATACCGCTTTTCACAATGGTTGAACTAATTTGCATTCCCACCAGCAGTGTAGGAGGGTTCCCCTTTCTCCACATCCTTGCCAACATTTGTTGTTGTTTGTCTTTGGATGGTGGCCATATTTACTGGTGTGAGGTGATATCTCATTGTGGTTTTAATTTGCATGTCTCTGATGATTAGCGATGTGGAGCATCTTTTCATGTGCCTGTTGGCCATCTGAATTTCTTCTTTAGAGAAGTGTCTCTTCAAATCCTCTTCCCATTTTTTAATTGGATTATTTGCTTTTTGTTTGTTGAGGTGTATGAGCTCTTTATATAATTTGGATGTCAACCCCTTAACGGATATGTCATTTATGGATATATTCTCCCATACTGTAGGATGT
Source organism: Smutsia gigantea (assembly GCA_032199065.1). Taxonomy (NCBI): domain Eukaryota; kingdom Metazoa; phylum Chordata; class Mammalia; order Pholidota; family Manidae; genus Smutsia; species Smutsia gigantea. Next base: position 46,128 of record JAVSCE010014786.1, read on the forward strand.
CTTTTTGTTCTACTGCTGGTGTCCTTTCCTGTACAGAAGCTTTTCTGTTTGATATAGTCCCACTTGTTCATTTTTGCTTTTGTTCCCCTTGCCTGGGGAGATGTGTTCATGAAGAAGTTGCTCATGTTTATGTCCAAGAGATTTTTTGCCTTTGTTTTTTCTAAGAGTTTGATGGTTTCATGACTTACATTCATGTCTTTGATCCATTTTGACTTTACTTTTGTGTATGGGGTTAGACAATGATCCAGTTTCATTCTCTTCCATGTAGCTGTCCAGTTTTGCCAACATGAGCTGTTGAAGAGGCTGTCATTTCCCCACTGTATATCCATGGCTCCTTTATCGTATACTAATTGACTGTATATGTTTGGGTTAATATATGTTCCACTGATCTGTGGTTCTGTTCTTGTGCCAGTACCAAATTGTCTTGATTACGTTGGCTTTGTAGTACAGCTTAAAGTTCGGAAGCAAGATTCCTCCTGCTTTATTCTTCCTTCTCAGGATTGCTTTGGCTGTTCAGGGTCTTTTGTGGTTCCATATGAATTTTAGAACTGCTTGTTCCAATTCGTTGAAGAATGCTGTTGGTATTTTGATAGGGATTGCATTGAATCTGTAGATTGCTGTAGGTAGTATAGCCATTTTGACAATATTTATTCTTCCTAGCCACGAGCATGGGATGCATTTCCATTTGTTAGTGTCCTCTTTAATTTCTCTTGAGTGTCTTGTGGTTTTCAGGGTATAGGTCTTTCACTTCCTTCGTTAGGTTTATTCCTCGGTATTTTATTGTTTTGGATGCAATTGTGAATGGAATTATTTTCCTGATTTCTCTTTCTGTTAGCTCATCATTATTGTATAGGAAAGCAACAGATTTCTGTGTATTAATTTTGTATCCTGCAACTTTGCTGAATTTAGATACTAGTTCTAGTAGTTTTGGAGTGGAGTCTTTAGAGTTTTTTACATACAATATCATGTCTTCTGCAAATAGTGACTGTTTGACTTCTTCTTTACCAATCTGGATGCCTGGTATTTCTTTGTTTTGTCTGATTGCTGTGGTGTGGCTAGGACCTCCAGTACTATGTTGAATAACAGTGGGGAAACTGGGTTTCCCTGTCTTGTTCCTGATCTTAGGTGAAAAGCTTTCAGCTTCTTGCTGTTAAGTATGATGTTGGCTGTGGGTGTCATATATGGCCTTTATTATGTTGAGGTACTTGCCCTCTATACCCATTTTGTTAAGAGTTTTTATCATGAATGGATGTTGAATTTTGCCAAGTGCTTTCTCAGCATCTATGGAGGTGATCACATGGTTTTTGTTGTTCTTTTTGTTGATGTGGTGGATGATGTTGATGGATTTTTGAATGCTGTACCATCCATTCTTGCATCCCTGAGATGATCCCACTTGATCATGGTGTATGATCCTCTTGATGTATTTTTGAATTCAGTTTGCTAATATTTTGTTGAGTATTTTTGCATCTATGTTCATCAGGGATATTGGTCTGTAATTTTCTTTTGGTGGGGTCTTTGCCTGGTTTGGTATTAGAGTGATGTTGGTCTCTTAGAATGAGTTTGGAATTATTCCCTCCTCTTCTATTTTTTGGAAAACTTTAAAGAGAATAGGTATTATGTCTTCTCTAAATGTGTGATAAAATTCAGCATTGAATTAATCTGGCCCGGGGGTTTTGTTCTTGGGTAGTTTTTGATTACCGATTAATTTTCTTTGCTGGTAATTGGTCTGTTTAGATTTTCTGTTTCTTCCTTGGTCATTCTTGGAAGGTTGTATATTTCTAAGAAGTTGTCCATTTCTTCTAGGTTTTCCAGCTTGTTATCATATAGATTTTCATAGAATTCTCTAATAATTCTTTGTATTTCTGTGGGGTCTGTCATAATTTTTCCTTTCTCATTTCTAATTCTGTTTATGTGTGCAGATTCTCTTTCTCTTAATAAGTCTGGCTAGGGATTTATCTATTTTGTTTATTTTTCATAGAAGAACCAGCTCTAGGTTTCATTGATTTTTTTTCTATTGTTTTATTCTTCTCAATTTTATTTATTTCTTCTCTGATCTTTACTATGTCCCTCATTCTGGTGACTTTGGGCCTCATTTGTTCTTCTTTTTCCAATTACAATAATTGTGACTTTAGACTATTCATTTGGGATTGTTCTTCCTTCTTTAAATAGGCCTGGATTGCAATATACTTTCTTCTTAGAACTGCCTTTGCTGCGTCCCACAGAAGTTGGGACTTTGTCCTGTTGTTGTTATTTGTCTCCATATATTGTTTGATCTCTGTTTTCATTTGGTCATTGATCCATTGATTATTTAGGAGCATGTTGTTAAGCCTCCATGTGTTTGTGAGCCTTTTTGTTTTCTTTGTACAATTTATTTCTAGGTTTATACCTTTGTGATCTGAGAAGTTGGTTGGTAGGATTTCAATATTTTTGAATTTACTGAGGTTCTCTATGTGGCCTAGTATGTGGTCTATTCTGGAAAATGTTCCATGTGCACTTGAGAAGAATGTGTATCCTGCTGCTTTTGGGTGTAGAGTTCTGTAGATGTCTATTAGGTCCATCTGTTCTAGTGTGTTGTTCAGTGCCTCTGTGTCCTTACTTATTTTCTGTCTGGCTGATATGTCGTTTGTAGTGAGTGGTGTGTTGAAGTCTCCTAAGATGAATGCATTGCATTCTATTTCCTCCTTCAATTCTGTTAGTATTTGTTTCACATATACCAGGGCTCCTGTGTTGGGTGCATGTATATTTATAATGGTTATATCCTCTTGTTGGACTGCCCCCTTTATCATTATGTAATGTCCTTTATCTCTTGCTGCTTTCTTTGTTTTGAAGTCTATTTTGTCTGATACAAGTACTGCAACTCCTGCTTTTTTCTCCCTGTTGTTTGCATGAAATATCTTTTTCCATCCCTTCACTTTTAGTCTGTGTATATCTTAGGGTTTGAGGTGAGTCTCTTGTAAGCAGCATATAGATGGGTCTTGCTTTTTTATCCATTCTATTACTCTGTGTCTTTTGATTGGTGCATTCCATCCATATACATTTAGGGTGATTATCAATAGATATGTACTTATTGCCACTGCAGGCTTTGGATTCGTGGTGACCAAAGGTTCAAGGGTAGCTCTTTACTATCTAACATTCTAACTTAACTCTCTTATTAATCTATTATAAACACACTCTGATGATTCTTTATTTCTCTCCCTTCTTATTTTTCCTCCTCCATTCTTTATATGTTAGGTGTTTTATTCTGTACTCTTTTGTGTTTCCTTTGACTGTTTTTGTGGATAGTTGATTTTATTTTTTGCCTTTAGTTAGTATTTGGATGGTCTTCTTTCTTTGCTGTGATTTTATTTTCTCTGGTGACATCTATTTAGCCTTAGCAGTGCTTCAATCTAGGGCAGTCCCTTTAAAATACCCTGCAGAGGTGGTTTGTGGGAGGCAAATTCCCTCAACTTTTGCCTGTCTGGGAATTGTTTAATCCCTCCCTCAAATTTAAATGATAATCGTGCTGGATACAGTATTCTTGGTTCAAGGCCCTTCTGTTTCATTGCATTAAATATATCATGCATTCTCTTCTGGCCTGTAAGGTTTCTGTTGAGTAATTTGATGATAGCCTGATGGGTTTTCCTTTGTAGGTGATCTTTTTTCTCACTCTGGCTGCCTTTAATACTCTGTCCTTGTCTTTGATCTTTGCCATTTTAATTATTATATGTCTTGGTGCTGTCCTCCTTGGGTCCCTTGTGTTGGGAGATCTGTGGGCTTCCATGGTCTGACAGACTATTTCCTTCCCCAGCTTGGGGAAGTTTTTGGCAATTATTTCCTCAAAGACATTTTCTGTCCCTTTTTCTCTCTCTTCTTCTTCTTGTAACCCTATAATGCAAATATTTTTCCGTTTGGATTGGTCACACAGTTCTCTTAATATTCTTTCATTCCTAGAGATCCTTTTATCTCTCTCTTTCTCAGCTTCTCTGTACTCCTGTTCCCTTATTTCTATTCCATTAAACAGTCTCTTGCATCTCATCCAGTCTGCTCTTAAGCCTGTCTATCAGTTGTTTCATTTCTGTAATCTCCCTCCTGACTTCATCCCTTAGCTCTTGCATATTTCTCTGTAGGTCCATCAGCATGGTTATGACTGTTATTTTGAATTCTTTTTCAGGAAGATTTGTTAAATCTATCCCTGCAGGCCCTCTCTTTGGAGTAGTCTGAGTGATTTTTGACTGGACCAGATTCTTCTGTCTTTTCATGGGTATAGAAGTGGTCACAGGCAGGTGGCACGTGTGTCAGCTGGGAGAACAATGTCCCTTCCTGCTTTTTGTTCGCCTTGCCCTTCTCCACAGCCTGTGTCAGTTACCTGCACACCAGGAGGCAGTCTCTGGGATAGTCCCCTGAGCTGCTGTGGACAGGGCCACCCTCAGGCTACCCTAGAGCACTGCGGGGGGTTGCAGCCACCATGGCTGCATTCTGCAGTAAGGATGGTGCCCCTTCGTGTCTTCTGGACCTTGCTCTGGCTTCCGTTGCCTGTGCCAGTTACCCGCACACTGGGGGGCAGTCTCTGGGACAATCCCCTAAGCTGCCATGGGCAGGGCCACCCTCAGGCTAGCCTAGAGCACTGAGGGGGTTGCAGCCACGCCGGGTGCATTCTGCAGCAAGGATGGCACCCTTTTGTGCCTTCCGGACTGTGCTCTGGCATCCGTAGCCCATCTCGGTTAGCTGCGCACCCACCGGGAGGAGATTCTGTGTGGTTGCTGTGGGTGGGGTCGCTCTCCAGCTGCTCCATAGCCATGGTGGATCAGCCCGTCCGTTTGCAGCACCAGCCGGGGGGGGACGAATGGCAGGCTGCTTATTGCCATTAGAGGCTTCGGGGCTGCCTGCTGGGCTGAATGTGCTGGGATGATTTTGTTCAGCTGTTGGGCCCTTGTCCCTTTAAGACTTTAAAAAAAGCGCCCACTTTTCTTTTGTCACAGGGGAGCTGGCTGTGGGGACCTGCTCACAGTCTCCAGCTCAGATCCTGCCTTTCTGTTTTTCTCATATCCAGTACACTATGCGATGTGTGTCTGTGCTCCCAGTGCAGATCAGCAGGGCTGGTGTTTTAGCAGTCCTGTGCTTCCACTCCCTCCCACTCTGATTCTTTTCCTCCTGCCGATGCGCTGGGGTTTGAGGAGTGCTCGGGTCCCGCCGGGTCATGGCTTTGTATCTTACCCTTTTCGTGAGATGCTGAGTTCTCACAGATGTAGTTGTAGCCTGGCTGTTGTACTGTATCTTCTGGTCTCTCTTTTAGGAATAGTTGTATTTGTTGTATTTTCACAAATATATATGGTTTGGGGAGGAAATTTCCACTGCCCTACTCATGCCGCCATCTTCCTGGAACCCCCAAAATGTTTAACATGAATAAAACTGACCACTTAACGTTGGCAAAGAGAGGAATTGGCACTCATGTACATTGTTTTTAGAAGTGTGAAATGGTACAACCCCTTCGGAAATGTGTGACGGTCTCTAAACATACACCTACCTTATGAACCAGCAATTCTACTCTTGGGTATTTACTCAAGAGAAATGAAAAGTTACGTGCATAAAAAGACTTGCACAAGAATGTGCATTGTAGGTCTATTCATAATAGCCAAAACCTGGAAACAGATCAGGGGCCCATCAGTAGGAGAATTGATAAGTCAACTCTTGTAATCATACAATGGAATATATTCAACAATATAAAGGAATCAATTATATGTAATAACATGGGTGAATATCAGAAACATTATGATGAGTGAAATAACCCTTACACAAAAGCACATGTTTTATAATTCCACTTGCTAAACTTTGATGAAATAAACTTAGAACAATTGGTTGCCTATAGGGGATTTGGGCAGAAATTGATGTGGAAGGAGGCCTGAGGGAACTTGCTTAGGGAATGATAAAGTTCTATGTCTTTACAGGCATTTGATCACACAAGTATGACTTTCTAAAACGTAAGCAAAAGTAGACTTAAGATTTGTGCCTTTCATCATATGTAAATTTTAACCTTGAATGAAAAAAATGTACACCAACGTTAAACTCTTATAATGATATTTTGATGACTTTTTTAGGGGGAAGAGTATTGATGTCTTCAGTTTACTTTGGAATGCATCAAAAAGGAAAATGACTGGTTGAATGAATAGAGGAATGGATAGATGGATAGATATGAGATAAAGCAAGTCTAGTAAAATGTTAATGGTAGGACTAGGTGGTGAATACATGGGTGTTCACTGTGAAGTTCTTTCAACTTTGTTGTATGATTGAATATTTTTATGATAAAATGATGGAAGGAAAAGAATGAGATCGGCTTTCTATGTATTAATATGGAGAGATATCCAAAACATCTTGTTAAAACCTGGCCTCAGGGAAAATACATAGTATGATATCATGGACATAAAACAACTAAATGAAACAAAAGACTTACTTCTATGAGTAAATTTATAGAGGATACATATTAAACTGTTAACAATGGTAACTTTGAGGAAGAAAGTAGAGTCAGCGTGATTGGTGAATTAGCCTGGTTTCTTAGAATGCAAAGCCTGGGGCAAAAGCTTATGTGCTAACACTTCTGCAGATAGTGCAATTCCAGGGAAGCAGCAGTGAAGGAGAAAGGGGGAGGAAGACAATAAATATATAGATGCATTACTAAGCTGGTCCAGCTTTATAACAAACACCTGTCTGTTTGGTCTCATGGGATGTCAACAGAGAAGCTGTAAGAACCTACTGCATCTCCTAACTGTCCATGGTGGGGAGGAAGGGAGAAGAATTTATGTGCTGGTTCCTGCATCTCACTAGACAAAGTGTACCCCAAAGGCGCCAACTCCCCATTTCTGGAACCAGCCTGGCCAGCCAGTCTGCAGGCACAGGTGCCTAGTGGGTCTCACAGAATATTGTGTCTCCACAGCAATGGCTAAATTCCAGAGGTGGTACTGAGGCTGATGGCAAGAAAGGGTTGTAACTGTGAGCAACTTGGGGGGGTCAAAAGTAGTCCCCACAATCGGCCCTCCTGGATAAACTGGTAGACAATATTGCTTCTGCCTTAGGAGCTTGGCAAGCCTCCGTCCTGTGGCTTTGATGAATGTTCTTACTACAAGGCAATCCTTGGAGAGTCTACAGTAACAGTGAAAGAAAAGATCACTGAGCAAATCTGGGGAAGTGCATTATCTGGGTCCAGCACAATTGATTTTGGTAAATGACAACTTTCACTTTAAACCATGTATTGACATATTTTTAACATGTATTAACATGTATTTAACCTTTGCATTGCTTAAATCTTTTACAAGACTGTATTCAAGTATTGTTTGCGTAATTAAGCAAAACCAATAAAATCAAAATATAACGGACTTTGTGCATCATTGTGTGCCTAATATAGTAATAAGAAAAATAGAATGAATTATGGAAATTCTTGCCTTTATACTTACTATGAACTAGCAGAAAGAGAAATCAGGAAAACAATTCTGTTCACAATTGCATCAAAAAGAATAAAATACCTAGGAATAAACCTAACCAAGGAAGTGAAAGATCTATAGGCTGAAAACTACAAAACACTCATGAGAGAAATTAAAGATACCAATAAATGGAAACACATCCCATGCCCATGGGAAGGAAGAATTAATATTGTCAAAATGGCCGTCCTGCCTAAAGCAATCTACAGATTCAATGCAATCCCTATCAAAATATCAACAGCATTCTTCAAGGAACTAGAGCAAATAGTTCTAAAATTCATATGCAACCATAAAAGACCCTGAATAGCCAAAGCAATCCTGAGAAGGAAGAATAAAATGGGCAGAATTACACTCCCTGACTTCAAGCTCTACTACAAAGCCACAGTAATCAAGACAATTTGGTACTGGCACAAGAAAAGACCCATAGACCAATGGAACAGAATAGAGAGCCCACATATAAACCCAAGCATATATGGTCAATTAATATACGATAAATGAGCCATGGATATACAATGAGGAAATGACAGGCTCTTCAACAGCTGGTGTTGGCAAAACTGGATAGCTACATGGAAGAGAATTAAACTGGATCATTGTCTAACCCCATACACAAAAGTAAACTCAAAATGGATCAAAGACCTGAAGGTAAGTCATGAAACCATAAAACTCTTAGAAAAAAACAAAGGCAAAAATTCTCTTGGACACAAACATGAGCAACTTCTTCATGAACATATCTTCCCGGGCAAGAGAAACAAAAGCAAAAATGAACAAGTGGGACTATATCAAGCTGAAAAGCTTCTATACAGCAAAGGACACCATCAGTAGAACAAAAAGACATCCTACAGTATGGGAGAATATATTCATAAATGACATATCCAATAAGGGATTGACATCCAAATTATATAAAGATTTCATGCACCTCAACAAACAAAAAGCAAATAAGCCAATTAAAAAATGGGCAGAGGAGCTGAACAGACACTTCTCCAAAGAAGAAATTCAGATGGCCAACAGACACATGAAAAGATGCTCCACATCACTAATCATCAGAGAAATTCAAATTAAAACCACAATGAGCTATCACCTCAAACCAGTAGGATGGCCACCATCCAAAAGACAAACAACAACAAATGTTGGCAAGGATGTGGAGAAAGGGGAACCCTCCTACACTGCTGGTGGGAATGTATATTAGTTCAACCATTGTGGAAAGCAGTATGGAGGTTCCTCAAAACACTCAAAATAAAAGTACCATTTGACCCAGGAATTCCACTCCTAGGAATTTACCCTAAGAATGCAGCAGCCCAGTTTGAAAAAGACATATGCATCCCTATGTTTATTGCAGCACTATTTACAATAGCCAAGAAATGAAAACAACCTAAGTGTCCATCAGTAGATGAATGAATGGATAAAGAAGAGGTGGTACATATACATAATGGAATATTATTCAGCCATAAGAAGAAAACAAATCCTACCACAACATGGATGGAGCTAGAGGGTATTATGCTCAGTGAAATAAGCCAGATGGAGAAAGAAAAGTATCAAATGATTTCACTCATCTGTGAAGTATAAGAACAAAGGAAAAACTGAAGGAACAAAACAGCAGCAGATTCACAGAACCCAAGAATGGACTAACATTTACCAAAGGGAAAGGGGCTGGGGAGGGTGGGTGGGAAGGGAGGGATAAGGGGGAAAAAGGGGCATCACGATTAGCACATACAATGTAGGGGGGGGGACACGGGGAAGGCAGTATAACACAGAGAAGACAAGTAGTGATTCTATAGCATCTTACTATGCTGATGGACAGTGACTGTAATGGGGTATGTGGGGACTGTATTGATAATAGGGGGAATCTTGTAACCATAATGTTGTTCATGTAATTGTGCATTAATGATAGCAAAATAAAAAAAAACTGAAAAAAGGAAATGCTAGCCTTATATTATCCAGTAAATTTAAGTAAGATATTATTTATCCAAAGCAATCTTGAGAAAGAAGAAAGCTGGAGCTACCATGCTCCCTGATTTCAAACTATGCTACAAAGCTAGCATAAAACAAGATGCTACTGGCATAAAAATAGACACGTAGATCAGTGGAACAGAGTAGAGAGCCCAGAATAACCCCATGCTTATATGAGCAATTACTTTACAACAAAGGAGGCAAGAATATATAATGGAGGAAAAGACAGTCTTTTCAATAAATGGGGTTGGGAAGACTGGACAGCTACATACAGAAGAATGAAATTGGACTACTTCCTTACTCCATATACAAAAATTAACTCACAATGGATTAAAGACCTAAATATAAGACCTGAAACCATAAAACTCCTAAAAGAAAACATATCAGTAAACTCTTAGACATTGGCCTTAGCAATTTTTTTTCTGGATATGTCTCCCCACACAAGGGAAACAAAAGCAAATATTAAAAGTGGGACTACATCAAACTAAAAAAGCTTCTGCAAAGCTTCATCAACCAAATGAAAAGGCAACTTACTGAATGGGAGAAGATATTTGCAAATGATATATCTGATAAGGAGTTAATATCCAAAATGCATAAAGAATTCATCCAGCTCAATAGCAATAATAATATAATCCAATTAAAAAATGGGCAGAGGACCTGAATAGACATTTTTCAAAGAAGACACACAGATGGTCAATAGACAAGTGAAAAGCTGCTATACATCACTAACCAACAGGCAAATGCAAATCAAAACCACAAGTGAGATATCACCTCACACCAGTCGGAGCAGCTAGTATCAAAAAGACAAGAAATAATAAATTCAGTGAAGATATGCAGAAAAGAGAACCCTCCTGCACTGTTGGTGGGAATGTAAATTGGTGCAGCTGCTATGGAAAGCAGGAGGTTCCTCAAAGAATTAAAAATAGAACTATGATGTGATCCAGCAATTCCACTTTTGGATATTTACCCAAGGAAACTGAAAACACTAATTTGAAAAGGTATGCACCCCTATGTTTATTGCAGCATTATTTGCAATAGCTGAGACAAGGAAGCAATCTACGTGCCCAGTGATAGATGAATGGATAAAGAAGTGGTACATATATACAATGGAATATTACTCAGTCATGAAAAAGAATGTAATCCTGACATTTGCAACAGTGCAGACAGACCTAGAGGGTATTATGCTAAATTGGAAGTCAGAGAAGACAAATACCATGTGATTTCACTTACATGTGAAATATAAAACACAAATGAATAAACAAAACACCAGAAATAGACTTATAAATACAGAGAACAAACTGCTGGTTGCCAGAGGGGAGGAAACTGGAGATGGGCAGGACAGGTGAAGGAGATTAAGAGGGACAAACTCCCAATTATAAAATAAATAAGTCACGGGATAAAAAGTACAGTACAGGGAATATAGTCAATAATTTTGTAATAACTTATATGGTGACAGATGGTAACCACACTTACTGTGGTGAGCATTTTGTAATGTATATAATGTTAAATCATTATTTTGTATACCTGAAACTATATAATATTGTATGTCAACTATCCTTCAAATAAATAAATAAAATTCATTTAGTAAAAAAAAAGTAAGATATTATTTTAGATAAAGCAATATATTAAATGAAACTGAGATTTCATTTTTATTCCCTTTGTAAATGTTTTCATGAAAATAAGTTCAAAATCAGAAAATAATTCATTGTGATGATAGGTTTTGAACAGTGGCATGGGAATTAATTTATGGTCCCTGGAATAATAAGCATGCAAAGTATAGGTTTCTAATTCTGTGATGAGGGTAAGATAATAACATTTGTTAAAGAGCTAGTAAAACTTCACAGGAATCTGGCCCATCTTGTCCTCTTAGCTCCCAATTAGCCTTCTACTTCTTGGTTACTAGGAGCTTGTCTTACAGCTTATTTCTCCCTTTTCTTCCAATGATGAGCCCTGAACACTTCTTCATTCAATTTTAAAGTTTTTCTCTTTTGAATATCTCAAACACCACATGATCTTCCTAATTAGTTACAGTTTTTGGTGATTAAGATGTTCATTTATTCCTCAAATATAGCAATTTATTAATTTATTGTCATTTAGCTCTAAATCTACCCTTTGTCACTCTGCTTTAGGAAATGAGCTGAACCCTGTAAACACATCTTCTTTGTCAGCTGGAACAATGTTAGGCTTTGTCAGTAGAGAGCACTGTGGGGGCCACTGCAATAGCAGAAGTGGGGGCTTCTTGACCTGATTCCAGTGTACCCTTCTTCCTGATCCTACTCAGCAGCTGCCAGGGGAGTGGTGCTCATCTTACAGTTAAGTTTTACTGGCATCTGAGTATGTGGCCTCTGACCCTCCCGGGCAGGCCAGGGGGGCCCCTTGTTGAACTTCACCATCTACTCGGTGGCAGACACATCCTCCCCAGAGTCATCTGAATCTCAGTCTTGGCAGGGGATGGGGAAAGATGGGGGTGCCTTGTAAATCTGTTCTTTCCTTGACTACCCTCCTTTCACCCTAGAGGTAACAGCTGCTCCTGTTTTCTTCCCCATTTGCTATTCCTATTTTCTTTGCTGTTCTCTTTTACCCTTCTAGTAGATAACCACCTGTGATAGTTAATTTTAGTGTCAACTTAGAGGGTGTTTTGGATGAGATTAACATTTAAATCTGCAGCAAACCTTTGGGTAAAGGAAATTACGCTTCATGATGTGGATGGGCCTTATCAAATCAGTTGAAAGCTTCACAAGAACAAAAAGACCCACATGAGTGACAGGGCATTTACCATTGCAACTGGAACCTGGCTGTTCTGACTCTGGAGCCTTCCAACCACACCACAGATTTGGATTTGCCAGCCTCCATAATCACATGAACCAACTCCTTATAGTAAATCTCTTTATATATATAAATCTTTTTTTTTTTTTAATATAATTTATTTTATTATCATTAATTTACAATTACATGTGCAATATTACGATTATTAAACTACCCCTTCATCAGGTCCCCCCCACCAAACCCATTACAGTCACTGTCCATCAGCGTAGTGAGATGCTATAGAATCACTACTTGTCTTCTCTGAGTTGTACTGCCCTCCCCGTGCCCCCCCAACATTACATCTGCTAATCGTAATGCCCCTTTTTCCCTCTTATCCCTCCCTTCCCACCCATTTTCCCCAGTCCCTTTCCCTTTGGTAACTATTAGTCCGTTCTTGGGTTCTGTGAGTCTGCTGCTGTTTTGTTCCTTCAGTTTTTTTCTTTGTTCTTATACTCCACATATGAGTGAAATCATTTGATACTTGTCTTTTTCGGCTTGGCTTATTTCACTGAGCATAATACCCTCTAGCTCCATCCATGTTGTTGCAAATGGTAGGATTTGTTTTCTTCTTATGGCTGAATAATATTCCATTGTGTATATGTACCACATCTTCTTTATCCATTCATCTACTGATGGACACTTAGGTTGCTTCCATTTCTTGGCTATTGTAAATAGTGCTGCGATAAACATAGGGGTGCATCTGTCTTTTTCAAATTGGGCTGCTGCATTCTTAGGGTAAATTCCTAGGAGTGGAATTCCTGGGTCAAATGGTATTTCTATTTTGAGTTTTTTGAGGAACCTCCATACTGCTTTCCACAATGGTTGAACTAATTTGCAGTCCCACCAGCAGTGTAGGAGGGTTCCCTTTTCTCCACATCCTCGCCAACATTTGTTGTTGTTTGTGTTTTGGATGTTGGCCATCCTCACCGGTGTGAGGTGATATCTCATTGTGGTTTTAATCTGCATTTCTCTGATGATTAGCGATGTGGAGCATCTTTTCATGTGCCTGTTGGCCATCTGAATTTCTTCTTTGGAGAAGTGTCTATTCATGTCCTCTGCCCATTTCTTAATTGGATTATTTGCTTTCTGTTTGTTAAGGTGCATGAGTTCTTTATATATTTTGGATGTCAACCCTTTATCAGATACGTTTTTTATGAATATATTCTCCCATACTGTAGGATGTCTTTTTGTTCTACTGATGGTGTCCTTTGCTGTACAGAAGCTTTTCAGCTTGATATAGTCCCACTTGTTCATTTTTGCTTTTGTTTCCCTTGCCCGGGAGATATGTTCATGAAGAAGTTGCTCATGTTTATGTCCAAGAGATTTTTGCCTATGTTTTTTTCTAAGAGTTTTATGGTTTCATGACTTACATTCAGGTCTTTGATCCACCTTGAGTTTACCTTTGTGTATGGGGCTAGACAGTAGTCCAGTTTCATTCTCTTACATGTAGCTGTCCAGTTTTTCCAACACCAGCTGCTGAAGAGGCTGTCATCTCCCCATTGTATATCCAAGGCTCCTTTATCAAATATTAATTGACTGTATATGTTTGGGTTAATGTTTGGATTTTCTATTCTGTTCCACTGGTCTGTGGGTCTACTTTTGTGCCAATACCAAATTGTCTTGATTACTGTGGCTTTGTAGTAGAGCTTGAAGTCAGGGAGTGTAATTCCCCCTGTTTTATTCCTCCTTCTCAGGATTGCTTTGGCTATTCGGGGTCTTTTGTGGTTCCATATGAATTTTAGAATTATTTGTTCCAGTTCATTGAAGAAAGCTGTTGGTAGTTTGATAGGGATTGCATTGAATCTGTAGATTGCTTTAGGTAGTATAGCCATTTTGACAATATTTATTCTTCCTAGCCAAGAGCATGGGATGCATTTCCATTTGATAGTGTCCTCTTTAATTTCTCTTAGGAGTGTCTTGTAGTTTTCAGAGTACAGGTCTTTCACTTCCTTCGTTAGGTTTATTCCTAGGTATTTTTATTCTTTTTGATGCAATTGTGAATGGAATTGTTTTTCTGATTTCTCTTTCTGTTAGTTCATCATTAGTGTACAGGAAAGCAACAGATTTCTGTGTGTTAATTTTGTATCCTGCAACTTTGCTGAATTCAGATATTAGTTCTAGTAGTTTTGGAATGGAATCTTTAGGGTTTTTTATGTACAGTATCATGTCATCTGCAAATAGTGACAATTTGACTTCTTCTTTACCAATCTGGATGCCTTGTATGTCTTTGTTTGTCTGATTGCTGTGGCTAGGACCTCCAGTACTATGTTGAATAACAGTGGAGAGAGTGGGCATCCTTGTCTTGTTCCCGATCTTAGATGAAAAGCTTTCAGCGTGTCGCCGTTAAGTATGATGTTAGCTGTGGGTTTGTCATATATAGCCTTTATGATGTTGAGGTACTTGCCGTCTATACCCATTTTGTTGAGAGTTTTAATCAGGAATGGATGCTGAATTTTGTCAAATGCTTTTTCAGCATCTATGGAGATGATCATGTGGTTTTTGTTCTTCTTTTTGATGTGGTGGATGATGTTGATGGATTTTCGAATGTTGTACCATCCTTGCATCCCTGGGATGAATCCCACTTGATCATGGTGTATGATCCTCTTGATGTATTTTGAATTCGGTTTGCTAATATTTTGTTGAGTATTTTTGCATCTACGTTCATCAGGGATATTGGTCTGTAATTTTCTTTTTTTGGTGAGGTCTTTGCCAGGTTTTGGTATTAGAGTGATGCTGGCTTCATAGAATGAGTTTGGAAGTATTCCCTCCTCTTCTATTTTTGGAAAACTTTAAGGAGAATCGGTGTTATTTCTTCTCTATATGTCTGGTAGAATTCAGAGGTGAATCCATCAGGCCCGGGGTTTTTGTTCTTGGGTAGTTTTTGATTACCAATTCGATTTCGTCGCTGGTGATTGGTCTGTTTAGTTTTTCTGTTTCTTGCTTGGTCAGTCTTGGAAGGTTGTATTTTCTAAGAAGTTGTCCATTTCTTCTATGTTTTCCAGCTTGTTAGCATATAGAGTCTCATAATATTCTCTTATGATTCTTTGTATTTCTGTGGGGTCCGTCGTGATTTTTCCTTTCTCATTTCTGGTTGTGTTTATGTGTGTAGATTCTCTTTTTCTCTTAGTGAGTCTGGCTAGGGGTTTATCTATTTTGTTTATTTTTTCAAAGAACCAGCTCTTGGTTTTATTGATTTTTCTATTGTTTTATTCTTCTCAATTTTATTTATTTCTTCTCTGATCTTTATTATGTCCCTCCTTCTGGTGACTTTGGGCCTCATTTGTTCTTCTTTTTTCCAATTTCAGTAATTGTGTCTTTAGACTATTCATTTGGGAGTGTTCTTCCTTCTTTAAATAGGCCTGGATTGCAATATACTTTCCTCTTAGAACTGCCTTTGCTGCGTCCCACAGAAGTTGTGGCTTTGTGTTGTTGTCATTAGTCTCCATATATTCTTTGATTTCTGTTTTGATTTGGTCGTTAACCCATTGATTAATTAGGAGAGTGTTGTTAAGTCTCCATGTATTTGTGAGCCTTTTTGATTTCTTTCTAAAATTTATTTCTAGTTTTATACCTTAGTGATCTGAGAAGTTGGTTGGTAGGATTTCAATATTTTTGAAATTACTGAGGTTCTTTTTGTGGCCTAGTGTGTGGTCTATTCTGGAAAATGTTCCATGTGCACTTGAGAAGAATGTGTATCCTGTTGCTTTTCGGTGTAGAGTTCTGTAGATGTCTGTTAGGTCCATCTGTTCTAGTGTGTTGTTCAGTGCCTCTGTGTCTTTACTTATTTTCTGTCTGGTTGATCTGTCCTCTGGAGTGAGTGGTGTGTTGAAGTCACCTAAGATGAATGCATTGCTGTCTATTTCCTCCTTTAACTCTGTTAGTATTTGTCTCACATATGCTGGCGCTCCTGTGTTGGGTGCATATATATTTATAATGGTTATATCTTCTTGTTGGACTGACCCCTTTATCATTATGTAATGTCCTTCTTTACCTTTTGCTACTTTCTTCGTTTTGAAGTCTATTTTGTCTGATACAAGTACTGCAACACCGGCTTTTTCTCTTTGTTGTTTGCATGAAATATCTTTTTCCATCCCTTCACTTTTAGTCTGTGTATATCTTTGGATTTGAGGTGAGTTTCTTGTAGGCAGCATATAGATGGGTCTTGCTTTTTTATCCATTCTATTACTCTGTGTCTTTTGATTGGTGCATTCAGTCCATTTACATTTAGGGGGATTATTGATAGGTATGTACTTATTGCCATTGCTGGCTGCTGGCTTTAGGTTCGTGGTTACCAAGGGTTCAAGGGTTGCTTCTTTACTATCTAACAATGTAACTTAACTTTCTTGTTAAGTTATTGTAAACACAGTCTGATGTTTCTTTCTTTCTCTCCCTTCTTATTCCTCCTCCTCCATTCTTTCTATAATAGGTGTTTTATTCTTTGCCTTTAGTTGGCATTTGGATGGTCTGCTTTCTTTGCTATGATTTTTTTTTTTCTCTGGTGACATCTTTTTAGCCTGAGGTGTGCTTCCCTCTAGAGCAGTCCATTTAAGATATCCTGTAGTGGTGGTTTATGAGACGCAAATTCTCTTAACTTTCGTTTATCTGGAAATTGTTTAATCCCTCCATCATATTTAAATGATAATCGTGTTGGATACAATATTCTTGGTTCGAGGCCCTTCTGTTTCATAACGTTAAATATATCATGCCATTCTCTCTGGCCTGTAAGGTTTCTGTTGAGAAGTCTGATGATAGTCTGATGGGTTTTCCTTTGTAGGTGATCTTTTTTTTTTCTCTAGCTGCCTTTAATACCCTGTCTTTATCTTTGATCTTTGCCATCCTAATTATTATGTGTCTTGGTGTTGTCTTCCTTGGGTCCCTTGTGTTGGGAGATCTATGAGCTTCGGTGGACTGCGAGACTACTTCCTTCCCAGCGAGGGAAAGTTTTCAGCAATTATTTCTTCAAAGACACTTTCTATCCCTTTTTCTCTCTCTTCTTCCTCTGGTACTCCTATAATGTGAATATTGTTCCGTTTGGATTGGTCACACAGTTCTCTTAATATTCTTTCATTCCTAGAAATCCTTTTATCTCTCTCTTCCTCAGCTGCTCTGTACTCCTGTTCTCTGTTTTCTATTCCATTAACAGTCTCTCGCATCTCATCCATTCTGCTGTTAAGCCCGTCAATCGCTTGTCTGATTTCTGTATTGTCTTTCTCAGTTCCCTCACTTCCTCCCTCAGCTCTTGCACATTTCTCTGTAGGTCCATCAGCATGGTTATGACTTTTATTCTAAATTCTTTTCAGGGAGGCTGTGCATTTCCATCCCTTCAGACTCCCTCTCTGGGGTTGTCTGGTTGATTTTGGTCTGAACCATATTCCTCTGTCTTTTCATGACTGTATAATTTGGTCACTGATAGTTGCCACGTATGTCAGCTGGGCTCTTTAAGACTTTAAAAAGAGAAGAAAAAAAAAAAGAAAGAGAAAAAAGAAAAAAAAGAAAGAAAAGAAAAAACAAAAACAAAACAAAAAACAAAACAAAACAAAAAAAGCAAAAAAATGCCCACTGTACGTAGATTCTGTGGGAATGCTCTAGGTGGCGCTATTGCCCCACTATTCAACAGCTGTGACTGTGCCGCTCCGCAGGGCCCTTTATCGCTCTGGCAGGGGTGGGAACGAATAGGAGGCTGCTGATCTCAGTGAGAAGTGTTAAGTATGGCTACGCTTCCTCAGTCGCCAGCTAAGGCGTCTGAAACTCCCCAGGACTCCCAGCCTGCTGGGCTGAGTGTGCTGGGGCGATCCGGCTCCTCCGCTGGGCTCCTGTCTCTTTAAGACCGCTGAAGAAAGCGCGCATTTTTTTTTTCCTTCCCGGGAGCCGGCTGCAAGCACCCTGGAGCGTTCCCCGCTCAGATCCTGCCCCTCTGTCTCTCCAATCTCCGCTGCACTGCGCAATGTGGGTCAGCGCTCCCCGCGCAGATCACCGGGGCTGGCTACTTCGCGGGGTGTGCTTCCACTCCCTCCCGGCTCTGGATCCTCTCCTCCCGCCGGTGCGCTGGGGTGGGGGAGGGCTCGGGTCCCGCCGGGTCGCGGCTCCGTATCTTACCCGCCTCTTGGGGTGCCGAGTCCTCTCGGGTGTAGCTGCACGCTGTGCGCTTTCCTGTGTATTCTCGTCTCTCTTTTAGGAATAGATGTATTTTCGGTGTTTTCGTAGATAAATATAGTGTTGGGAGGAGATTTCTGCCGCCCTGCTCACAGCGCCATCTTCCCGGAAGTGTTATATATATAAATCTTTTGCTAGCTAATAATTCTTAATACTAAGGTTTCTGTGTTTTAATTTGTGGTGTGACTTCTGTCTCCTGACCAGACACTGATTGATATCAGCAGCGTACATGATACAAGGCACATACATGAAGATAATCATCGTAAAATAAAATGTCTGCCCTCAGTAGTGGAAAGACATGGACAAAGGAAAAGTTATGAAAACATTTCATGTGAACAGTAATGGAGATGTCTGTTTAGGGCCACACGGAAGCAAAGAGGAGGAAGCTCGTACCACTTGGCATGTTATAAGGCTTCACAGGACAGGTGATGTCTGAACTGAATCTTGGAGGAAAATGAAGGTGGAGAGTAGTATAACCCAGGAGTAGTATAACCCAGATGGAGGGAAGAAAGTGTATACAGAGGAAGCACATTACATTTTGGGGACTAAAAGTGAGCTAGCTCCATGAGGCTGTGGGAGAGGAGGTCAGGGGAGGATGGTGAACGTGAAAGGTCTCAGGAGTCACTATAAGTAGTTTGGATCAAGGGATCTAGGCCAGAGATTTTCCAATCTTTTTGCACCAAGACACCCATAATGGACAATGCTCATATTCATAACAGATCCATACCTACACCAGGTTTTTGCTGAAACAGTTGTCCTCTGATTTGAGGGTGTAACAAAGCAGCTGTAATTCATAGTTGCTTCAACTATAACTGGAACATCAGTAATGGCTATTCATTACCATCTATGGCATAGATAAGATAGGCTGTGTATTACACAAATTTTCTGGCTCTGACTCCAACTCTTTCTCTTCTACATAAGAAAACATATCAGAATGTTCCCTTCTAGCTTCTCCAACTCCCTGCTGGGACAGCTGCAACACTAAATTATTACCAACTGTTGGAGTCTGGGGGAGATCGTGAGTACACCTAAGACCCTGAGTTCTTGGGAAGATAGCACAGACCAGCAGTACTTGCAGAATGAGTACAGTTCAGGGAGAGGTCAAAGGATGCAAGGCTTGAAAACAGAATGTTCTCTCAGGAGGCAGCCAGGGCAAAGACAGTGATGTCTGTCTGCTGCATGCAGTGCTGGGAGAGGCTTGCTATTGCCCACAGGGAGGCAGCATGGAGGAAGCTGCTGTGCCGGGCTGAGCTCAACTCTTCCTGCTGGCCCCCAGCAAACAGAAAGGACACTGTCACATACCTCCTGAGACAGATCCCAGCTTGCCAACTGTTTACTCTATGCCCTCTGGAGAAGAAAACACACATCTTACATTCCACTATTACTCATTCATTCAACAAATACTTTCTAAGATGAGGCCTCTATGCTGAGGATACAACAGTAATCAGACAGACAAGGCGTGAAACATACATTTTAATTGGGGAAGATAGACAACAATAAAACATATGTAACATAATTATCAGATGGTGGTAAAGTTAGAGTATAAGGATTAGAGACTTACCAGATGGTGGAGTGCCACTTTGGTGAGGTAGTCAAGGAAGGCTTCTCTGAGGTGGTGGCAGTGGAACTAAGACCTGAATATGAAGAAGCCAGTCAGAGGGCACAGTAGTAAAGGGCCCTAATGAGGTACCTAGAAGAGGATTATTCATAGATTAGAGGTAGCTAGGGACTAGGAGGAGGGGAAATAGGGAGTTATTATTTAATGGGTACAGATTTCTGTTTGGGATGATGAAAAAGTTCCATACCAAATAGATAGTAGTGATGGTTGTACAACATTGTGAATATCCTTAATGCCACTGAATTGTACACTTAAAAATGGTCAAAATGGTAAATTTTAGGTTATGTATATTTTACCACAATTAACAAAAAAGAGAGAGTAAAGGGCCTTGAGGCAGAGACTCACTTGTCAGACTGAAGGACAGTAAGGTGGCTGCAATCAAGTGAGTGAGGAATAGAGTGGGAAGAGACCAGTGAAGATGGACACACATCAAGACCAATTCTGGTGAAATTTATGAACTCTAAGGATCAAAAGAAATCTTTACAAGCTTCCAGATAGAGAGAATAGTCTTCTTACCAAGGAAAGGGTATGGAACTGGCATTAGACAACTCATTAGTAGAACTAGAATCTAGAAGACAATGGAATATTACAGACCTTGGAGAAATAGGACTCTGATCCAAAAGTTCTATACACAACCGAGATATTATTCACATGAGGGCTCATGCCTTACCTTGCTCCTAGTCTCTTCCAACACCATGTGCTTATCCCATTTCCACCATTTGAACTTGATTTCTCTGGCTTCACCTTGAGTGTTCTGTAAGGATTTGGTTCAGAATCATCTTTGACTCTTTGCAGGTCCCTTGGGTGAAATGACCTATCCTAATTCTGGATCTGGGAGCCCAACCACAGGCATTGTCATCCCTGGCTGATGTGACTAGCTCCACATCAAGTCTTCTCTACAGCTAGTTACACTGGGCAATGAGGTTCCACGAGATGAAGGATGACACTTCAGTAATGACACTGTAGCAATAGGACCTGAGGAAGAGAAAGGAACAAGTACCTAGATGCACTGGTAAAACACATACAGGCCATCTTGGTGAACTTTCTAGGTTCCAATGGCCTAAGACATGTGAAGATATTTCCTTTAAGTAAAAAGCGAGTTGCTGCGCTTTGCAGCACTGCCATTAAGAACACTTGTAGGAGTATGAAGTTTGGAAGAAACATATAGTACATGTGGGTGCTGCACTGATCCATCTTCCAAGTAACCCAAAGACTGCCAACTCTGAGTGGGGCCCAGAGAAACAAGAATATTTTCAACAGGTTCAGGCTTCAGGGCAAAGAGCAAAAACCCAGACTTTATCAGGGCTGTGCCAAGTCCTGCTCGGTGATTAAAGATGGGGGTGGGCTGACTACAGCATGGGAGCATTCTCTCCTGCAACCTCGCCATGGCTAAGGAATGACAAGCCGAGAGACCACCTCATTCCAACGTTGCTTCTGCTGACAAATTGAAAGGTGAAAGCTCAGAAGGTTGCCTGTCCACAGTGACAGCAAATGAGAGTCATCTAGAATAGTTTTGTGGTGCCTGGCACTCCCTTCTCTGAGGCTACTCCCCTTTCTCTCCTTAAACTCATCTTGACTAGATTAGTCATTTTTGCTGAGGTAACAGCCAACCTCAAACTGTCTGTAGCTTAAACAGAGGCTGGTAAAGTTTTTCTGTGAAGGGCCCGATGGTAAGTCTTATTTTGGGATTTGTGGGACATGTGGTCTCTATTGCAGGTACTCAGCTCTGCCCTTGTAGCATGAAAGCAGCCGTAGACAGTATGTAAATAGAACGTGGCTGTATTCTGATAAAACCTTATGAATGCTACAATTCGAACTTCATATAGTTTTCATGTGTCACAAAATATTCTTCTTTTGATTACTTTTTTATTGAAATGTAATTGACATATAACATTAAAAAGTTCCAGGTGTACCACATAATGTTTAATATTTGTATATATGGCAAAATGATCACAACAACAAATCTAATTAACATCCATCACCACACAGCTACAAAACTTTTTTCTTTGTGATGTGAATTTTTAGGATCTACTCTTAGTAGCTTTCAAATACACAATGCAGCATTATTATCTATAGTCAACATGCTGTTTACACTACATCCCCATGACTTATTTATAACTGGAAGTTTGTGTCTTTTGACCCCCTTCACCCATTTTGCCCACCCCACACCTTCTCACCTCTTGCAACTATCAATCGATTCTCTGTATCTGAGTTTTAAATTTTTATTTTGTTTTGTTTAGAATCCACATGTGAGGTAATTCAGTATTTGTCTTTCTGTGACTTATTTCACTTAGCATAATGCCCTCAGGATCCATCCATGTTGTCACAAATGGCAAAATTTCCTTCTTTTTATGGCTGAATAGTATTCCATTGTTTCTTTATCCACTCATCCATCAGTGGACATTTAGGTTGCTTCCATGTCTTGGCTATTGTAAATAATGGGGCAATGAACACAGGGATGCACATATCTTTTTGAGTTAGTATTTTCATTTCCTTTGGACAAGTATCCAGAAATAGAATTGCTGAATCATATGGTAGTTCTATTTTCAATTTTTTGAGGAACCTCCCAACTGTTTTCCCTAGTGGAAAACCAATTATTTACATTTCCACCAACAGTGCAGGAGAGTTCTCCTTTCTCCACATCCTCACCAACACTTGTTATTTCTTGTCTTTTGTATGGTAGCCATTCTAACTGGTGTGAGGTGACATCTCATTGTGGTATTAATTGCAATTTCCTGATGATTAGTGATGCTGAAAAGCTTTTCATGTACCTATTGGCCATCTGTATGTTTTCATTGGGAAAACGTCTACTCAGATCCTTTGCCCATTTTTAAAATCAGATTTGTTTTTGTATTGAATTATAGAATTCTTCATATATTTTGGATTTTGACCTCTTTTCATATATATCATTTGCAAATATTTTCTTCCATTCAGTAGGTTGCATTTTCATTTTGTTATTGTTTCCTTTACTATGCAGAAGCTTTTTAAGTTGGTGTAGTTCTATTTGTTTATTTTTGCTTTTGCTGCCTTTGTTTTTGGTGTCAAATCCAAAAAGTCATCACCAAGACCCATGTCATGGGGCTTATAGCCTATGTTTTCTTCTAGGAGTTTTATGGTTTCAAGTCTTACATTCAAGTCTTTAATCCACTTTGAGTTAATTTTTGTGTATGGTGTAAGATAATGGTCCAGTTTCATTCTTTTGGATGTAGCTGTCCAGTTTTCCCAACATGATTTATTGAAGAAACTGTCCTTTCCTATTGTGTATTCTTGGCCCCTTTCATGTAAATTAATTGACCATATATCTGTGTTTTGATTACATTTTAACCTTTCAAAAATGAAAAAATATCTTAGCTTATGGGCCTTATAAAAACAGTTGATTAGGTTTGGCCTAAGGACTGTAGTATGCCAACCCTGGGTTTACACCAATGAACATATATTTCCTGTGTATATTACATGTTGGTGATTGTCAGTAGCTTCTGTGGCTCCATGTGCCATTACTCTAGGACCTACACTGGGCTTAGGAGAAGCCTTTATTTGGGTCACACTATTCTTATATCAGAAAGGAAGGACAAGAGAGCTGGTGGAAATACATGATGACTCTTAAAGTTCTTGCTCAGAACTGGCATGCTGGCACTGCTCATATTCCATTGGCTCAAGCAAGTCACCAAACCAAAGCGTACAATGGGACAGGAAATGGCACTCTGTCTCCAGAGAGGTACTAAAAGTCACATGGAAGTGGGCGCTGCTGTATAATCCTGTTAGAGTGAAGGAAGGGAATAACTGGAAAGGCTAATACAATATACTACCCTGAACAGATATTCTTTCCCAGTATGCAGTAGGACAGTATTAGCCAAAGTGTGGTTCAAGGGCTGATGTCCCTGGTCTATATTAAGTACAGAAAATGAAAGTAGGCATTTAAAAATGTTATACAATAAAGAGACCTGCAACAGAGTGGGAACAAAAACAATCTGGTTCTTCACTACAGTTCGAGAAGCACTGCATTAGCGGACAGAATAGCCCATACCTCCAGGGAACATGAGTTCACAGGCCAAAATACAACTGCCACGAGTAAAACAATAAACTAAGTTACACACACACACACATACAATTACAACTATATAATCTAAGAATTATTGGAATAGAAGGATCAGAAATTTAAAATAAGAGTGAAAAATATTCTTGGAAAACATTATATTAGCAATATGAGACAATAATGACAAATCATAACATAGAATGAAGAAATATTAGAATTTAAAATGTCACATTGAAAGAAAGAACATAGGAGATAGGACAAATGGAAGGTTGAAGAAAAATTAGTAAATTTCAAATCATATTGAAATTTTCTATAAGATAGCAAGAAAGGACAATATGATAGAGAATATAAAAAGAAAAGTCAAGAGACATGGAGGATAGAAATAAAAATGCCAACATCTGGAAATCCAGGGGTTTAAAAGGAAGGGGAAAAAATGGAGAGGCATAAGTAATATTTTAAATAATGAAGGTAATACCAGAACTAAAGAAGGATGAAAGGTATTAGATTAAAAGATCTCATAGAGTGCCAAAGAGGAGCATTAAGAAAAAAATCTACACTTAGAGATATCTTAACAAAATGTAAGAAATCAAATGTAAAATGTAATATTATGGAAGACAAAATATTATGAAGGCTCCCATGCAAAGAGCAAACCGGTATCATACTATTCAACAGCAACACTGGATGCAAGAAGAGAACAGAGCAATATGTTTTGAAATATCAAAGAGTGAGAACTTTGCTTCTAGAATTTTATATCCAGTCAAATTATCAGTCAAATGTTAGAGCATAATAAAAATATTCTGTGGCACATAAAGCCTGAGAAGTTTTGTGACACAAAGACAAACATTGAATACGATCTTGAAGAAAGTACTCAAGATGAGAAACAAACCCAGGAGATGCCCCAGGGGACAGGAGAATTAAAGTGTTCAAATACTTTGGTGAAGTTTACCTTTAAACAGAAAGGTTTGTATCAAATAAGATAAAAAGAGAAAACATATCCATTACAAATAATATCAATATTGGAGAGGAGTGGAGAGAAAGAGTCATAAGGGTATGCTTAAGTGCTTTCTTGTTAAGGGGAAGAAATCAATATTAATACTTTTAATTATTTATCAGGGTAAAAAAAAGAATATAGGTAATAAGCTAAGAGCAACCACAATATGAACAAAATATAAATATGCAGCTTTAAAATCAGCAGAAGAAAACTCAGTCTAACCAATGGACTATAGGGAAGAACAACAACAATAGCAAAAAAGGAATAAACATAAAGC
This sequence comes from Smutsia gigantea, assembly GCA_032199065.1. Classification (NCBI taxonomy): domain Eukaryota; kingdom Metazoa; phylum Chordata; class Mammalia; order Pholidota; family Manidae; genus Smutsia; species Smutsia gigantea. Next base: position 71,400 of record JAVSCE010014786.1, read on the forward strand.
AAATGTAAAATATAAAATAATACGACAGAAGTAAATCCTAATTTAACTGTAAATACAATAAATGTAATTGCATTAAATTAAAAACTAAGAGGCTAAGAATCTCAGACCAGTTTTTAAAAAATCCAATAATATGAGTGTTCAAAGCATATATTTATTTTATTAAGGTATCATTAATATACAATCTTATGAAGGTTTCACAAGAAAAACAATGTGGTTACTACATCCACCCTTACTATCGAGTCCCCCCATACCCCATTGCAGTCACTGTCCATCAGTGTAGAAAGATACCACAGAGTCCCTACTTGTCTTCTCTGTGCTACACTGTCTTCCTGTGACCTCACACCAAAGCATATATTTAAAACAAAAAGAAGTGGAGAGGTTGAAAATAGGATAGAAAAAGCTATGTCAGGAATATGTGAGCCAAAATAATCCAGAAGACAACAATCCTAATATGTAATAAAATAGGATTTAAAGTAAAAAATATCATAAAAGACAAACTATATTATGGAATATAGAATAGGGAGTACAGGAAGGAAATTATAAATGCCATCTATTGCCTTGTGACAAGTTTTAGAAACAAGGATTGTATAGATACATACATTTTCTTTCTTGATTATAGACTATCATACTCTGAATAGATAAGACATGAACATTTCCCAGATATTGATATGGCTCCTTATGAATTATTGAATATTCCCTTTCACAGAGGGGATGAGAAGTTTTTTTTCTATAATGATAATTGAATTACATTAAGTGGGAACATCCATTGCTACTGTTGTTTTTTGAAATTTAGGTATGGGAAGGTTGTATGGATAACTAGTATACAAAATGATGGACTGTGGCATATACTGTCCATTGGCTCACTCAACACACTTTTCCAATCCCCTTCTAGTATTCCTTCCTATATTGCACAGGCTGGAAAGTTAAAATCTACATTTCCCAGATTCCCCTGAAGCTATAGTTTAAATAGATGCACTCACATGAGACTGGAAAGCAAGAACTATGATGTAGAAAGCATGCTCATGGGTAGATCAGCTCTTCTTGCAAGCAGAGTCTGAAAGTACGTGGTTCTTCTGAGGCAGAGATGTCAGTGTCTCTTCCCAATGTCATAGTATCAGGCGGTGGCAGTATTGGGGTTCTATGTCAATAGCCATATGGTGTGGTTAGGGATTTCTCCTGGATGCTGTTGTCCTGAACTTTCAGTATCTAAACATGATTCTCTGGCCCACCTGGAGATTTATAAGGCACCTAATATTGTCTAATAAAGTCCTTTCTATTTAAACACCTAGAGTGGATTCTATTCTCTACAAATAACAATATTGACTGTAGAAGACTGTTAATTATCCCGCAATGCCTTTTCTCTCTTTCTTACTTAGTAATAGAACATTTATGTATACACATTACTACCCTATAAAAAGATTATATTTTCCAGGTTCCTTTGCAGCTAGAAGTGACCATGAACTAAGTTATGACCAATGAGATGTAAATAAAAATGTGATGTGGCAGATTCTAGCAATCTTCCTTAAGAAACAACAAGTACATGACCTTTACATTTTCTCCCTTCCTCTATCTTTCTTGGAATGTGGGATTTGAGGTCCATTTTAGAATAGGAGCATGAGGGAAACACTCTAGGAATGGTGGAACAGAAAGTTAGTAACAGCCTGGTACCCTGAGGGCTTCATAGAATGGAGCTCCTACACTAGCCTTGGATCATCTACCTCCAGATTTTTACATGAGAGAAAAATAAACTTCTATCTTGTTTAAGCCACTGTTATTTTGGGTTTTCTGACACTCTCAGCTTAATCTAATTCAGATTAATCAGTGGCCAATAAATCATTGCCCCAATCAGAAAATATACAGACTCCTTGTCCATTAATCTCTGGTTCATATTTCAGGGATTGGTTTAAAATTCCATCATTCTGTCTCTGATCATTCTAATCCACATCTTACAATAACTGACAAGAGTGTAGTTCCTTAAGTACAGCCCCTCATATACAGTTCCTCTTGATCTTAGGTCCCGTGAACTAAAGAGACAAGTTATCTGCTTCATACACAACCAACAGGCAATGGTGGTACATACAGGACAATCACTACAGACATTCCTGTTCAAAAAGTGTGGGAATTGAGGCACAAACGAATCACTGGTCCATAGCAATTCTGAAATCCGCTGGACTTAGTTGGAAATTGCTTGATTAGAACTCAAGACTTGGGAATATTCATCCATGGCTCTTGGTTCTACCCTCAGGGCTCTTGGTTCTGCCCTCTGAGTCATCCCTTCTTTTCATGAAGGACAGCCAATATCTGCAATGGCTTCGTTTTCACAGATCTCATTTTACCAGTAGAATTTGAGGAGGCAGAGCTATCTTTTCATTTTGCATTGCCCCTGACCCTTTCAGTCCAAGTGGGCAGTGTTCCTCCAAACACTCTCTTAAAAATGTAGGTCTCTTGTGAATTCTTTTGGGGTTCACTCCATTAGACAAAAAGTCACCCTCACAAAGTTCTTCAAGAAAAGCTGTTCTCTATCTTGGGCTTCTTTTGAGAACAGTGCCTTTAAGGAATTCTATTGTTTGATTGAGAGGATCCATGAGTTATAACCTTAAATCTTTAGAGGATTTTTTATCTAACTGATACTCTGAGGTACTACTTTAGATATTTCTTAGATCTCAACAAAGGATTTTACAGCTACTGCCTTGACTTTATCTTTAGACTGTGTTTTCCTGGCATTGCCCTGGATTTAATCTTTGTTCAGAAGCCATTTCTTAATTTTAGTATCATTTGCCACCTGGATAGACTGGGAATATTCAAAGCCAGCAAGTTCTGGCTTCCTTTTGTTTAATAGTCCTTCCTTTAGCTTATCTCTCTCCTATCATATTTTACTACCCGTGGCAAGAAGAGACCAGGTGGCCCCTTGAACACTTTGCTTGGAAATCTCCTTAGCTAGATTACCAATTCCTTAGGTACACTTTCTAGTTTTCACTTTACTGCAGTAAACAGTGTTGCTAAATCTCTGCCAATAGATAACAAGGACTCCCTTCAGTGGCCAATAAAATGTTTATGATTTCCCTTAAAGCCCTCACTTGCAACTTCCTCAAAGGCATCAGGGCTCTACTACTTTCGGAAAGGCTCAAGCTTTCACTAACATTCATCTCAAAGTCCTTCCAGCATTGACCTTTTGCCCAGTTCCAAAGTCACAATTTTGGGTTTTTGTTATGGTAGCATTTTTAGGTACCACAAGTTATCTATTGTTGCATAGCAAATTACTCCCACAACTTAATAGCTTAAAAAAACAAATGATTACTTCACAAATTTTTCTGAGGTTCAGGAATCCAGGAGCAGCTTAGCTGGTTGGTTCTGACTCAGGGTCTCTCATGAGGTTTCAGTCAAGCTGTTGGTTGGGGCTGCAGTCAGCTGAAGGCTTGTCTGGGGCTGGAGGATACATTCCAAGTGGCTCGTTCACATGGCTGTTGGCAGAAAGCCTCAGCTCATCTCATGGCTGCCTGAGTATTCTCAAGCAGCTGGCTTCTCCCAGAGCAACTGATCCAAGACAAAGAAAGAAAGGAAGCTCCTTTGCCTTTTACCACTAAGACTAAAATCACACACTATCATTTCTGGTTTATTTTACTCTTCAGAAGCAAGTCACTAAGTCTAGCTCACACTTGTGCAGAAGAGAATAGTATGGACTTCTTGAAGGGAGCAGTCAAAAGATACATAGGTATTTTTAAACCACCACACCTATTCATGCTCTTCTCTTTGACCTCCAGTTTCAATTGGGATAGTGGAGTTATCACCCTTCCTATCTAGGAGCTATGCCCCTATTTGAGATTTTAATCTCCCCGAATTTTCAGAAATTCAGCCACTATTAATTATTCCTCCTATATATTCAACCCTTTCATCTTCATGCTTTCCATAAGCATTTAGACATGGGTCTTTAAGTGTTTCATCCATTTCCCTTTCTAGCTAATACCGTTTTCCTGTAGTAATTTAAAACAAGGCCCCAAATTCTCTGACATTCTTCCCATTAAGACATAGCAGCTATATCCCCTTCTGCATGAATCTTGGCAGGCTTGTGACTACATTAACCAATGGCAAATGACAAATGAGGCAATACAACTTGTGTAGAAGGGTATAAAAAGTGAGGCCACTCCTTCCTAGTTCTCTCGGAATATCTCCTCTTGGTGTGCTCTCTCCTGGGGACACTCCCTCTCAAAACCCAGCCACCATGCTGCAAGAAACCCCTCAAAGAGAGGCCATGTTGTAGGTGCTCCAGATAATAGTCACAACTGAATCCAGTTTTCAAGTGATCCCAGACCTGTGAGTGAAGAAACCTCCAGATGACTCCAGTTCCCAGCAGTTCAAGTCACCCCAGCCATTCGCATCTTCTCAGTTGAGACTCCAGACATTGTGGAACGGAGACAAGCCATCCCTGCTGTGATTTGTCAAATTCTTGACCCATGGAATCCATGAACATAATAAAACAGTTTTTATTTCATGCCACTAAGCTTGGGTTGGTTACACAGCAATGGTAACCGTATCTCCAATCTACAATTTTGAGAGATTTACAACCAAATCTCTCAAAAGAGCTGTTTGCATCATCTTTATTTTTTCATGCATGCCTCCCCACTTATTCTTCTAATCTGGATTTTGCTCCCTTCTTCAAGCTTAATAATGTTGTCTGAAGTCAATGATCTCCAAGTTGTTAAGTCTAATGGACATGTTCTCTTAGGTTGCTAAGAGAAGTATGTAACATCATTGTCCAATTCTTCCTTCTTGAATTACTCTCTTCTCTATCTCTGGTCTCTTCTATCCTCTCTAGTCACTTCTCAGTCTTATTTAAAATTTTACTAGCCAGTAGATGAGGAAGTTGCTTCACCTTGGTTCTAAGCCTTCTTCTCTTTTCACTTTATATTCTCTCTCACTATTCATATGTATGGTTTTAATTCCCATCTCCATGACATTGATGACAAAATCTCATATCAAGTAATTTTATCTGTTAAGCTCCAGGCCATATGCCTTCTTAATATTTTGTACTAGTCAAAGTTCTTAGTTGTACAGACTGGCCTTGGCTGATTTAAGCAGCTATCAGTGTGTTAAAAGTTCATAGAATCACAGGGAAGGCAGAGCACAGGGGTTGGAACCTATGCTTAGCAGGAAGAAACAGTAACCAAGTTGTACTGCAATTTGGCCTGATGAGGATACCAACACTGCTCTCAGCAAAGAGACATAGCATCTGGCACTACTGACAACATGAGCACTGGACCGTGGATGCTGTCACTGCCACTAAGTCACCTGGAGATACTATCTTGCAGCTGTCACCACTCTTAGAAAAGATTTTCTCAGGTTCCAGCTTCTTGGTGGTGTCACAGCCAAGGACTCTTCAAAGTCTCTAATGGGTGCATCTGATTAAGTGTGGACCATGGCCATTGTCTTAGTTGCAAGGGATCCTGGAAAAGCAGGTCACTAGCATTTCCATACTCTGTTGCACAGGGTAGATTCTACCTCCACCAATTAATCATAACATAAGGAATTCTCCAAATACTTATGAGTTTTGGAAGCTAAGAGGAAGTAGGTAAGGGAAAAAGTCCCATTACTTCTTCCTTGCAACAAAGAGTTTATTACTAATCTGATGTGCTCTCTTGAGGAACAGGTTTGTAAAACTCTTCTGCACGTTTTAATTAACTAAGGCTAAAATAAAACCATTTGCTATTACAAGCCCAGGTCTTTCTGAGAGAATTCTCAATGGGAATGCCAGTAGAGTAGCTTGACTACATCCAATACATAATGGTTTCAAACATGTTTCCATTACCTGTTTGGAATGTGAAAAAATGCAGCTAAACAGCAAAACTTCTCTATTGTAATACAGAAGTAATGTTAAGAGATCTGTTGTTAGTATCTTGTAACTTTCTCATACAGCATATGATCCTCACAATGCATAGCTTATTGTTGATGAAACCAAAGTAATAAACTTTGCCCAATATGACTGAATATCACATAGGAGAGGACTCCATCAAGAAATTACATGTTTTGAATTTTTGAGTCTTTTTTTTTTTCAGTTTAACTACATCACAGTACTTTTCAGTACCTGACCCAGGCAGGCATAAGGAACTAGAAAACTAACTTATTTTATGGAATTAATGTTTCTGTAGTAACAGTGAAAACTCAACGATTTAAGATTTTAGCAAATACATAACCTGCTTGTACTCTAAATATTAGGGACATAAAAATGTCAGAAGAAAGGCTTGATGTACAATGAATTTTTGTATTTGAAAACACAAAACCTGCTGTTTTTACTAGTTTTGTATTTTTTCTGAACTTAACCTCGAATTACTTTATCTCAGCCTTTGGGTTTTCTTGTTCAAGTAAAATGCTTGTGACCTGTAGAGATTTAGAAAAGGTTACCCCCTACTAAAATAAGTGCTTCAATAAAGGGGAAAATTCTGTGTAAATCTCTTACATTTAACGTTGCTAAACTTAAGTACAGTAATGTCACATGTACTTATACAGTAATTGTGGGCACGCCTAAATCCCTCCCTCTTTCCTAAACCAAATTCCCCAGATCCTAGAAATCCAGCCCTTCTGCCCTCCGGAGGCGCCTTTCTCAACGTAAAGTACGATTTAAAATTTAAGCTCCTGACTAAATAATGATTCCGTGGTCAACTGCTAGGGAATGTGGGCACCCCAGTGCCTCCGCAGGGTGCAGCGGGGTGTAGGCAGGGGCAGGGGGAGTGGGCGAAGCTGCTGGTTGGTGCCTGAAATCTGTGCGTTGCCCCTTTAATTGTGTCCCCAGCCCTCGGGCGTTTCTGTCCAACGCCCACGTCAGCAAATACCTTTTGTTTCTCTCACGCTGGGGCTACTTGTTTTAGGGCGCAAGGGAACGGCTTCGAAAGTGGGCATTTCCCCCTGCGGAGAACCAGGAATCTTCCCCCAGCCCGCGCGCGCGACCCGCCGCGGCCCGCGGTAAGTGGCTGCGCGCGGCGCGGGCGGAGGACGGGCGGGGCGTCGGGGCTCCCGGGACGGGCCGCGAGCCTCGCTGCGGGCGGAGGGCGGGGCTCGGGCCCGGGCTCGGGCCGCGCGGGCGGCAGCGGCGGCGGGATGCGGCCCGGGGCGCGCCCCAGACGTCCCCGGGCCGGCAGAGCGGCGGGAGGCGCAGAGCCGGACGGCGCCATTTGCAGCCCCGGGCGCAGCGGCGGCGCGCGCCGGCTCCGAGGGGCTGGAGACGGTCACAAAGGAGGCGCGGGCGGCCGGCGGCGGAGGACGCGGTCTCGGGGAGGCCCGCGGGGAGGGGCGGGCGAAGCCGGGGCGCACCGGCTCCCGGACCCCGCGGCCGCCCCTCCTCGCGTCCTCCTGGCCTCGCCTCGCCGTCCTGCGTGGCCAGCCACTCCTGCGCGCCCGGGAGGGGCTGCGGGACAATGGCCGCGGCGCGGGGAAAAGCGGGAAGGCGCGCGGAGCCCCCTGGCGGTGGCGGGAAGGCGGCGCGGGGACGGTGCCCGGCGCGTGTGGAGCCGTCGGGCGCCGCGGACTCCCGGAGGGTCGGCGGCCCGCGGGGCTCGGGCTGCGCTGCGAGCGACGGGCGGGCCCTCCCAGTAGGGCGGCCGAGGGCGGTCTGGTCGGCGGCCCCCGGCGCTTCCCCGGGAAGGCGGCTCCCTGAGCAGTAGTCCGGGTTTCTCCGTGTATGCTCCTTCCTCCGGTTTTATATCGTGATGCAGTAGACCCGGGCTTAGAACCGAAGGCAGGCTTACTACACCCAGCAAATACTGAGCTGTATTACTGTTTTATGATAAAACCTCACACATGTACCTTCTGCCTTTGTAGACTGCCTCTTTTGTACGTTAGCGGTTTTGGCCCTTCTCCTTCGAAGGTGCTTATTTATTGTTGATGGTGATAGCAGCCAAGACTTCCACATCGTTCAAATACGAGTTTTTGTTTTTTCCTCTTTAAATTGAGATATAATCGACATAGAACACTGTATTAGTTTTAGTCCAAAGAGGTACTTGGAGAGGGTAGATTCCCACGTAGTGACCTTTGGATTATACACGTCTGTATTCTACGCTTAATAAACGTGTTTATTTGCAGAACAAATGGAGTACTTTCACCTATATGAAGTGTTTCACTTAGTTTTGCATAACACAACCACCCATTAAGGCCGATGGTTACTCCCCTTTCCAGATGAGGAAACGAGTTTAAGCCAGGAGGTGAAGGATGGCAGCCTCCCAACTCCCTTGCCTCCTGGTCTTTCTCATTATTCCTTCCTAATGATACCTCCAGAGCCTTCCCCCAAACGAGATAGTCACATTGCTCTCCTGCTCTAAAAACCTTAACTGGTCTTAATGAGAAAAAGTCCAAATCCTTAGCAGAAGATCCAAGACCCGAACTTCATCTGTAGTCTAATCTTCCCCAAGCCTCAGATATAGGTAGGTTTGTGGAACCCCTGGAGCAAGAGCCCTTCACTGAGAACCAGGAGTCAGATTATCCTTATTGCTGGAACCTCCCTGGCCGCACAAGTGGTAAATGGGAAGTGAGAATCTAACCTGCCACCCTTGGCCAAATGGGCACATGAGTTAGGCTATAAGGGGTCAGTGTGCATCATGACTACCTAGGCTCCTTCCAGGTCATGTTTCCCACCCTAAGAAAGAGGGTACCCTGCCAGACCTCATTTCATAGCCTTGAAATCATGAGCTCTGCTGTTAATGTTTTGGGCCCAACAAAAACTTTGCATGTAAGATAAGGTAATACTTGATTCATCCTCTATCATTTAAATCTCATATTCTAGATGAAACTGGATTTCTGTCTAACAGGCTTAACACCTTTTAGTGACATGTTTATAATATGTAAAGGACTTGACGTAAGTTTTTGATTCCCCTTGAGGGATGTTTTTATTCTTTGCTCAAAATTGGTCAGTGGCTCCCCATTTTCCTCAGATTAAAAGCCAAGACCTGACAAGGACTGGTCTCATGATGTTCTCCTACCTTTCTCTCACTGTCTGCCCTTCTTTCTGATTCCATCTCTCATTGCTCTTCCCAGCCCTCTTTGATGCTTTTCCAATCCTCCTTAACTGCTCCACCTCAGAGTCTTTGCTGTTCCACCTGCCTCGAACACTCTTCCCCCAGATATCCCCTTCTCTATCATCTTCTCTGTCACTGTATTTGGACTTTACTTAAATGCCATCTTCAGTGAGACTCTCCCAACTATAATTTTGATTCTCTTAAAGTTTATGCTTAATTCTAAATATTTTCAGAGTTAAAAGATGTTTATCCTCCAAGATACAAAATTACCATGCTGAAGTTCTTTATGTATGACCCAGGGATTTTTGCAAAGGAGGCTAATAAGTTTGTTTTGGTGACCCTGATGGGACACAAAATTCTAGATTAATGACAGTATTTCTTAAAAGTGATGGTCTTCTAGCTCACAACCTTAATTCAAATTACACTTGTTACCTACATCTTCAGCTTACATAGAAATACCTCTCTTCTATTCCAAAGACCTTTGAATTTAACGGTTCCTAAAATATGTATTTGTCCTTTCCATTCACCTTTTTAAAGATCTTGAACTTGATGGTTATCTTGACTTTTTAATATTCTTAGGGCTATATAGATATTTAACTCTTACAGATACTTAAAATGTTAATACTAAATATTAAAATGAATTTTGGATTTCCCACATGAATCAGCATAACTTGCAGTTTCAACTCATAAGGTCAATCTACTGAAAGAAAAAAATTTGAAACATATTACTAATTACGTATATTACTAATATTACTAATAACAGACTAATTTCCATGAATTAGTCACATATTTTTAAAATAACTTAAACCTTTCTTACTCAAGAGTACTGTTATGAATGCAAGGTATGTTAATATCCTGTAGATACAAATGTTGTCATGTTGTAACTGACCCTAATTTATAGGACAATTCCTATTTTCTTTCAAGTTCCTATTTTTGCTCCTTCCTCTGTCTGCACTACCTTAGTTCAGTTCCTCAGTATTTCTTGCTTTGACAATTGCATTAAGCCTTTAAATTTGTCTCCCTGGCCCTATCTGTCCTGGGGTGTCCCTTCCTCCATGCTGTCTCAGGTTTTCTTCTAGGTATGCAAATTGATTATCCTAACAATAATGCCTAATATTTATTGAGCCCTAGCTTCAGGTCAGGCATTGTGCTAGGCAATTTACATACCTTATGGTCGGAAGAATAACACAGGGTTTAGGAGTGCTGGTTGGAGTCAGCCTGAATTCCAGTCTCTGTTCACTTTCTCCTTGTGCAATCCTATGGATTTTCTTTTAATTTCTGACTGCCTAACTTTCTTTATCTATACACATGGGTCAGAGCAGCACATACCTCATAGGCTATTGTGAAATAAGATACTGAGTATAAAGTGTTTATCATAGTACCTAGTAAATATCCAAATAATAGCTATTTTTGTTGAGATATAACTCATGCCATAAAACATGTCCTTTTAAAGTATACAGTTCAGTGTTTTTTAGTGTATTCACAAATTTGTGCAAACATCACCACCCTTTAGCTCCAGAACATTTTCATTACCGCATAAAGAAACTTCCTACTCATTAACAGTCACTCCCCATTCGCACATCTCCCTAGCCCCTTGTCAACCACTCAACTACTCTATCTCTGTTGTCTGTGCATTCTGGACATTTCATATGAATGAAATCATCATCTAGATGGTCTTTTGTGACTAGCTTCTTTCACTTAGCTTGAGGTTTTTAAGGTTCATCCAAGTTGAAGCATGTATCGCTACTTCATACCTTTTTAATGGCTGAATGGTGTTCTGTTCTAGTGGAGATCCCACAGTGCTTATCCATTTACCAGTTGATGGATGTGTGCTTTTCTTCTGTTTTTTTGGCTATGATGAATAATGTTTCTATGAATATTCATGTACAAGTTTTTATGTGGACATTGCGTTTGTTTCGGTTATATATCTAGGAGTGGAGCTACTGGGTCAGGTAACTTTTGAACAGCTTTATTGAAATGTAATTCACATACCATGCAATTCACCTAAATAAAGTGTAAAGTTCAATGGCTTTTAGTATAGTCATAGATATGTACAGCTGTCACCAGTCAATTTTAGAACATTTTCATCACCTCAGAAGGAAACCCTGGACCCTTTAATTATCATGTCCCTCATCCCATCCCCTCATCCCCGATCCCTTTCTTCCTAGCTCTTGGCAACCACATAACGACTCTCTGAATCTATAGATTTTCCTATTCCAGACTTCCATATGAATTGAATCATATAGTATGTGGTCTTTTGTGATTGGCTTCTTTCACTTAGCATAGTGTTTTCAAGGTTCATCCACAGTGTAGCATATACGAGCACATCATTCCTTTTTGTGGCTGAATAGCATTCCACTGTGTGAATGTACCATGTTTTCCCACTGGTGGACATCTGGGTTGTTTCCATCTTTTAGCAATTGTGGGTAATGTGCTGTAAATGTGTATACAAGCTGCTGTGGAGACATATGTTTTCATTTCTCTTGGATATATATCTATGAGTGGAACTGCGGAGTCCTGCTGTAACTCTATTTTATCATTTGAGAAACTGCCAGACTGTTTTCCATAATGGCTGTACCATTTTACATTCCCACCAGCAGTATATAAAGGTTCTGATTTCTTCACATCCTGGCTAACACTTTTTTCATGTGTGCATGTAAGTATTCATTGTAGCCATCCTAGTGAGTATGAATTGGTATCTCATTGTGATTTTTTGATTTGCATTTCCATAATGACTTATGATGTTAAACATATCTTCATGTGCTTATTGCTGTTTGTCTTAATTTATTTCTTATTGTTATTAATCTTATTTATCTTAGCTGTTATCTTACTTAATCCTCTTAACAGACTTCCATAGAGCCTCGTAACTATCCTCATTTCACAGAAAGGCAACTGATGCTTAAGAGTTAAGTAAGTCACACAGCTAGTCATTGGTAGACCTATAATCCTGTCACTTTTCTTAAAATCCTTCAAAAGTGCCCCAAACCTGCACCAGTGGAGGGGCTTCAGGATCTGGTGCTCGCATACTTTTCTCTTTTCATCTTCCACTATCCCTTCTCAAGCCCTAAGTCTCTAGCCATAGCAAACTTTTTATCACCCCTAAAGAGGTTGTGGTGGTTAATACCTCCCTGTTTGTGCCCTTGGCCTCGTGCTCTCTGTCTAGAATGCCCTTTGCCTTTTTTTCATGTATGAATTTTTACACATCCTTCAAGATCCATCTCAGCTGTCACTGCCTTTTGGAAACTTTTCCGGACACTCTCAGGCACAGACATTTGCTTCCTTGGCTTTATAGTTCCCTTCTGCTAGTAGTATTTTCTTTATTGTGTTGTAACTTTGTTTAAAAGCCTCTCTCTTTCTCTGACCCTCTCCCTCCTGATAGACAATGAGGTGTTCCAGAGCACTGACCTTTGACATGTCATCATCTTTGTATTCCTTGGGCCAGGGATAGCCTGGCCCAGATCAGGTACTCAAGAAAATCCATCAAGTGAATACATTTCATTTTTCAGTTTGAATATCTTCCCTTCTCAGTGTCCACCTTTGTATGTTAACATTCTGTAGGCCACAAGAAAATGTGTAGCAATCAAATTATAAAATGTTTACATTTTCTGTTCACTTAAAGCAGTGTTTTAAAGTATACATAATTAATAATGAGTGATTATTGTATTATTACCATAAAAATAGCTAACAATCTAGTAAGGGTGTGTGGTAAGCCAGGCACTATTACAAGCACTTACTTAGATTATCTTCTCATTTACTCTGTCCCATAACTCTAGAAAGTATAGGTATTGCTACTATTCCCATTTTACAGGTGAAGAAACTGAGGCACTGGAGGTTAACCTCCCATGTTACCCAGTTAGTGTGTGGCAGTCAGAATTTGCACCTAGGCAGTGTGATTCCAGAGCCAGAAGTCCCAAGGACACTGACCAATACTGCTGCTCACAGACTGCTCACCATTCTGCTTAAATTTTGAGGCCAGTGATACACTGTTATGTCTGCTGTGCCCAGTAGCAGGAAAGGCAAACGACTTGAGTGTTTTAACTTGCTTACTGAAGGGAACTGCATGCTTACAAAGTCACTGGAAGGGCTGGGAGGACTGGGCTCCAGGCTGGGCCTTCAAAAATGATTCCCAGAACCAGACTGCCAAATAGGCCCTCCAGGGGTGGGAATCGGGAGCCACCACCCCACCCCAGGCGCTGCGGAGCTCCAGATGACGTTGCTAGCTGCAGTTCAAGGGTCAAGAAATTGCTACCCTGAAACCGCCCCTCAACACCCACCAACTAGTGAGGGCTGTCTCCACCAAACTTGTCTCTTGATGGCCAAGCAGCTCTGGACACTGGAAGGCTGTTGCAGAAAAACCCAGTGTTTCCACCACTGTGCTTGCCAACATTAACAGTCCAAACAGAAGATAAATGGTTCCCGCCTCATTTCTGCCTTCCAAATCTCACAGAGCATCTGATGGATGGATGCCATTTCACATGGGGAAACTTAATTGTAAGGAGTCCGGGAAATACTTTTTAATTTTTCAGAGGACAGTTAGAAAAGATGCTAAGGGTTAACACACAAATCTACTATAATCTACTAGGGTAGAACTTGGTGGTATCCCTAAAAATGACATTTGTCGGCATGTAAAAACTGTTTAGGGCACAGACCATGTTCCAAAATCAGTTCTCTTAAAAAGCCACACAATTGACTTTTGCTTGCCACCCTAAGGCCCAGTGCACTGGACACTGGACAGTACTAGTCAGTGTGCTCTTAAGGTAGCAGTGTTGAAACAGTGAAGCTAAAGTTATCAAAGTAAATACCCTTTACCGAATGTCTTCCTAGCTTACTGGGGCTAGGTGATGGATGAGTTTTTAGCATAGCAAGGAGTTGTTCACAAAAGTTATTAATTCTGTCCCCCCAGCCACAAAATCCTAGTTTATCTTGAAATTTGATCCTGCTGTTTTAATTACAGGTGTTTCTTAAAATCTTTTTCATAAAAGCCAGTTCTGTGCTTTACTATGCTTTAAATGCAACTTAAAAAATGTTGATAACCCATTGTCAGAGGTTGGCTGCTTCCCACCTCCCTCAGGTTTGCTCTCAGCTTGCTTTTGACCCTTTATTTAAATTTCTTTTTATTTTTCCATTCTTCCCAGTTATAGAGACTGTGGGCCTTTTTTTTTTAATAACCTTTGCCTATCATAAGAAGGAATCACATTACATTTTATGGGATACTCAGATCATCCAGGCTATTTTCCCTATTGCTTTCTGCTCAACCACTTTTTTGTAAAGCTCTAGGTCAGCAGTGTTTTGAATGGTGTTAAGTTGCCAGAATTTAGACCTCCTCATAAGTGGGGAGTTGATGCATTTGTTTTACTAATTTGAAGTATAATTGAGCAGTTTTCCTCTCTTTGGTAGTGTTTTTAGGATGTTCATTTAAAATTATTTCCATTTCTTTTCTTCTTTATACTTGCCTGTATTTTCTAAATTTTCTATAAGTATGTATTTTTATAATCAGAAAAAATACATGTTATTTAAAAAAGTGATTCCATTAATGTAGTCAAAATTATTTTGGTGAGAATTTTAGTTCAATTCATTGGTTTAAAAAGCATCAAATTCATTTTTCCACTGCCTATGGACAGGAAGCCTTAACACTTTACATTAACAAAACTTGGTGGTCGATGAAAAAATAGTTGACTATATATTTTTTTGTAATTAAAAAGGTTTAGAATATAGGAGAAACTGAAACTTTTTTATAACAAGAGTTATAGCAGATGTTGCAAATCGTGGCAAACGCTGGTACAATCTGGCAAATTGAATTATTATAACAAAGATCTAGGTGACTGTGGTGGGGCTTTCTGAACATATGTAATAGTTTTTTTCCCACTTCCCTCTTAATCATACAGTTTTTAAGAAATGTTGAATTTTTCAAGTTGAATCTTTAAAGCTACTCTGTTTGGTTTTCTTGCAAATCACATTGATGCCACATGCAGGAAAGGGTAGTTAGTATATATGTTGCTGTTTTAGTATCTCATCTGCTGGCCTGCCTTTGAATAGCTTTTGTCCTAATAAGTTTATGTCAAAGTTAAAAAGTATTTTTCCTTAAATCTCTTCTTGCAGATTTTAATATCAAGGTCCAGGATAATAAATAAATAAATAAATAAATATCAATTAGCTAATAATCTGTGCCAAGTTATCTATTTTTACATACTAAAAAATGATACCTAATGAACAAGTGGGACTACATCAAACTAAAAAGCTTCTGTACAGCAAAGGACACCATCAGCCGAACAAAAAGACAACCTATATTATGGAGACTATATTAAAAAACAGTTTATCTGATAAGGGATTAATATCCAAATTATATAAAGAACTCATACACCTCAACACCAAAAAAAACAAATAGCCTGATTAAAAAATGGACAGAGGACCCGAATAGACATCCCTCCAAAGAAGAAATACAGATGGCCAACAGACACATAAAAAGATGCTCCACATCACTAATCATCAGGGAAATGCAAATCCAACCACAATGAGATACACCTCACACCAATTAGAATGGCCACCATCCAAAAGACAAGAAATAACAAGTGTTGGCGAGGATGTGGAGAAAAGGGAACCCTCCTACACTGTTGGTAGGAATGTAAATTGGTGCAGCCATTGTGGAAAGCAGTATGGAGGGTCCTCAAAAAACTAAAAATAGAAATACCATATGACCCAGTAATTCCAGTTCTAGGAATTTACCTGAAGAAAACAAAATCTCAGATTCAAAAAGATATATGCACCCTTATGCTTATTGCCACATTATTTACAGTAGCCAAGTTATAGAAGCATCCTAAGTGTCCATCAATAGATGAATGGATAAAGAAGATGTACATATACACAGTGGAATATTATTCAGCTGTAAAAATAAAGAAATCCTGCCATTTGCAACAACATTTATGGACCTAGAGGGTATTATGCTTAATGAAATAAGCCAGGTGGAGAAAGACAAATACCATGTGATTTTACTTATTTGTGGAATATAAAGACAAAACAAAACAAAATGAACAAAATAACAGTGGACTTGGACATTGAGAAGTGACTGGTGGTTACCAGCGGGGAGAAAGTAGGGTAGGTGGGTGGAAGAGTGAGGGGGATAAAGGGGCACAAAAAATCTCAATCATAGTTTAAGTTGGTCATGGGGATAATAGTATAGCCTGGAGAATATAGTCAGTGATTTTGTAACATCTTTCTATGTTAACAGCTAGTAACTGTACTAGTGGGAGTGAGGATTTAATATGGGTAACTGTTGAACCCTGTATTGTTTATTTGAAACCAGTGTAAGATTGTTTATCAAATATACCTCAATTAAAAAAAGATAACGTGATAAATGTACCCATGTAATTTATTTAAATAAATATTATGTACCTTCACAGATGTTTCTGTCTTTTATTACAAAAGTACATTAGTAATAGCTTTTTCCTTTCTGCAGGACAATCCTTCATACACAGACAAACACTTGGAATCTTCCCTCCTTTACTCCATTCAGTTGACTTAGCAGGATTTCCAGAGCAGCATTCATAAATTTTGAGGTATGAAAAAGCTTAATTCTTGATATTAATCCTAATTTAACTATATGGGTAGAAAGTGGAATTTTTTAATTACAGATTTCATATATCAAAGTATGGATTTACTGCTTGAAAACTCAGTGTATAAAGCATTCAACATTCTGATTTTCTTAGGTCTCCCTGCTCACTTATTGCTAAATTTTTAATTCATTGCTTCTCTGTGTATCTCTTCTATTCTACCTTAATCAAAGATTCATATTACATAATGGCTGGAGATTACTTAGACCAATCACTTCAATTTACAGAGAAGGAAATTAAGCATAAAAAGGTGAAGTGTCTTATCTGTAGACATACAGCTAATTTAGTGGTAGAACTAGTGTCAGAACTCTTACCTCCCAGCTGTGCCCTGGCGACAGTGGCAGAGTATATAGCTCAGCAGTTACACACCCTTGGCTTTGGAGTCACTGTCTGGGTCAATACTCTTCTCTGGAAAATGGGGATAATAATACCACTTCCTTGTTAGGGTGTTGTGTGTGAAGATGGAAGGAGACAGTGCATATTGCTGTTTTTCTTATTGCCTGTGACCCTTTCCAATCTAATTGGGATGACTCCTTCACTCCTTGAAACTCCCCAGTTTTGGCTAACATGTCACCATGCTCTGCTGAGCCTCCCTGTAAAATTCTCTGCAACACTGGCTTCTCTTCCCCATCTTGCTCCACAGTCGTGAGCAGTCCTCCAGGTTCTCATACCAGCCCATGTTTCCTCCAACCCCTTCATCTGTATTTATAGTATCTCCCATGTCCCTATCTTCAAGGCTGACTTACCTCTAACTTACCGCTAGATCAGCATTTCCAGGGGCCCTTGAGTTGTCTCTCCCTGATTTCCTACTCACTTCAAACACCATGTACTTAAAACCGAAGTCATTGCTTTTCCTCTAGACTAGTTCTTCCTCCTAACTTGCTAATTTCTGTTAGTGCTACTAAACACCTATGCTTTAAAAATCACTGTGTTCTCTTTATATCACTCTAGCCTTCCACAGCCAGTTATAAACTGTGGCACACTCTGTACAATCTGACCAGTGAAATAGAGAAAATTGGGTGACTGCAGTGGGGCTTTCTGAACATATGTAGTAGGATTTTTCAATCAGCCATCAAGACCCATGGATTTATTTCCCATTCAAGTCTTTTGCATCTTTTCCTTCCTTCCCATTCCTGCCATGATCATAGTGTTCAGGCTTAACCACCGTGTTCAGGCTGACAATTGCAGCAGAGTAGCTGTCCCTTTACCTGAAAGTAGCTTGATGCCTTTCGCCCCCTCTCTCGTCTCCACCCCCCTTTTCCCAAGAAATACAGCTTTTTGACTTTTTATAATGGAATGTCAACTTGTCACTTGTTCATGTAGCACATGAATTTTGATTTAAATAAAGACACAGAATATCATTGCTTTGAGAGTTCCCAAGATACCTTAATCTTGAATTGCAATCTAGATCTGGCTAAATGTGACTGATAGTTAATAAGTTAATATTTCACCCATTTGTTTGACAAACTTTTAAAAAATTTAATTTTAATTATATTTATGTGATTCAAGACTCAAAATACTAAAAAGTATATCATGTAAAGTCTCCCTCCCATCCTGTTCTGTTGCCTCCAAGTTCCCACCTCACCTCTAGTTGGCAACCACTGTTCTAGGTTTCTTGATCATCTTTCCAGATCATCTTGATCTGCTTATTTTTTTCATATATACATGGTTTATTCTTGCTTTTTAAAAAATTTAACAATGTGTCATAGCCATCTTGCCAAATAACTGTCCCCTATTGATGGACATTTTTCTAATCTTTTGCTATGACAAACAGTGCTACAGTGAAGAACCATGTACATGTGCTATTTTGATCATGTGCCAGTATACCTGAAGGATAAATTCCCAGAAGTGAAATTGCTTGGTCAGAGAATACATGCTTCTGTAATTCTGAGAGCTATGGCTGAAATGCCCTCCATGGGCTTTTATATTCCCCACTAGTAATGATTGAGAGTGCCTATTTTCCCACAGACTAACCGATACTACCAAGTTTTTGGATTTTCTTGTCGACTTGAAAGGGGAAAAAAAAACACATCAGTGTGGTTTTAACTTGCATAGATATTTTTGTGACCCATGTTGGACATCCTTTCATGATAAGGGGCACTTGTATTTCTTTTATTCTGTGAACTGTCCTTTGTCTTATTTTCTTAGGTGTTTTGTTTTGTTTTTTCCTTGCCAGTTTCTTAGAGGCTTGGAGTATGTTACGGAGATGATCCTTTTCTCTGATACACCTTCCCACCATGTTGACATATTTGTCTTTTGCTTTTGCTTGCGGTATTTTTTGCCACACAGAATTTTGTTTTATTTTTGATGTAATCAAATGTATCAATCTTTTATTTTATGGCTTTTGTATTTTGAGTCATGGTTATAAACTCTTTTCCCACACTGAGTTTATGGAGTCTTCCATGTCTTCTCTTAGAACTTTTATGGCTTTTTCACACTTAAGTCTTTGATCCATATGGAATTTATCCGGGTATTAGGTGGGAGGTGTAAATCCAGCCAACTATTTTGGCTGTCCCAATGCCATTTATTAAAATGCTCATCTTTTTACCACAGGTTCATCATATATTAAATTCCCACATATATTGGGGTGTATTTCTGGATTTTCTGATATACTCCACTGGTCTTTCTCTTTATCAGCAGCATGACAGTTCTAATTGTTGAGGAAGTATAATATAATGGAATATCTGTTGGTGCCAATTCCTCACCTCTGTTCTTCTTTTTTAGAATTTAACTGGCTACTGTTGTTTATTTTTCCACAGAACATTAGCATTGACTTGTATTGTTCTTAAAATAATCTCCTGCTATTTTTATTATGATCATGTTACATTATAAAGTAATTTAGGAAGAACTGACATCTTTTTTTTTAATATAATTTATTTTATTATCATCAATCTACAATTACATGTGCAATATTACGGTTATTAAACAACCCCTTCATCAGGTCCCCCCCACCAACCCCATTATAGTCACTGTCCATCAGCGTAGTGAGATGCTATAGAATCACTACTTGTCTTCTCTGAGTTGTACTGCCCTCCCCGTGCCCCCCCAACATTATATCTGCTAATCGTAATGCCCCTTTTTCCCTCTTATCCCTCCCTTCCCGCCCATTTTCCCCAGGCCCTTTCCCTTTGGTAACTATTAGTCCGTTCTTGGGTTCTGTGAGTCTGCTGCTGTTTTGTTCCTTCAGTTCTTTCTTTGTTCTTATACTCCACAGATGAGTGAAATCATTTGATACTTGTCTTTCTCTGCCTGGCTTATTTCACTGAGCAAAATACCCTCTAGCTTCATCCATGTTGTGGCAAATGGAAGGATTTGTTTTCTTCTTATGGCTGAATAATATTCCATTGTGTATATATACCACCTCTTCTTTATCCATTCATCTACTGATGGACACTTAGGTTGCTTCCATTTCTTGGCTATTGTAAATAGTGCTGCAATAAACATAGGGGTGCATATGTCTTTTTCAAACTGGGCTGCTGCATTCTTAGGGTAAGTTCCTAGGAGTGGAATTCCTGGGTCAAATGGTATTTCTATTTTGAGTTTTTTGAGGAACCTCCATATTGCTTTCCACAATGGTTGAACTAATTTACATTCCCACCAGCAGTGTAGGAGGGTTCCCTTTCTCCACATCCTCGCCAACATTTGTTGTTGTTTGTGTTTTGGATGTTAGCCATCCTAACTGGTGTGAGGTGATACCTCATTGTGGTTTTAATTTTCATTTCTCTGATGACTACTGATGTGGAGCATCTTTTCATGTGCCTGTTGGCCATCTGAATTTCTTCTTTGGAGAAGTGTCTGTTCAGCTCCTCTTCCCATTTTTAAATTGGCTTATTTGCTTTTTGGTTGTTGAGGTGCGTGAGCTCTTTATATAATTTGGATGTCAGCCCCTTATCGGATATGTCATTTATGAATATATTCTCCCATACTGTAGGATGTCTTTTTGTTCTATTGATGGTATCCTTTGCTGTACAGAAGCTTTTTAGTTTGATATAGTCCCACTTGTTCATTTTTGCTTTTGTTTCCCTTGCCCAGGGAGATATGTTCATGAAGAAGTTGCTCATGTTTATGTTCAAGAGATTTTTGCCTATATTTTTTCTAAGAGTTTTATGGTTTCATGACTTACATTCAGGTCTTTGATCCATTTTGAGTTTACTTTTGTGTATGGGGTTAGACAATGATCCAGTTTCATTCTCTTACATGTAGCTGTCCGGTTTTGCCAACACCAGCTGTTGAAGAGGCTGTCATTTCCCCATTGTATATCCATGGCTCCTTTATGGTATATTAATTGACGATATATGCTTGGGTTTATATCTGGGCTCTCTATTCTGTTCCACTGGCCTATGGATCTGTTCTTGTGCCAGTACCAAATTGTCTTGATTACTGTGGCTTTGTAGTAGAGCTTGAACTCAGGGAGCTTAATTCCCCCTGCTTTATTCTTCCTTCTCAGGATTGCTTTGGCTATTCGGGGTCTTTTGTGGTTCCATATGAATTTTAGAACTATTTGCTCTAGTTCATTGAAGAATGCTGTTTGTATTTTGGTAGGGATTGCATTGAATCTGTAGATTGCTTTAGGCAGGATGGCCATTTTGACAATATTAATTCTTCCTAGCCAAGAGCATGGGATGAATTTCCATTTACTAGTGTCTTCTTTAATTTCTCTTGAGTGTCTTGTAGTTTTCATGGTATAGGTCTTTCACTTCCTTGGTTAGGTTTATTCCTAAGTATTTTATTCGTTTGGATGCGATTGTGAATGGAATTGTTTTCCTGATTTCCCTTTCTGCTAGTTCATTGTTAGTGTATAGGAATGCAACAGATTTCTGTGTATTAATTTTGTATCCCGCAACTTTGCTGAATTCAGATATTAGATCTAGTAGTTTTGGAGTGGATTCCTTAGGGTTTTTTATGTACAATATCATGTCATCTGCAAACAGGGACAGTTTGAGTTCTTCCTTGCCAATCTGGATGCCTTTTATTTCTTTCTGTTGTCTGATTGCCATGGCTAGGACCTCCAGAACTATGTTGAATAAAAGTGGGGAGAGTGGGCATCTTTGTCTTGTTCCCGATCTTAAAGGAAAAGCTTTCAGCTTCTCTCTGTTAAGTATAATGTTGGCTGTGGGTTTGTCATATATGGCCTTTATTATGTTGTGGTACTTGCCCTCTATACCCATTTTGTTGAGAGTTTTTATCATGAATGAATGTTGAATTTTGTCAAATGCTTTTTCAGCATCTATGGAGATGATCATGTGGTTTTTGTCCTTCTTTTTGTTGATGTAGTGGATGATGTTGATGGATTTTCGAATGTTGTACCATCCTTGCATCCCTGGGATGAATCCCACTTGATCATGAAGGATGATCTTTTTGATGTATTTTTGAATTTGGTTTGCTAATGTTTTGTCGAGTATTTTTGCCTCTGTGTTCATCAGGGATATTGGTCTGTAATTTTCTTTTTTTGTGTTGTCTTTGCCTGGTTTTGGTATTAGAATGATGTTGGCCTCGTAGAATGAGTTTGGAAGTATTCCCTCCTCTTCTACTTTTTGGAAAACTTTAATGAGGATGGGTATTAGGTCTTCACCAAATGTTTGATAAAATTCAGCAGTGAAACCATCTGGTCCAGGCGTTTTGTTCTTAGGTAGTTTTTTGATTACCAATTCAATTTCTTTGCTGGTAATTGGTCTATTCAGATTTTCTTCCTGGGTCAGCCTTGGAAGGTTGTATTTTTCTAGAAAGTTGTCCATTTCTTCTAGGTTATCCAGTTTGTTACCATATAATTTTTCATAGTATACTCTCATAATTATTTGTATTTCTGTAGTGTCCATAGTGATTTTTCCTTTCTCATTTCTGATTCTGTTTATGTGTGTAGACTCTTTTTTCTTGATAAGTCCAGCTAGGGGTTTATCTATTTTGTTTATTTTCTCAAAGAACCAGCTCCTCCTTTCATTGATTCTTTCTATTGTTTTATTCTTCTCAATTTTATTTATTTCTGCTTTAATCTTTATTATGTCCCTCCTTCTACTGACTTTGGGCCTTATTTGTTCTTTCTTTTCTAGCTTCATTATTTGTGAGTTTAGACTGTTTATTTGGGATTGTTCTTCTTTCCTGATGTAGGCCTGTATTGCAATATATTTCCCTCTTAGCACAGCCTTCACTGCGTCCCACAGATTTTTTGGTGTTGAATTATTGTTGTCATTTGTCTCCATATATTGCTTGATCTCTTTTTATGTGGTCATTGATACATTGATTCTGTCATATTTTAAATTCTACTTTGTGTTCTTTAAAATCCCAGTTGTGACCCACTAAATTAATTTCAAAACCCACTAATGGGCAGAGACAAGCAGTATGATAACCACTGACTTAAAATTTTCCAAATCTTAGTTTACTTACATATAGATATGAAGGCACTAAATCAGCACCCCTAAAGTCCAGAAATTCCATTAAATTTTCATTTTTAGAAATCTGTTCTTTATATTGAGCCTGAAATCTGTCTCTTTTTAATCCTATCCATTGGTCCATTTTGCTTTTCAGAAACAAATTGAACATTCACACAATAAACACTGAGCACTCTTGTGCCAGACATGCTCTGTGCAAGGATGCTAAGGTGAACAAAACAGAGTTTTGGCAAGTAGTGACTCTCTGGCATCTTGCTACGCTGATAGTGACTGCAATGGGGTGTGTGGGGGGACTTGATAATATGAGTGAATGTAGTAAACACAATATTGCTCATGTGAAACCTTCATAAGAATGTATATACCTTAATAAAAAAAAGAACATAGGAAATAAAAAACAAAACAAAACAGAGTCTTGGCCCTTTTGGAGCTTACATTCTAGTGATCAGTCCAGAGGACTAGTGTGCTTGTCTACTAAAGCATAATTCTACTTGCTCTTCCATACAACCACCCTTCAATATTGAAAGACAACTATCAGGATTCCTTTTAATCCTTTCCCCTTGTTTCTAAACTGTGCCTCATATGACATCATTTCTATGACAGTAGCTATTGAGCTGTAGTGATAAAGTGACATTCGCCATACTAAAGATGGGGTTGTCAAGATAACCTCTGATGAAGTGACATTGAAGCAAAGGCTTTTATAAAGTTGGGGAAACAAGTAGTATGAAGATCTGGGTTTGGAGAGTTCCTGATACAATGGCCATCAGAAGTGAATTGCAACGAATAGAGCTGGGGTGTGCAGGGGGTGGAAGGAAAGGAGTTCTTGTAGCCCTTTTAGATGGTAAAGGTTTTAAATGTCTTTCCAAGTGAGATGGAAGCCATTGGAAATTTTGAGTAGAAGAATAATATGATCTGACTTTTTAGCAGAGACCAGTGAGGAAGCTAATACAGTAGTCTGTTTTTTGTTTTTTGTTTTTTTTTAGAAGAGCAAGGCAGAGGCTTTTATTTAGAGAAAAAGCGAGAAAACAGAGCTCCTGGCCCAGGCTAGGAGGGGACAAGAGAGCCCCCGGGCGGTGCACTGTCTAGGGGTTTTATGGGCGGTTGAGAGACAAAGGGCTAGGGATGCACACCTGCTAAGTGGTCCCAAAATGTTTATCTTTGAAGAGACATTTTCTTATTAGTCTTCCTGGTTATTTATAAGAATTTTATTGCTCTTATTTCCTCCCAGGATAGCAGCTTCCTGGTCTGGGAGCATATCACTCAAGGGTGCCCGCTTTGCTCCTAAGGTGGGCTGAGTTATTGTCTGTTTGTTAAGAAACTTACTTTTTAACAATTGGGTTTTAAGATGTAATCTTATTTTCAAGATGGAATCCTTCCTGTTTTTACTACATTGTTTTGGGCTTGCTTGCTACATTGCCCAAGTTGCAAATCATTTGTTTAGGGCTGGAAGAAGAAAAGCAGCACCTGGGTAAAGTCAGAAAAATAAGCTGGGCCCCCCAGCAGGCCAAAGCAAATCCCACAATGGATTATCTTGCTTTGTTTTTTCTGGAGGCCCTCACCCTACTCTGTCCAAGCTCATGGTCCCCGTCTCATTCCCCCCTCTACAGAGGGAGACCCTAGCTACTGCTAGGGAAAGGGGATGATGACTGCTCTGGCTGCTTCATGCTGAGAGGGGGTGCAGTTAGGTCTCCATTATTGGTCAGTCGAGAGGGCCTCGGAAGATGGGCACTTCTGTCTGGGGTTCCATTTCCATCACCATTTGCAGTTTTAAGGCTTCAAAAGGATTTAGAAAACCAGCTCCATATCGTAGTAGAACATAGGATGCCTGGGCCTGACATAGCTTGGACTTGCTTTCAGAGGTCCTGGAGTGCGAATCAGAGACATTTTGTGAATATTCTGGAATGTACACACAACACTCAACTTTAATTATAGCACAGGTGCCACCCTGTGCTGCCAAGATATCTAGGCCATTCTATTTTGTATAACTTCTTGGTGCATTAGTTTAACTTTAGTATTTAAGGCCTTTTGAGTAAAATTGGTTAAGATTTGATAGGCCAAATTACATCTTCTAAACCAAGAGATGGTATAAAAATGGAGGCTAGGTGATCATACCAATGAAAAACACTCCTAGTCCATCGATGTTGGAGGCTTGGGAAGTTTGCAGGGTGTGGGATGTTCTTAACTCAACATCCTTGCAACCAATAAGTTCAGTTACTACACTTATTTAAGTTCACTCGTTCTTAACAACCATGCTAGATTATTTACAAAACCTTCACTAAACATGACAAAGTCAAGCCTCTCTTTAAGCATTTTCTTTTGAAAGCCAGGCTGTATGACAGAATATAAATTACTGTCTCAGGCAATCTAGTTCAAAAACCTCCCAATTTTTGAGGATAATGATGAACCCAGTAAGTAAAACAGATTTCCAATAAAAGGATTTAGAAAGCCAGTTTTATATTGGTAGTAGTTCACGGGACTTTTGACCATTTTCCTTCTTTGTGGCAAAATAAATCTAGCTGTATAACCTTATTATATCGTATACTTCCCTCAGGGGCCAAGCCTCTCTAATCAGAGAGTTTGTATTGAGGCCAGGCTTGTGTGCAGAAGAAGATAAGACACTTCTTTTTCAGGGTTTGGGGATCAAATTGCTCCCAGTTTTTTAGAATGCATGCCAGAGGGGTGTCTGGCTTTAAAGTTGAAGAGGAAGGTCCCATCCGGCCTTTTCTCTGTGAGGGCATAGCCTCGCCTTGGAGCCTGGGTGACGGTGGTCAATCACCTCCTCTGCCAGGCCTACTGGACTTAACCACTCCTTACCAGCGTGGCCTGCACCTTGCCTTGATTCCCCTCTTGCTTTCCCACTAAGCAAGAGTCGCCTCAGAGCTCTGGATTTAGTGGGCCTTACCAGTGTGCTCTTACTTTACGCCTTTTGGGAGTTCTAATCCAGACCGTAATTTCTTCTGCACAGGCTTTAGGATAGTACCCTTGGGATCATTCTTTGAGAGGCCCCTGCCTGTCTGATAAGTGCAGGAACCGTGACCTCTCGTTGCCAGAACAGTGATTGGTCAGTCACAAGCCTGTTCCACTTCCTGGGACTGCAGAAAAGGAAATGCCGTACTCCAGGATGACTGCCTTTAAGGAAGAGAGGTCAATAGCATAGAGCCATTTACATGTAGGTCTCAGTTTTCAGCTTGACTACTTCACAAACCTCATTTTATGCTACACAGGAGAAAGTTGCACAGTCCCAAGAGGACTACTTCGAATGAGGAGCAGGGGAACTTTTTCTAAGGCCAAAGATAAAATTAAGACAGAGGCTGCCATGGACAGTTATGAAGGCGGGTGGTCTATACTCTCAAACACCAGTTTCTGCCACTGCCAGGGAATTATCCTATTAGTCACCCACTGTAAGAAATCTGACCCGTCAGACAAAGAGGTCAGGGGTCATCTGCGACTCTCGTATTGGCAGCAGCCTAGCTGGAGGTTCACTCAGCACCATTGGATCAATTGGCTGGAGCCGAGATCCAACGACCACTGTTTATTAGTCCGTCTGCCCTCAGAGCCTGCAAATTAGGATAGGAAAGTAGGAAATGGATGGCTCAGCCACTCCCCAACATTCCTGTCCGGAGGCAGGGGATCAGGGAGTGGCAGATACCAGGAAACCTTTCACCTGAGACTTAAGACTGGTAGCCAACACTAATCATCTTGTAAGTGGCTAACGGGTGCCCAGACACACTTTTATGAGCTAAAAAGTACAGCATTTAGTCAAGAATAAGAGCAAAGCATAGATCTCCTACCTTGTGGTAGTGAGCATCAGGTTCCGTGAAATCGATGAAGTTAGAGGCATACATACAGCATGTAAAGAAAGTAAAGAAAGGGCAGCCCTACCCCACTCAGAGGCCAGCCTGAAAGTCAGAGAGACAAAGAGAGACACTCCTCATGGATACCCAGTCGGGCTGTCAGGGTCTGATTCCAGACACGCGGACCTTTGAAAAGCCACTGAAGTGTAGCCTCAGCCTAGACTCTCGCAGTTGCCCACGGCTTTCCTCAGTCCCTCGCATCCAAGGAGATGCCTCTGAAACGGAATCCTGGCCTCCACTCAGGTGACTTTCCCAGCTCCCAAGGGAGACGGGGTATCCACTGAGGGACACGCAGGGGAACCTGTCACTCGGGACTTTGAGATCTGCCGCCAGGCTATTCCCATTTAAGTGGCTGACAAGCGCCCGATTTTGAGTGCCATACATGAATGGCTTCCTTCTATAAGGAGAGTGAGAGAAAAGGGCAGGCTCAGATGCCAATACTCACCTCCGAAGTTATCCCAGACGAGCCCTCAAAAATGATGCCAGGGTTCTTGTTTGCGTAGTTGAAGAATGAACTTCGCAAACACTCAAGGTAGGAGAGCAAGGCAGAGGCTTTTATTTAGAGAGAGAGCGAGAGGACAGAGCTCCTGGCTCAGGCCAGGAGGGACCAGAGAGCCCCCCAGTAGTCTGTTTATTTAAGTGTTCTTTTATGATCTTCAGTACAGAGTTTTATCATTTTCTTAGTAAACTTCCTGCATATTTCTATTTAAAATATTTAATTTCAACTGTTTTTGTGAAAGGGATCTTCCATTGTATTTGCTAACTATTCATTTTATGTATTAATTTTATAACTGGCTATCTTACCAAATTCTTTTGTTTCTAGTTTTTATGTAATTGACTTTATTAAGGTATAATTTACATACAGTAAAATGGCACCCATTTTAAGTGTACAGTTCAGTGAATTTTAACATCTATTCATGTGTAATAGTCACCATAAATAAGATATAGAACATTTCTATCACCTAAAATTTTGCTCATGTCTTTTTTCCCCTCGTGCCTTTTTTGTAGTAAACCTTCCTGTCTCACTCCCAGCTCCAGGCAACTATGAATCTCCTTTCTTCACTCTTGATTAGCTTTGCCTGTTATAGAATTTCATGTAACTGGATCATACAGTGTGCACTCTGTTCTGTTTGGCTCCTTTTGTTGAGACTAACACCTTTGAGATCCATTCATGTCACTGTGTATATCAGAGGCTTGTTCTTTTCCAATGCTAACTACTATTCAATGGTATGGATATACCACAGTTTATCTATCCATCAATTGATGGACATTTTCTTTCCAGTTTGGGGCTAGTATGGATGAAGCTGCCATGCAAATTCTTGTACAAGTCTCTTTTTGACATATGTTTTCATTTCTTTTGGATAAATGCTTAGGAATGGAATTGTTAGGTTAGAGGAGGTTTAGCTTTATTAAAACTGCTAATTGGTTTTCCAAAATGACTGTACCGTTTTACATTCCCACTGACAGTGAAGGAGATCTAGTTTCTCCGCATCCTTTTCAATGCTTGGTATGGTCAGCCTTTGTAGTGTTAGCCATTATAATGGGTGTGTAACGACATTTTATTGTGTTTTTAATTAGCATTTTCCCATGACTGATGATGGCAAACATCTTTCATGTGCTAATTTGTATATCTTTTGTGAAATGTCCATTCATATTGTCCTATTATTAAGTTATTTGAGGTCTTTATATATTCTGGTTTTTTGCCAGATACATATATTGCGAATACTTTAGCCTAGTTAATGGCTTGGCTTTTCATTTTCTTAATGTATCTTTCATTATTAAAGAGGAGAATTTCTTTATGGTTTTAAGCATACAATCCTGCTATTTGTTTTCTATTTATGCTATCTGTTTTTTATTTTTTCCCCTCTTTTCCTACATTTTCCTTATCCTTCCTCAAAAAAAGAATGTTGAGTAATTTTTAGTATTGTATTTTATCTCTACAATTGGTTTATTAGCTTAATCTCTTTGTCATATTTAGTGGTTGCACTAGGGGTTACAATATACATTTTCCCTCATCACAATATGTTTCACTTATTAATCATCACATATTATACCACTTCATATATAGCAGGGGTTGGCAAACTACAGCCTTCAGGGCAAATCTGGATCACCACCTGCTTTTGTAAATAAAGTTTTATTGGAACACAACCACAGCCATCCATTTACATATTGTTAATAGCATATTTTGTGCTACACTGGCAGAATTGAGTAGTTGCAACAGAAACAACTAGCCTGCAAAGCCTAAAATATTTACTATCTGGCCTTTTATAGAAAAAGTTTTCCAACCTCTGATGAATAGTGTAAGAATCTTAAAGAAGTATATTTCTGTTTCTCCTCTTTTCTTCAAATATTTTTTCTGCCCCTTCTTTTCTAGAACTTCCATTACAAATATATTAGACTATTTCATACTGTTCCATGTATCACTAAGACTCCGTTCATTTTTTGTCAGTCTCTTTTTCTTTTACTTCAGATAATTTCCATTGCCATGTCTTCACATTCATGAATTATTCTTCTGCAGTTTATAATCTGCTATTAAGCCTATCTAATGAATTTTTAATTTCAGATATTGTATTTTTTTGTTTCTAGAAATTTTATTTTTATTTTTTTGTTTTTTTTTAATATAATTTATTTTATTATCATTAATTTACAATTACATGTGCAATATTACGATTATTAAACTACCCCTTCATCAGGTCCCCCCCACCAACCCCATTACAGTCACTGTCCATCAGCGTAGTGAGATGCTATAGAATCACTACTTGTCTTCTCTGAGTTGTACTGCCCTCCCCGTGCCCCCCCAACATTACATTTGCTAATCGTAATGCCCCTTTTTCCCTCTTATCCCTCCCTTCCCGCCCATTTTCCCCAGTCCCTTTCCCTTTGGTAACTATTAGTCCGTTCTTGGGTTCTGTGAGTCTGCTGCTGTTTTATTCCTTCAGTTTTTTTCTTTGTTCTTATACTCCACATATGAGTGAAATCATTTGATACTTGTCTTTTTCGGCTTGGCTTATTTCACTGAGCATAATACCCTCTAGCTCCATCCATGTTGTTGCAAATGGTAGGATTTGTTTTCTTCTTATGGCTGAATAATATTCCATTGTGTATATGTACCACATCTTCTTTATCCATTCATCTACTGATGGACACTTAGGTTGCTTCCATTTCTTGGCTATTGTAAATAGTGCTGCAATAAACATAGGGGTGCATCTGTCCTTTTCAAATTGGGCTGCTGCATTCTTAGGGTAAATTCCTAGGAGTGGAATTCCTGGGTCAAATGGTATTTCTATTTTGAGTTTTTTGAGGAACCTCCATACTGCTTTCCACAATGGTTGAACTAATTTGCAGTCCCACCAGCAGTGTAGGAGGGTTCCCTTTTCTCCACATCCTCGCCAACATTTGTTGTTGTTTGTGTTTTGGATGTTGGCCATCCTCCCTGGTGTGAGGTGATATCTCATTGTGGTTTTAATCTGCATTTCTCTGATGATTAGCGATGTGGAGCATCTTTTCATGTGCCTGTTGGCCATCTGAATTTCTTCTTTGGAGAAGTGTCTATTCATGTCCTCTGCCCATTTCTTAATTGGATTATTTGCTTTCTGTTTGTTAAGGTGCATGAGTTCTTTATATATTTTGGATGTCAACCCGTTATCAGATACGTTTTTTATGAATATATTCTCCCATACTGTAGGATGTCTTTTTGTTCTACTGATGGTGTCCTTTGCTGTACAGAAGCTTTTCAGCTTGATATAGTCCCACTTGTTCATTTTTGCTTTTGTTTCCTTTGCCCGGGGAGATATATTCATGAAGAAGTTGCCTATGTTTATGTCCAAGAGAATTTTGCCTATGTTTTTTTCTAAGAGTTTTATGGTTTCATGACTTACATTCAAATCTTTGATCCACCTTGAGTTTACCTTTGTGTATGGGGCTAGACAGTAGTCCAGTTTCATTCTCTTACATGCAGCTGTCCAGTTTTT
>JAVSCE010014787.1:0-26159 GCA_032199065.1 Smutsia gigantea
TTTCTTGTTAAGCAAATGATACTGTAATGTTTTGTAGGGCCTTCTAATCTAAGAAGTAGCCTTTAAATGCATTGCCAAGATGGCGCTCGCCAGATGAGCATGGGGTGGTGCCCAGGCATTTTGGCAGGCTATGACGTTAGTCTACCTGTGTTCTGGGTATCTCCCTATTGGTGGCGTGAGTCTTCCGTGAACGTGATCAGCTTGTGGACACCATTTGCTTGCATTATGTGCCTTCCTGCATGAAGAGCTTGTGACTGCTTGACCTTTATGCTGATTGGCCCATGAATGTTATATATACTCTGCTGTTTCCGCAATAAACGAGTTCCTGCTTTGGCTGAGCTCCGTGTCCCGCCTGTTTGTCTCCGGTTCAGGCCTAGGGGCCGGGGGCTGGTGATCGGGCGGACAGTCGGCACTCACCCTTCCTGGTCCTGCCTTGCCAGGGCGTGTCTCCCCCTTCCCGTTCTCTCCGCAGGTTCGGAGAGGGCTCGGGGAAGGCTAAAAACCCCGACAATGTTTTTTGTTTCAAACTGTGCCAATATGTGCAGTTCAAGTCACCTCAACAAATGTTCTATTGTTTTCTCTTTAGCAAGCAACATACCATAAATACTGGGTTTTCAGATGTAATTTCAGTTATTGAGCCTCAGTGTTTTCATCCCTGAAGACGTTGTGAAGAAATACACTAGGAAGATGTAGGAAATGTCAGCCCCCTTTTCTCTATTGCAGAATTGTAAATTTGTGCCTGCAAGTTTTTGCCTTATAAGTGACAGGTGGAAAATATTAGGATTGTGAAGTCTTTCAGGAAGAATAAGGCATTTGTTTGAAGGTGTCATCGGAAGTTTTAAATCATAATTCTGTGCTCCTCTCCTGGTTTCTGGCAACCTGGATGGAGGGTGTATAGGGCATGACAGTTGTCAGCAAAGTGCAGAAAAGAGGAGATTCCTGAATGGGAGCAGAGTACAGGCTCTGATTCCAAATTTCTTGAGCAGCAAGGCCAGGGTAGACTTCTGACATCTGCCTCCTTCATTTTCCTGACTGCCCAGAATTATTATGAAAAGCAATGTCTGTGTCATATGAAAGAATCCACACACACACCTTCTGTCTGAGGTTTTCTTTCTCATTGCATTCTGCAATATTTATCCTCTATTTTTTTTTCTTCTTGCTTTCACATTGCAATCTAGAGATGATGAGACACTGGCAGGCGGCTGCAGTGGCACCTTTTAATCTTCTGTCACTCTTTAAGCTGTTACTTCAAGATTATTTTATTCACCTGACATTCACCTCTCATCTACATTTTAATTTGTTTACACATTTTTAATGCATCATTTTTTTGCTGAAAGGAATTATGAGGGATCTTTTCAAATACCCAGCATATGAAATTTCTTTTGAATTGAAACCCATTTAGGGTTTTATGCACTTCCCACCCCTCCCTGAGCAGCCCATCAGTCACCAAGAAAGCAGACAAGAGAAGAGTATAAACTTAAGAAAAAAATTCTATACCAGCATCCGATTGAAGGTCATCTGTTATATTTAGTTATCACATCTCTGAAGTCTTCTTCAGTCTGGAATAGAGCCTTAGTCTTTTTTTCCTCATGAATTTAACTTTTTAAGCAAATGTAGGCCAGATATTTTGTAGAATTTACCTGAAATTGAGTTTGAATGACATTTCCTCAATATTAGATTTAGGTTATGTACTTTTTTGGGAACAGGGATAATACAGAAAGGTACAACATGTCTCTTCCAGTGCATCATGTCAGCCAGCACTTGTGTGGATTTGTCCCACTACTACTGATGTTACTTTACTCTCTCGGTTAAGGTGATGTCTGCCTGTCTTCTTCATTGTAAAGTTACTATTTTTCTCTGTACACTTTGTAAGTGTCTTGTAGAGGATGCATCAAGTCTATGTAAATGTCCTGCTTGTCATCAAAATTTTACATTCTGGAGTTAGTATCTAAATTGGTAAAATTTGAATAAAGACTATTAATTAGGAGATATTACTAAAACATTAATTTCCTGATTTTGATATGTATACTGTGTTTATGTTAGATAGTGTTTGATATAAGAAATAATCAATGAAACATTTAGAATGAAATGAATAGATATGTAATTACTAATTGTATGAGAAAATTTGAAGGAGGCAAAAGGTTGTAGTGATGGAGGATAATAAGAAATTGCTTTTGTAGGATGGTCAGGGAAAGCCTCTCTAACAAGTGATATATAAACCTAGTTCAGTATGACACTGAGTATTTGAGCCAAATGGAAAGGGGATGTCTGTAACCTTTGGGAAGATTAGATAGACTGAGGTCACTGGCTTTGGAAAAAGGTAAAGAATAAAAAAATATGTAAATCTACCTGTTTCTATACTTAAGATTGGTAAGTTGAGATTTAGTCCATGAAATTTAATTCAACAAATATGTACTAAGTTTCACATGTAAGGCACTATACTGGGTACAAAAATGAGTAGTTCTCTAAAAAAAACTTCAGGGAAATACTCAAACTCCTAAAATTTCTTATGAAATTTCAAGATATTTACTTAAGTGATACATATATTTGTGGAGAGTTCTTCTAACCTTCATCAGCTTCTCAGGTATATCCAAGTGTGCCCATGTCTCATCAGGACCAGGGTAGCCGATGTCCACAGGTGGTGTGTGGTCACAGTGGTTTTTAGGCAGCAACAAGATGCATCACAATGTGGGTGACATTATTTTGTTTCCAGGAGGAAATTCACCAGAGGTGAAACAAAGTTCTGGCCAGTGGACAGAAATGAGAATACACTTCAGCCAGCAGAGGGTGAAGGGTGGCCAGATGTCTAGCCACACAAGTCATGATTTAGCTCTGCCTGTCAACTGGATACAGAGGGTGGGTGAGGGGGAAAAGCTAGTGTTGGTGGCCCCAGTGGTATCCCTTGTGGTATCTTGGGGAGCAAGAGAAATTCCAGCTCCAATTTGCTGTGCAAATGGGGCATTTTACATGCTATGAGGCTTGGTGAGCCTTGACTTAGGAGCTGAGCCCTGTGTTGGACATGTTAGCTAGACTATACCCTTGGCATTCATGGTTTTGGGGGCTGGTTAGCTTGTAGTGTGGGGAGAGGCACAGAAAATCAAATAATTCAATTACAAATAATGACTGTATCACCCTGGTAAGAGAAGGGAAGAGACGAGATAAGCATGCAGAGAAATTTGGGGAGGATGGCATAGGAATTGAGGCACTCAGCTTTGTGAGTGAAGTGGAGACTTCCTTCCAGCACAGACCCATGTAGTTAAAAAAACGATTCAATAATCAGAGGCAGCAGTGAAGAAAAGAG
The DNA here is from genome assembly GCA_032199065.1 of Smutsia gigantea. NCBI lineage: Eukaryota > Metazoa > Chordata > Mammalia > Pholidota > Manidae > Smutsia > Smutsia gigantea. Next base: position 3,302 of record JAVSCE010014787.1, read on the forward strand.
ATGACTGCCCAAGAGTAAAATAGTTAAGGTACCATAGCATGGTGATTAACAGCATTAACTATGAGGCAAGGCTGCCTGGGTTCAAATCCTGGCTTTACCACCTACTGGCTGCCATCTCCTTGACCTTATGCAAGTTATTTCACTACTCTGAGCCTCAGTTTCCTCATTTGTAAAATGAGGGCATCATAGTGCTTAGCTCCTAGGATTATTGTGATAATTAAATGGATTAATTGTTGAAAGGAGCTGAGGACAATGTGTGACACACAGTAAAATCATCGAGTCAAGGGTGGCGGCCACCAGAAGGTCAAGGAAGTGAGGGATTTAGGGTTCTGATGAATTAATTGATGGGCTACATGGCCCAAGGTAGAAAGGGAAGAAAATAAAACGCAGCCAGGATGGGGAGATAAGCTTGAAGATAGGGGGATAGAGAGAAAGATACAGGGAAAGAACAAGTTTGATGAACATAAGATAAAGAAGAGGCAGACTGATACGACATTTTGGTAAAAGGGGAATTTCAGAATTTTAATTTCCAGAAATGGCCCATTTGGAGGACAACAAGTCCCAAGGTGTGATGAGGCAAGCAGGGGTGGCAAGTGGATTGGAGATGACTGTTATGGAGCAGAACTGCTGGAGGCCAAGCATCTGGGAGGACAGGGATGTTAGATGCTGATCTAAGGATGTTGAAGGTCCCAGAGACGGGAAAGGCAGGAAACAAAAAGCCAAATGCCACAGTTCTGTGGTCCAGCTTGCTTTTCCCACACACGTGCACCCTCGGTCCTTCCCCGGCTCCTAAGGCACCCGAGGATCACGCGCGTGGCATGTTAGTGGCGTGAGGGCTTTGGAGTGGGTCTCATATCAGTGCGGACTCTGCCTGCCATTTGCTTGCTGCTGACACTAATGTCTTCACATCTCTGTTTTCTCACTTGTAAAAATGGGACTCAGAATATCTGCCTCAGAGAGTTGGAGGGATTAAATGAAATAATGTGTGCAAAGCACTGAGCGTATAGTTAGTGCCGAGGAAGCAGCTTTTAACATCCAGGTGGGCACCTGACGCTTTCAGCCAGGCCGTGCCATTCTATCGAACATAAACAATCTCACAGGACACTGACATCAGACAAGGCCACTCTGAGACCACGGAACGGTGAGACAAAACAACACAGCTGTGCAGTCCACAAAATACCAAACATCCCCCTCTCTTTGCTAAAATGAGTAACTGCTCTTTCCTTACCAAGTACAGCTTCACCTATCCCCCACTAACCCTAGAGATAAGCCTTACCGCAATGCCCAGTCAGGGGCTTGCCCCTACTTTCTGACAGCACCCAGTCTAGAGTGGGCCCTGACTTCATTAGACTCAGCCCCAAATTACCCAACCAATGTCCAAATCTTAAAGTAGATTCTTCCTAGCACCCTCTTACTGAGATGCTCCATGGCTCCCCGTGGTGTGCATTCTTCCTGGCTGCAGTGAGCAATAAACCAACCCTGTCCAACCACAGGTGTGTCCCTGCTCTGAACTAAATTCTTTTGGCTGAATTTGTTCAGTTAATAATAGAGCTCAATTAATGATAGTTGTTATTTGGGGAGTTAGTTTCTCTTCCTCTTCTGATGTAATGTATTCACAAAACACAAACACTGTATTTCTCATTGGTGTTAAATTGGAAAATCCAAGATAATCCTAGCTCTCTAGTTCTAAAAGTCTGTGATTCTAAATTTGACACTCCCAAAGTAAATGGAACTCATTGATTTTTCTATATTATTTAATTTACAAGTATATAGAACAAACATCTCATTGATATGCCCATGTACAACCACCATTTTTAGCCTTAGCTGTAATGAAAATGAATTTCAGAAGAATAGCCAAAGCCATGTGTTCTACGTTAAACTGATGACATTGTGGATTAATTTCATGAAAAAATATCTTAGTGGTATTTTTAATCTCCTCTGGGATCACTGAATGCTAGCTAGAAAGGAATCACAAGGTATTACAGAATACTTTTCTCTCTATTTAAAATCCTGTGCAGCAAGTGCCAGGTTATTATTTGCCTCATAATCACTCCGCCCTTGGTAGTTCAGTATGTCCCAGATTGGAAATGATACAAAGTTTTAGGCTTTTTTTGTGTAAAGACCTATTCTCGATCCAAGTACAGTGAAAGCCCCATAGGACTGTAGGGATATGTTGGTCCACTCAAGCAGGGAGGGAGCCAGTGACCTTGGCATTATGAAGGGACATCTGAAACAACTTGCTTTCACTCCCATTTTATTTTTTCCCCCATCATACCCACTAGAACATGGGTTAGGTTCCTTTTAATTCTAAAATTCCAGCAGCCTAACATATTTTAAGGCCCTTGTTCTAACTGGTTGCCTTTCTATTTTTCTTTGCCCCACAATATGAAATAAATTCATCAAATATATGCAAGGCACAATTTTAGGCACTGTGGAGACTATAAAGATGAGTAAGACAGGTCCTCGCTCTCAAAAAGCTAGACATGACCAGCTGGGTAGGATGACACAGGGTGCAAAAGAGCAGGTGCATGCCGAATGTGAAAAGAGGAGGTGCCTTGGTCAGGAGGAATTTGAGGGAGAGAAGCTGCGATTTCAGGGTTGCCAGCTGCTTTTCTAAGTGGAAACAGCAAATCATCTTGGTGCAGTTTCTCTGTTTTTGTGGAAGGCAAGTTGGAAGCTACTCTGCTTGGGGAGGGTGTAACATGACTCTGGTCTGACAAAGGCTATTCACTGGAGGATCAAAAGTATTAAAAACTGTTAAAGAATAATTTTTTAAAGAGGGTATAATCATGACTCTCATACAAATTTAAATGAACATTTGTTAAAGATTTTATGTAACTCATTAATGAGGGAGCCATAAGATGTTGCAGTCCCTTCAGAGGAGAATTCAAAGTACCGCACCTGTTTAGATCAATCATGAATGTTAAAATGAATTTACAAATAGATGCAAAACTGTCTTCTTTTGGTGAGGAGTGGGAAACAATTGTGTAATTATAATAAGAAGCACAACTGGAATAAACAGGTCTGTGACCAATTGCAACTCAAAGAGTGAGAGCCGAAGTGTCCATCATATTTTCAGCATGCATAGGCATGTCATGGGTGTCTAACTGTACATTTTAACAGGGAATGGAGAGTGGAACCAGTTAGAACAAGGGCCTGAAAATATAGTAGGTGCTGGAATTTTAGAATTAAAACCCATCAGATGGATGGGTTAAGCAAACAGTAGTTAATAGAGCTTCTGGGAAATATAACACTGATCGTATTCTTACTTGATCCAAGCACCCTAGTGTTGCTTTGCCTTATCTCATTTAATCTTCTCAGCAACCAGTAGTAAAGGCTATTATCATCTTCACCTTAGAAATGAGTAAAAGCTCAAAGAGGTTAAGTCACTTGTCCAAGGACACACCAAGTTAGTAAGTAGCAGTAACAGAATTTAAACACAGAATGTCTTATTCCAAAGCTGGTGTTTCTGCCTGCTTCTTTACCATATTCCTTTCTGAGAATTTTGGGAGTGAACCAGTGGAGAGAGGAAAGGATAGCCTCAGGGATATCATATGTATCAATTGCTTTGCCTCTTGGGAATAACACCCTGATTTTTCATTTGGGATAACACCCTGCTTTGATTTCAGGTCCACCTACATTAAATAGGATTTACCCTCCCACCCTACCTCCAAGAGTGAACATGTGACCCAGAAATGTCCAGTGAGAGTACGTCATCCCCCTAACCACATTGGTTGGCTCAGAGATGGGTGCATGACTCAAATCAGGCTAATGAGGGTCAAGCCTAGGCCTGTTACTAGTAATACTGGAAAAGATTACATTTCTACCCCTATTCCCTACTCCCAAGAGCTAAGGACCATGGAACCAGCAGGCATCACTGCTGCTGCTAAATCCTGTTTGAACATCAAGTTAACACAGGAAAGCCAAACCTAGAGAGGAAAAGAATGAGCCTGGTAACTAATCAGTTTTAAGTTTCTACATTCAGCCATGCCTGAATTCTGCCAGACCAATTCCTGTTGATGCTCAAAACACAGTTCCTATCCTCAAGGATGGATGGTGGTTGAACTCAGATCTCATGGATATGTTAAACTTACATTAAACAAAAATGTTCAAAAGTACGCTTCCTTGCTTGAATGTGCCTTATCTGTCTGTCTTTATGTTTTTATTTACCTCCTGTTTTCCCTTATACTTCTCATCATTGCTCCCTTTCCTTTCTGTCCTATTACAAATGTCTCCTTAGAACTTTTTTTCCTGTCTGAAAATACATTTCTTGTCTAAGCCTGCAAGAAGACATGCATGTACAAAACACAAACAGTTTAGTGTGGAACCTCTTTTCAAAGGAAATCTTATCTGGAGTTCCTGGATATAAAATCATAGCTATGCAGGGAAGGTGGTCCAGTGGACCCAGGGAGCCCAGACTGACAGCCCCTGCTCTGTCAACGCTTTTATCTGACAAGCCCATGGGTTTGTGGTATGTGACAGTAAGTCTTGACAAAGTACAGAATAGAGTTTTGACAAACCTGACAGCTTTTGAAAACTCTTTGTCAAATCTTGTCATGTGCTGAGGAGCCATCAAAATGACAATCTGCACACTCTGCCAGCATCATTTTTTTTTTGAAACATAAAGGTGCATTTATTCATGTCCATTCCACTAAATCTACCAAGTATAGTAATTAGGACTAGAGAAGGGACAAACTAGCATCATTATTTTTTTTAAACAGAAAATTCATTACATTAAATGAAAAAATAAAATGTAGAAAGATATATCTAACATCATCTCTTTCTTTTTCTTTTCCTCTCTGCTTTAGCAATTACGAGGCTTATAAAACAGCACGTAGATATGGAACCAACACTGTAGTTTAACTAGGGCAAAAGTTTCAAAAAAGACTACATTAGAAAATGGAGAAGAGAATATTTTCAGAGCTCAGGTCTGTACTTTAAAGTCCTATGGCTACAGCAACAGTAACTCAGAAAATAGTGATGAACAGGTGTGATGTTTCAAGGGCAGGATTTTCAGCAGTAAATTAACAAAATTATCACTATCATCATCATTATCAACACCATCATGATCATCATTATTCCCATCACCATCATCCTCACCCCCATTACCATCCTCACTATCATCACCATCACCACCACCACCACCACCACAACCACCACCACCACCATCACCACCACCACCACCACCACAACCACCATCACCATCATCACAACCATCACCATCACCACCACCACCATCACCACCACCACCATCACCACCACCACCACCACCACAACCACCATCACCATCATCACAACCATCACCATCATCACCACCACCACCACCACAACCACCACCACCACCATCACCACCACCACCACCACCACAACCACCATCACCATCATCACAACCATCACCATCATCACCACCACCACAACCACCACCACCACCACCACCACCACAACCATCATCACCATCATCATCACTACCACTGCCACAACCATCACCATCACCACCATCACCACCACAACCATCATCACCATCATCATCACTACCACTGCCACAACCATCACCATCACCACCATCATCACCACCACCACCACCATCATCACCACCACCATCACCATCACCACCATCATCACCACCATCACCACCATCACCAACATCACAACCATCACCATCTCTAATGTTTTGAATACTGAACTTGTATTAGATCTGTGCTAAGTGTGCTGTGCATAACATCTCATTTCATCCTCACCATGGCCCTCTAAAGGAAATACTGATATTATCCCTGAGCAATTAAGTGACTTACTCAATGTCACATAGCTGGTGAGTAGCAAAGCTGGGACCAGACCTCAAGTCAGTCTGTGCCCAAATTCCTCAATGCAACTGAAGCTTGTGAGTAAGCACTGGAAGGTGAGGAACCCAAATATGCCAGTGCAGATCCACAACCAGTGCTCTGGCATCCCCTGGAGTTTGGTCCCTCACCCTCTTACTCACCAAAGGAGAATGACTATATGTATGCAGTGCACAAATCTGAGATTCGTGACACATTATGTGTTGTGTTGTAGGTTTAAAGACCTTGAGCAAAGATTCTCTCCTTCATTTTCACAGTAGCACTGTGACTTAAGGAGAGGCAGGTTTTCAAACTCAAAGAAATGGAGAATACAATGGTGGTTGTAAGGGCTGGAGGTGAAGGAAATGGGGAAATATTGGTGAAAGGGTACAAACATCCAGCTATAAGATGAACAAGTTCTGAGGATCTAATATACTGCATGGTGACTATAATTAACAATACTGTATAATACACTTGCAAGTTTCTAAAAAAAAAATAGATCTTAAATGTTATCACCATTTAAAAAATGTTAATTATGTGAGGCAATGGATGTATTAAACTTACTGTGCTCATCATTTCACAATGTAAATGTGTATCAAATCATCACACTGTACACTTCAAACTTATACAATGTTATATGTCAATTATATTTCAATAAACTGGAGGGAAAAAAGAGGCAGGTTTTATTATTATTCTATTCTAAAGAAGGGAAAACAGAGACACAGAAGATGGGTCATACAAGGAACTCTTGCTAATGCAAGTAGCTCTGTAACGAACCACTGGGTTTCATGCTAGAAAGGACTTTCAGCCTGAGCCCTGATCTTTCTAGTCCCAGTTTGTGTAGTCCAGGATCTAAATGTGAATTTAAGAACATGACCATAATAGCTAACATTTGCTGGGCTTTTACTATGCGCTTTACAAACTTTATATCCATATTTCATAGCAACCCTCTGCAGTAGGAACTATTATTTCCCCCAAGTTAGAAAAGAGGAAATAGAGGGTCAGAGGGATTAAGAAACTTGCTCAAACTGACCCAGCTAGATGGAAACAGGGCCAAGATTTGAATTTGATCAATCTTACTTCCAATCCATGCTTTTAACCTGATACAAATCAGCCATGTCCAATGTACAAAAAGATTGTGTCCTAATTTGTTTGCTTAGAATTGAAACATGTTTTCTCATAGAAACAATTTGCAGAGGGTACAGTTCCTAGATCAACCCACGGAGGCCTATTTATGTCGTGATGTTGCTCAGATTCCACGTATTTGCAGGAAAAATTGCAGGAACAAGATGTTTCAATGATGGTATTGAAAGTAAATATAAAAGCAAATACAATGAATAAGGAATGTTTTTTAATCTTAAATATCTATGTTGGGGAACTCCAAAATGACTAGAAAAGATAAAGGAGGTAAATGAAAATATTTATTAAGATTATGAAAATTCCTTGTAACCAATTTCAAGAACTGTGGAGGTGAATCCTACTGGCCATCTGTTATGAATGTCCTATTTCTTGGTCCTGATGCATCAGCTGCACTAATCACATGCTTACCAAAAAAGATAAAGGTTTTGCTTTGTTTTTTTAGTCTTGCACCCAACTAGAGAGGTGCGTGATATAAAAGAAAATGCATGACTTTTGGAACCAAACAGAAAAGTATTAAAAATCAAAGTTCTGCCAAATAGAAAAGCAATTAAGAATTCTCTGTCCTACTTCAGCAGAGCTTAAATGAGCTTGTAAGTGGAAAGGAAAGCATTACATTTGGGGATTTCTGGTCATTTATCTGAACAGGATAAGGTATGAGACTTTGGGTACCAAATGTAAAAGATAGTTTGAATAATTAGGTGACTAAGTAAAAAGGCTGAAATTAAGAAAGGCTAAAATGTATCATGAGAAACAGAACCCAAAATCTAGGTTAGGAGAAATTAAGATGTAAAAAAAAAAAAACAACTGTGTCCAGGCTTGAAAAAAATCAGTCAGTGAGCAAAATGATAATAGTAATGCATGCCAAAAGGAGACCCACTGAACTGGTAACTTTCCAAAATGTTCTTTGCTGCAGTCAGGCAATGCAAACACAGGATGAGAAGAGACTAAGGAAAGCGAACCAGTTACATTTTCTGGTTCTGGCTCAAATGGCTTTAAATCAAACCAGAAAGCAAATCTTGGCCCATTGCTTAAAAATACCTGGAAGATACAATAAATCCTTTTGAAGAACAACTGTTAGAAAGTGATGTTCTTTTGAAAACTCAATAATCACCTATTTTTATTGAATATTTTTCCTTCTTTTAGTTTCTACTCTTGCAAAGTGGGTTGTCAATAATGTTGATTGGGAGATTGGTTTTAAAATCCAGATCAAATTCTCACCCTGATATTCAAGAACCATCTAAATGCAGCTATTTACTTTTTAGCACAGAAAGAATTTTAAATGCAACAGGACTTTTCTCAGCATATTAAAGTCTTATAATAAAAAGTAAAGAAAAACCTATAAAATGTCAATATCTTTTGTATATATAAGGGTATTCTAAAAAGATATTTCCTTTTCCATTTGGAAAATAAGCACACAGGTAAATCGACAATTTATATTTGGTTCCTGTTAGAGGTTTTGCAAACAATGAAGATTTTCTTTTGATAGCATTCTTCTTTCCATAAAAGAACTATTGTCCCGAGGCACATTTCATTATTTAGGAATACAGTGACCTGTGGCCACAAACTGAGAAGAGAACATGGAGGTTTTCATGCTCATGAGATAAATAGTTCCCTTGGAAACTTGCAGTATACTCTACTTTTTCTCACATCTATTGCCAAGGGGGGGAGAGTCACACCTAGTAGCTGGAAGGCTTGAACTGGGACTTGCACGTGGGGCTAAATCACAGCCTTAGGGCAAGGAGAACGGTGAAGCCACCTGTCAGGCCACAAAAGTTCTCTATGTTGCTTTTCCAAGAGTTGCTTAAACCTCTAGGAATAACAGTCAAGATTCTGTTGTATTGTATATACTTAATAATGGGCAATGAGCTGACATAAAAATGAGTCTTCCCTCTCCCCATCTGGTTGGTAATAAGTAGCACTCTCCCAGATCAACATAAGCCTTGTTAAAGTTACATTCAATAAGAAAATACTGTGCCTGGTCTTGCTACACCCAGAACTATATACATATGTACATATAATGTATTGAGTACTTGCTATGTGCCAGGGTTTACTTGACGTGCATTTTCTTAGTTAACGCTCACAACAAATTCATAAAGCTGGTATTAATTTTTAGCCTTAAGTATTGAGGCATAAAAAAGGTTAAAACTTTGCACAGCTCTTAGAGCTAGTAATGATAGGGCTGCAGTATGAACCAGATTAGGATTAGCCTGCATTGATTGTATTGATTGCAGTGGTTAATGTAGTGGCTGCCACCAGTATCCTGCATACAGCCCTCAGGAACTCGGTGGGCTCAGGCCGATGGAGCTCCCAGCATGGGCATTTCCCCACCTGAAGGCCCTTTCTGAAATTATGGAAGGCACTTTAACTGGCATGTGCTTGCAGCAAGCCAGAAACACCAGGAAATTACTACAGCCTTTCCTTGCTCCAATAGCCCTCCAGCTCTATTCTCCCAGACTCCTTGTCTCTCAAGTAGGACTATTCTGAGATGTGTGTTTCACACTATTGCTCAGAATTTCCCTTTGGGATTAAATTTCAATTGCTCACTGAGGTAGCTGGTTTCAGAATGCACTCTTTACTGTCCTCTTTTCCTTCCCTGTAGCCTTTACCCACTTACTACCTGTGCCAAATAACAACTAACATTCAAATCCTTGTCTTGGAATCCGATTTTGGGAGAACCCAAACCAAAACAGTCATGTAACAGTTCAGATATACAGCTAGTCTTCAGATCCATAACTAATCTTTAGGAGTACTTCCTTTCAGGATTTTACAAAAGCCAAAACCAAAATATGCTAAGTGTGATTGAACACACTATAGAAGGAGAACCATATACCTCCAACTTCATTCCTTTGCATGTGAATATCCAGTTTTCCCATCACCATTTGTTGAAGAATCTGTCCTTTCTGCATTGAATGGTCTTGACATCCTTGTCAAAAATCATTTGACCATATAAGTAAGAGTTCATTTCTGGGCTATTTATTCTATTTCACTGGACTATATGTTTGCCTTTATGCCAGTCCCACTGCTATAGCTTTGTAGTAAGTTTTGAAATCAGGACATGTGAGACCTCCAACTGTGTTCTTCTTTGAGACTATTTTGGCTTTCTGGGGTCCCTTGAAATTCCACATGAATTTTAGGATGGAATTATCTAATTGTACAAAAAAAACATAATAGGGATTTTGACAGGGATTGCATTGAATCTACAGATTGCTTTGAGTAAGATGGGCATCTTAATAATATTAAGCCTTCTAACCATGAACATTGGATGTCTTTCTATTGATTTAGGTCTTCTTAAGTTCTTTAAGCAATGTTTTGTAGTTGTCAGTGTACAAGGCTTTTACCTCCTTGAATAAGTTTATTCCAAAGTATTTTATTCTTTCGATGTTATCATATATGGAATTGTTTATTTCTTTTTTGGATTGTCTTTTTAGTGTAAAGAAGCACAACTGATTTTTGTGCATTGACTTTGTATTCTGCAACTTTGCTGAATTCATTTATTAGTTCTAACAGTTTCTGTATGTGTGTAATCTTAAAGAGTTTTCTGGATATGGGATCATGTCATCTGCAAACACAGATAATTTTACTTCTTCCTTTCCAATCTGGATGCCTTTTGTTTATGTTTCTTGCCTAATTGCTCTGGCTAGGACTTCTAATACTATATGGAATAGATATGGTCAGAGTAGCCATCCTTGTCTGGCTCCTGATCCTAGAGGAAAAGTTTTAATTCTTTCACCATTAAATATCCTGTTGATTGTGGGTTTTTCATTTATGGTTTTTATTATGTTAACATAGTTTCCTTTCATTTTTAGTTTCTTGAGCATTTTTATCACAAAAATGTGTTGAATTTTTCAAGTGCTCTTTTTTCCCCCTTCATTCTGTTTATGTGGAGTATTACATTGATTGATGTTCATTTGTTGAATCATCCTTGCATTGCAGAAACAAATCCAACTTGGTAATAGTACATAATCTTTTTAATGTCCTATCGAATTCTGTTTGCTAGTATTTGAAGATGTCTGCATCAATATTCGTAAGGGATATTCATCTGTAATACATATTCTTGTAATGTCTCTTTGGCTTTGGTATCAGGTCAATGCTAGCTCTATAGAATGAGTTTGGAAGTGTTACCTCTTCTTCAATTTTTTGGAAGACTTTGAGGAGGACTGGTGTTTATTCTTATTTAAATGTTTGGTAGAATCCACCAGGGAAGCCATCCAGCTCTGGAATTTTCTCTGTTGTGAGTTCTTGATTACTGATTCAATTTCCTTACTAGTTATAGGTCTGTTCAGAACTTACATTTCTTCATAAGTTCGCCTTTTTGTAGGTGGTGTGTTTCTAGGACTATGTCTGTTACATTTAGATAATCCAATTTAGCATAAAATTGTTATATATAATCCTGTTATACTTCTTTTTATTTCTGTAATATCAGTCACAATGTCCACACTTTGATTTTAGTTATTTGAGTCTTACCTCTTTTTTCTTAATCCAGCTAAAGGTTTGTCTATTTCATTGATCTTTTCAAAGAATGACCTCTTGGTTTTATTGTCTCTATCTTTTTCTATTCTCTACTTTTTCAATCTCCACACTAATCTTTATTATTTGCTTTCTCCTGCTAGCTTTGAGTTTATGGGCTACTTATGCTTGATCTTTGCTAATGTTTCAAGCTCTAACTTGGATACAGTTTTTAATCAATTATATTGTGGAGGAAGGTTGGTTTAATAAAGTGTCAACCATTTACTTTTTATTACTAAGGGAATGGCTTTTCTTTCTGTTTACTTGACAACACAGCTTTGGCACTTCCCTGCTGGAGGAGAAGGGACCCAACTCTATTACTTTTATGGACAGTGTAACTGCCTGTGTGGGATTCAAGAAAGATCCCTCTTTCTGGGACCTGATTCCATGATATTTCCAGGTTATATCATCAATGATAGCCTGGGACCACAGGGGTAACTGCTGAGGACTTTCTTTCCCACTTCCTTGTTCAGTACGCCATGAAGACCAGTGGTTCTCAGTCTCGTCTTGGTCATTTGAGAGATGACTAGTTTTCTAATGATTTATATTTTTGTTTTTAAGTTTGAAAAGATTCAAGTTTATCCTTCTAATAACTACACTGTCACTTGTCTTCCAAAGTGCTTTCTTCAGTAAAAGAGGAAGGAATGTAATCAAAGCTAAACCCAGGGGACCTGGAAATTTCCTTAGCACAGGGGAGTGTCATAGGGAGAATTGGAGAACTCCTAGGGCAGGCTCCCATCTTACTAGCAAATGCTCAGCATTTGGGAAAGCTGACCATGAGGTAGAGGCGGTAGGTGGGTATGATATTAGAGTCTTTAATTTTACCAAACAACTTCTCAGTGATAATTTATTATGGACCAGTCACTATTTTAAGAGTATTATATATATTATCTCATTGAATACTCAAAAGAACAGAAAGTAATTTTACTATCACACCCATGTTTCAGAGTTTAAAGAACTTACTGAAGGCCACACAGCGGGCAGAGCTGGAAATTGAACTCACCAAGTATGACTCCAGATTCTGTGGTCCTCACTATTCTCCATCACTTTGATATTGAGATTAACCTCAGAGTGTCTTAGTATAATTCCCTCATCCCCAAAACCACCTCTTCTGTTAATAGCATAAAATTAGAATGGAGAGGAGGGCAGTTTTCACCACTAATATCCTCATTCACTCATTTATTTATTCACTTATTTAATTGATAACTTCTTATGAGTGCCAACCATGTGCTAGGTACTTTGCCCAAACTTGAAAATACAGCAAGGAACAAGACAACATATCATCCCTCCCACTCTCATGGGAATTACATGCTTTGGGTTTGAAATTGATGATTAACATATAAACAACACAATTGCAACAGTGATATGTGCCAGGAAATATAATAAACATAAACAATAAAAAGTGTCTGGGGAGCTACTTTAGATTCACTGGGAAGTGGCACCTGGACAAAGACCTGAGCAACAGCAAGAGGCTCCATGAGAAGGTCTGGGGTAAGGGAAACCCAAGCAGAAGGTAAAGGAACCAGCCTGACATATTTGAAACAGACAAAAGGGCACCATTGTTGGAGAGTAGGTAGGCAGGAGCCAGATAAGGTTGTAGGCTATGGAAAAGATTTTGGATTTCACTGTAAATGGGATAGGAAAACACTGGAGAGTTTCAACAAGGGAGTAAGATAATCGAGGTCACATTTTTAAACTTTCCATTCCCCCATGTTACTACTTGTAGCCATAGTCCCCTCATAGTTGACAGAGACCTTTCAGCCATGTTGGTGCTTTATCCACTAGATCCTCAAATAGGCAGCTGACACCATGTTCCTTTCCCAGCAGTTTCCCAGAATTCCAATTAGGAGGGGATCTTGGTACAACTCCCCAATCTGTGACTTGCTCTTAGGGCCCCAGAGAGCCCATGAATGAGCTACAACATTGTTAGCCAGCCCTTGAGGTTGCACCCAATGTCTGCCTGGCCTGTGTGTGCCTCAGGATGTGGAGAGACCCTGCAGCATCCACCAGCTTCCAAAAAGATTCTTAAGCTATAGGAACATTAAATTGACTGCTTCCCTGCATGAGGAACCCCTGAGTGACAACCCTCCTTGGAAAAGTAATTCCTAGGGTAATATTAGTCACATGTTAAATGCTAAAGCTGTCACATTCATTTGGGAGATGAATTATTAGGGCCTCAACAAATATTTGTCATATGAATGAATGAAAAATTAGCCAGTTTCCCATCCCCTGAACAAATTATGGTTGAGAAAAGCCACATATTTAGAATGGGCCAATGCTGAGCTTCAAACCAGAATCTTTTGACTTCAATAACTGGAGTTTCCATTTCAGTATACATTACAGTAAAGGAGATGTTAAAGAAGCATCTTCAACAAACCTCAATGTCTTGTTGGAATATTAGAACACAATAATAATAATAGCTAGGTTTTTTTTTGAGCACTCATTATGTGCTAGTGTAAAGATAGGACAACAGGCCTAAAATGAAGTCACTTATGCAAACTAAGCCCTGTGTCACCAAAACAGACTTAATTACAGTTTCAGCTCTCCCAGAAATGGAATCTTCAGCCAGTCGATTGGAAATTGCCTGACCAGCATTAGTTGGATAATCTGCCTGACACGCTCCTACCACTTTCTATAAGGAAAGTAAACTTGCAATAACCAATCATCTTTTTGTCCAACAGAACTTCCTTGTTTCTGCTCCCTTCTGCTTGTAAAATCTCTGGCACTATATAGCTCTTCAGAGCTTCAGAGTTGCTTTCTATCTGCCAGACTGGATGCTGCCCAACTGATGAATTTGTGAATAAAGACCTTTAACATTTACTCAGTCGAATTTTCTTTTTTTTAATACTAGACACTCATCTCAGCAACCTCATGAGGTAGATAATCTCATTACTCCCATTTTACAATGAGGCAACTGAAACAGAGAGGTTAAGTAACCTGACCAAAGTCACGTAGCTAGGAAGTGGCTATAGCAGCATTCAGACCCAGAATCTGCACACCACACATCCCCTCAGGCTGTTTGCTAGCTCACATCCTTTTAGGCTGGCAACCTACTCAGGACTCAGGTAGAGGAAGAACCTGGCCAGGCTGATGAGTTCTTAGGATTCAACCAAAAGTTCCCAAGATATTTTCGCCTACGAAAGTGAGAGCATAACTGCATCTGACTTATGAAATCACAACCCTTCTCTCAAAAATACAGAAACAGAAGAGAATTAAGCCCTACAAATGGAGAAAAAGAATTAACCCATCTAGAGTACAAAAACCACTGGGCAACAAGTGAAAGATGACATTTATTGTCTGTGAAGCTTTTATTGTATTTCCTTGACAACTGTGTAGTGAAATTATTTTAATTTGTCCATTCAAGTTTATTAGAATTAAAGAAACCTCTCTAATGTGAGACAAAACAGCCAAATGTGATCTCTATTATTTTGCCCTTATTTTTCCTGCTGAGAGCTGCATATTTTGCCCACGGACCTTGTATGTTTCTCTTGGATGTACTTGGGGTTTCTCAAAGGCTCCCAAAGCAACCCCAGGAAGGTCTATGTCACGGTGTTTCAGATGGCTAGATGTGATTTTTCCCCCCTCTCTAGATTCTGATGAACTGGGGTTATTCTCTGTTCTTCTAGAAAGAATTATCTTCAAATTATTTTGAATCTAGTGTTGACATATGGTGGCCTCTATATTTATAATGATAATTTTGTAGCCTCTATGCTGTTTAATTTGTTATATAGATGCCTGATGAAAGCCTTATCAAGCCATTTTTCACAGTCAACTCTAAGTTTTTTCAGGTTGTCCACGTGAGCTTATATTAGAATGTATGCCTCCCGGAGCTAAATAGAAAAAAAACTGCAATTTGAAATGTTATATGTATGCAGTGCAGAAAATAATTCTATGTCCACATTCAAAAGAACCATAGTAACTTTGGGAACCAAACATTGCCAGGAATGAAAAATCTGACTTCCTTCCACCAGAATTCCTGCCCCATGATTTGACAAAGCTCTCTATCATTCCTTTCCTCATTTGTAGTAGTAAACTAGGTGGGATTGTTTTTACTGCCATTATTAAGGCTTTTTTTCCCAGAACTCTGATAACACTCTTGACAAGATTACTTTCTACTATTTTCACAGAAATTTTGTATCATGCATATATTAGTTAATTCAGCAGTAGGATACGTTTTATGTCTCTAAAAAGGAACTCTCTGCCCCATTTACACTATTCTATATTTGTTCTTTAGTATTAAAATATCCAATATTTCAGGGGAAGATAATTAGACTAACACAATAAATGGTCTAGCTAAGTTTCATCATTGAAAGTAAGGAATAATCTTTTTATTCCATTCTTCACTTCTTGTTCTTCAGGGTAGAGAGAATCCCTAATTCTTCATTTGAATCCACGTATTTGATCTAAGAATCTCTTGCCTACAGCTGAGAATGCTCCCAGCAGTTGATTCTGGGCTTGTATCCGCTCATTCCTAAGAAGATTCTCTTTATCTGTCAATGTGCCAAAGACAAGTTCTTCTCCATGAAGCCTCCTCAGCCCATCCCCTATGACCCTCTCCTCCAGAAGGTTTAGTCAGTCCTTCCTCCGTGTCTAATGACACTTTGTAACCACCACAGGTACAGCACATAAAACACTGTCCTATTTTTATTAGGGGAGGAACTGTTTTTTATTTTAAACCTTTGTGTCCCCAGTACTAACATTGATTGCATGTGTATCTGCGGAAGTATAATGCTAGACCCTATTTATTGAATGTATTAAAAAGAATATGGTGAAGTTTTAAGGATCTCACTTTAAGGCCCCCAAATTTATGAATATAATGAGGAGAAATGCATGGGTTTTTGTGGTGAAGACGACTTCCGATATCCATTTTCCCTTTCTTCCATTGTAATAAAACCCCTGTCTTTTGGCTGGGCACATGGCAATGCAGAATAAAGATTGAATTTCTCAGGCCCCTTTGTAGCTAGGTGAGGCCATGTGGCTCAGTTCTGGCCAATGGGTTGAAAGGGTAAGTGTCATTTGGCAGTTTCCAGGAATGCCTCTTAAAGGAGAGCTGGCATTTACCATTTACTCTTTCTTCTGTGCTCCTATTTACTTCCAACTGCCTGGAATTTACATTTGATGGCTGGAGCTGAGCAGCCCTTTTATATATGTTGCATTAAAAAAAGAAAGACATCCTGCCATTTGTGACAACATGAATGAACCTGGAGAGCATCGTGCTAAATGAAATAAGCCAGACCAAAACAAATATTGTGTATTCCACTTGTATGTGGAATCTAAAGAAAAAGTCAAATTCATAGAAATAGAGAGTAGAATGGTGGTTACCAGGGGGCTGGGAATGAGGCAAATGGGGAGGTGTTGCTTTGAGGGTACAAACTTATAGGATGAATAACTTCTGAGGAGTATAACAATATGGTGAGTATAGTTAATAATGTATACTGGAAATTTGCTGAGAGAGTAGATATCAACTGTTCCACAAAAAAAAAAAGAAAAAGGTTACTGTAAAATGGATGTATTAATTAACTTGATTGTGGTAGTCATTTCACAGTGTATACATTTATCAAATCATGAAGTTGTACATTTTAAATTTATAAAATTTTATTTATCAATTATACCTCAATAAAGCTGGGGAGAAAAAAATTAGAGCTAGATCCCTAAAGACCTCACAGAGTAAAGCCAACATACCAGCCCTAGACTGCCAATTTTGGATTGTTATGTGAAAGAGAAACTTCTGTGTTAAGCCAGGGTTATTTGAAGTTGCTGTTACTCACAACTGAACCTAATCCTAATATTGTACTGCATTTTGCTGCTCACTCGTTGGCATGTTTTGTAGTATCTCACATCAAAAAAACCTTCCCTCAGAGGTTTAGGTGAGTCATATCTGGAATCTCTAGACTAGAAATTAAATTGATTAATATCATCAATTACACACACACACACATTTTGGGCACCAATTAGTAGCTTTTGTTGAGTGCTTACTGTATGCTAGTAATTAAGTAAGTTATTGTATACCAGTAAGTAAAGAGTATGTTTTATATGAATTATTTTATTGAATACTTATAAAAACCTTATGATGTAGGGACTTACCTTATGAGTGAGGTAGTTTTAGATTAGAGAAGCTAAGTAAACAACTAGCTGGTAGCTAAGACAAGCTCGAAGGCAGGGCAGTCTTTCCTCCAAGCCTGTGTATTAACCAGTACTAGAGACTTGCTGCCAGGGAGGTTGTGGAGAAACTCTTCCTCTGCCCACCAGAGAGCTTTACTTGCAAATGCACTGGGTGTCAACGCTGCACATGCCAGTTATCCAGGAATGGAATTCTGCTGTCATCAAGGTGACTACTGGCTATACTCCAGGGAAAGTTCCAGATAAAACTGAAGAGTAAGGAACTCCTCTGCGGACCTCGCCATAGAAAGTCAGGAGCCAAAGAATAAACTGGTGGTGGTGGATGTGACTATGGGATTGAGTGGGGTCTCACAGCACAGAGAGAGCTGTGGAACTGAAGCCCAAAGCCAGACATAATGACACAGGCACATGGAAACCAACAAATCAGATTCAAGACTAGAGGTTCAAACACCTGAAATTCATTTAAAAAGAAAGGCATTCAGAAAAGTGATTTATACATTTTGCTACTCTGATCTCAATGATAACACCCCAAGCACACTGAAAGAGTAATTAATTCCCTTTCATCATCTAAGCAGTAAACTCTCGTTCATTCAAGAAATACGTATCGAGGGACTGCAGTGTGCAGGGGCTGTGTTAAACAGGGACTGGATGCACAGCTGAACAAGGCCCTCCAGGAGGCGCAGGCAGGCGGGGGAGACACAGCTGCAAACAGATCTTTACAGAGCAGGGTGTCAATTGCCTTAATGAAGGTATATGTAGGGCTGTGTGGACTTTAAATGAGAAGGATCCCACCTTCAGGAAGGTCTCCAAGATGATGATGGACAGGGTTTTGAGGGATGACTGAGATGTAACCAAGAGAAAGCAGAGAAGGGTGAGGAGGGAGAACATGTTCCTGAGAAAGGCAGGAGCAGGTACAACAGTCCAAGAAAAACCTATCCCCTCCCAGGAAATGTGCTTTCTTAGCAAGGTTAGAGCCCAGGTAGAGGCAGAAGAAAGTGGTTCTTAAAGCGATCAATTTAATGAGAAGCGGTATCAAACATATTTATATGGCAACCAGCATTTATAGTCCTCTTTACTTTTATGGTAGTGAAAAAGGTAGTAGTTTCAAACTCCACTGTTCCAAAGAACAATGCAGTGAACCCATCTGCTGCTAGCATCCAACCTCTTTCTTTCCTAACAACTCATTTCCCAATTCTCCACACATATCCACTCCTACCTCACATGACTCTGGAGATGCCAATTTCTCCAGGTTCTGGGGTAGATCCTTCTTAGTCTAGGCCAGAGGTCACCCTATGGACCTGTTTTTTAAATAATGTTTATTTGAAAACAACCACACCCATTACTTCCCATGGCTATTTTTGTGACACAACAGCAAAGTTGAGTAGCTGTGACAGAGACTGTATGGCTTGAAAAGCCTAAATTATTTACTGCCTGGTCCTCTTCAGAAAAAGTTTGCTGACCCCTGGTCTAGGCCAATCAGAGGATTGAATTACTCTGGTAGATGTTATTGGTAGAGAGGTGGGCTTATTGCTTAAATTGGCTGATCAGATTAAAAATGAGGACTTATATTTCATGCTTGGAACATTGATTCTCTCACTTCCACCAGAGGATGCCTCAGTTGCTGCTAACAGCCACCTGATAACCATGAGCTGTTCTAGAGATGGCAGAACAAAGAAATGGAAAGATCTGGGTTCCTGATAACACTGTTGAACCATTAAATCAAGCAATCCTGAAGGCTACCCTATCTCTGACTTACTATAGTGTGAGATAATACATTTCCTTATTGTTTAAGCCAGGTCAATTACTGGGAAATAAGAGCATCAATCATGCTATCTAAGTAATGCCATCTTCTTCAAAGGCCACACTCAAAACAGGCTAAGTTACCTAAAACACAGTCACAAAAGCAGAATAAAACAAAAGACAATGGTAAGAATAAGCTGCTTCCTAAGCCCCCACACACTGCCTGCAAGGAGGGTCTAGAGGTAACCACACACCTTTACCCACAGCTGATTGAAATATTTTGAAGAATAAAGTTCCTAACTCAGTACATTCAGAATGGTTTTCAAAGAACAGCAAATTAGATACAGTAAATTGGGAATTGGGAGGAGGAGGTACTACCAGAAGTATCTCTGACATCAGGAAAATGACAACTTTCTACCTGAGAGGAAGGAGAAAGAAGAAACAGAAAGAAAAAAAAAGAAACCCAAAAAGTAATCTGTGCCCATTAACGTGGAGGCAAAAGCCTCCTATAAGCAGCCTGCAACAGCCCCAGGGATGACACCACTTATGTCAGACCATCACAATTCACACTTACAAAATATGGCCTTGACAAAAGAATGGAGTTACTTATGGCCAGTCTACTCTGTTTAATAAGGCAAAAAAGAACAAAGGCTCTTTTTCCCCCTAGATTTTCTGATTCTTCTCAAACATGTTTTCTTTTAATAACAAATTGACAATTCAGTGATAGGGGAAACACTCTGTCCCCCAAATGCCAGAGCAAAGGAACCTTTGCAAGAGGAGTCCTACTTCTTGACACATTTTCACTGTTCCCTGGACCAGCAAGATGATACTTTCTAATATATCAAACATTGGTTCAATTACATAGTATCCCTGGGTAAAACTGCAATATTTCCAGAATCTCACGCCTGGCCTTAGTGCACCTCCGTATCAATAGGTGATTACATGGGAGAGCGAGGACATTTCTGACTGGAGAGGTCGGGTGGGGTCCCCTTTTTGCAGCCAGATAGTGAGAGACATGGTCCAGCAGAAGTGGACAACTGTTTGTAAGCAATAAATGAGTTTTTCCCACTCCATTTCTGAATTTGCCCCAGACTGGTAACTTATTTCTCACCCCCGTCCCCCCCGCCAGCCACCTGGAGTTACAATATCCCAGAAAGAAGGATCCAGTTACATAATCCCATTTTTGGTGCAGTGGGGGATGGGGTGGGGGGTGCACAGAGCAGTACAGTGAGCAAAGGATACTCATGGGAGTCAGATAGATCTGAATCTTAATCTCAATCCCACCTCCAAACTAGCTACATGAGCCTCTGTTTCCTAACATACAAGGGAGGAATAATGTCACATATCGTGAATGGCTTTATAAGACCTCAGTTGTATTGTATACATGTATAAAGCATCTAATACAATATCTGACATATATTAGGCCTCCATTTATGGAAGATAGCACTATTATTGTTATTTCTATTACCATTATTATCATTCTACTCCAAGCATTCCAAAATGTATTTGAAAGGCAAAGTTGCTATAGAACAATTTTGAGCTAGAGATGGACAATTCCATTTGCCTCATTTAAATTTTCAGTGATTTTCTGTTGGTTCACCAACTGGTCCCATACATGGAGGGCAAGGACAGACCAAAGAAAAAGGCAGACCACCCCAGATTGGTAGGTGGCAGGTTTAATAAGGGAACTTACTGGGTTTGTCTTGAGTGGCTGCAAGCCGACTAGATCTCTGCATGAGCCTGCCAGAATCTTCAGTTCATATAGAGGCCTCTCCTGGGTGCGGTCACATATACTGTCCAGATGACCTCAACACCTTACTCTCTTAAGGCTATGTCCTTTGGACAGCTCCTACTGTGGTAATGGAAAGCAGAAGGTATATTACAAGGACAGGAGAGGGACTGAGGGGTTGATTCCCTGGGTCCAGCTTGCAGTTCTTCTGATTACCTCCTCCAACACCTTCTTGGGGAGCAGAGTGAGCCAAAGTGCAGTGACTAAGGGCTGAGTCCTCTATTAACAGCACTTCACCCAGGAACAGGAGTTCCATGAAAACCTGTTCGTGGATTGGAAATGATTTCAAGCAGTTGTTGAATCCAACCTCCCCACTGCCACTTTCAATGTGTTGGAGCTTAGCTGCAGGGGTGTGTGTGTGCGCGTGGGGTGGCGGGGGGCGATCATCATTTAAATTAATTGAGTGCAGCAAGTGTGTGAGGCAGTTGATGTAGTCAATCTAGCCTTTCATATGAGCTGGAGGGACCCAAACTATTCAACAGGGACCAATACTTAACAGAGGCATGTGGAAATCAATATGACCTCTGGAGGCTAGTAAGTCCAAGATCGAAGTAGTAGCCTGTTCAGTTCCTAGTGAGAGCCCTCTTCCTAGCTTGCCGATGGCCACCTTCTGTGTCTTCTCTGGTGGAGAGGGAGCCATCTGTCTCTCTTCTTATAGAGCCATGAATCCCTTCATGAGCATCCACACCCTCAAGACCTCATCTAACCCTAATCACCTCCCAGAGGCTCCATCTCCAAATACAAGCACATTAGGGGGTAGTGCATCAGACATATGAATTTCGGGGAGCCCAATTTGGTTCACAGTATGACCCTTCTGCACCTTCTTCACCTAACATTTCTACAATTTAATTCTCTAAGTCATAAACAGTGTCTGACATAAATTTGCTCAGACTTTCCAAATGATTTCTCCTTTTAGCGATGATTAAGCTTGAAAAATTTCATCTCAACCGGGGGAGCACTGGGGAAAATAAGCTCTGTATGAGTAAAGGCACTTTTACAAAGGGGACCTTCATGACATTCTTCCCTGCTGAAGAACACTTAGAAATTACATGAGGGCAGAAGGTCAAGGAGGGAGAAGAGAAGAGAGGAAAACGAACAGGCCTATGCTGGCAAGAACTCAGGCATCCAAACAACAGTTCTGCTCTCTCCCTGATCAGCCTGAGCTGAGGTCTGGAGCCAACTTCACTCCCAATGAGGCACATGGAGTTCTGATGGCCAGACACAGTGTGTCTCCTAATGAAATAAACCTCCGATTTGTGAGAGAAACTATTAGGTGAGGGAAAGGGATTGAAAACAGTAGTCAGCATTTAATGACTTTCTTGAACCTAAGGGGAATAACCTCTGGAATGATTTAGTGAGAAGGGCTGAGCTGGTACAGGAGCTAAAGGGCTGGTTTCATGTTCATTCCATGTTGATTTTCTGCAGTGGTTGGGGGAAAAAAAAAAACAACAAAACAGAACAACTCTGCCACGATCAAGCATCCTTTTCTTGGTACCTGAGAATGGGGCAGAGAAAGACAATCCTGAGCAGAAGGTGGAAGCAGAGAAAGTCTTAAAATATGTATGACTGATTCAGTTACCTCTTGGGAGGCTGAAGGAGAGGGGGAGGAAATGACGTGACATTTACTGGGAGCCACCCAGAGTGTACTGTTGTTGAGTTTGTTGAAGGAAGGACAGACATGGTTGAGAGCCCATTATGTAGTGAGCACTCAGTAGATATTTTTGAAAGAACCAATGAATTAATGAAT
>JAVSCE010014788.1:0-91958 GCA_032199065.1 Smutsia gigantea
GGTCGGGGGCTCGTGGCGGGCTCAGCCTGGCGTCACTCGGACTTTCTCTGCTGCTGGACCGGCCTGCGGACGGCGGAGCCTGGTTGCCTTTGCTCCCGGCCTCGTCCCTCCTACTGACACCGGCGGCCGCGGCTCTGATGGCTTCGATTGGGGTAAAAGGCTGGGTCCTGCGGGCCCTCACACAGCTCTTCTTATTCTGCTTCAAAGTTTCATACTTTTATTCTTTTGCATGTCCTCTTAATATAAGTCTTGTATTTATTTATATTTACTCGAGTCATTTTGCCCTTACAAATTGTGAAATATGTGAAGTGCACAGAACTTAAATGTGCGATTGAGTGGAAAATACTCGACGAACGTAATTCGATTCCGCCAGTTTTAAAAATTTCCGTTAATGGAATCATAAGGATTATGATGTGTTTTTACTTCGTTTGCACAGTATGTCGTGCTTTTACCCTTTTCGCGTCTATCCATTTCATTTCTCCTTCATTTTTGCGATAATATTCTGTGGTATGAATAGGAATGAAATGTCTATTGTTGCTGTTGTTTTACGCAGTTACTCACATTGCTACTGTATCTGCCATGTGTTCTGGGTTGTATAAGCACGCAGTTGTCAAGCGTGTATATTAAAGATAGAAATTTTTTTTCACAAGTAGTCAAAGGCTTAATGTTTTTATAATGTTATACTAATTTTGCAAAATGTTACCAGTCTATACACCCAGTAGTAGCCTACGATATTTACTAATTTCTGCAGTATAACACAACGATGTGTGTCAGTCAGCCTTACCGAATTTTTGCCAATATGATGAGTTTTGCGTTTTTCTGATTACCATTTTCTAAAGTGTTTTGTTTGCCGTGTGCGAACAAGTTAACTAATCGGGTTTGTGTGGTTTTTTTTAAAAACTTTATTTTGGTATCATTAATCTACAATTACATGTGCAATATTATGGTTATTAAACTACCCCCTTCATCAGGTCCCCCCCACCAACCCCATTACAGTCACTGTCCATCAGCGTAGTGAGATGCTATAGAATCACTACTTGTCTTCTCTGAGTTGTACAGCCCTCCCCATGCCCCCCCCAACATTACGTCTGCTAATCGTAATGCCCCTCTTTTCCCCCTTGTCCCTCCGCACCCATCCTCCCCAGTCCCTTTCCCATTGGTAACTATTAGTCCGTTCTTGGGTTCTGTGAGTCTGCTGCTGTTTTTGTTCCTTCAGTTTTTTTTCTTTGTTCTTATACTCCACAGATGAGTGAAATCATTTGATACTTGTCTTTTTCGGCTTGGCTTATTTCACTGAGCATAATACCCTCTAGCTCCATCCATGTTGTTGCAAGTGGTAAGATTGGTTTTCTTCTTATGGCTGAATAATATTCCATTGTGTATATGTACCACATCTTCTTTATCCATTCATCTACTGATGGACACTTATGTTGCTTCCATTTCTTGGCTATTGTAAATAGTGCTGCAATAAACATAGGGGTGCATCTGTCCTTTTCAAATTGGGCTGCTGCATTCTTAGGGTAAATTCCTAGGAGTGGAATTCCTGGGTCAAATGGTATTTCTATTTTGAGTTTTTGAGGAACCTCCATACTGCTTTCCACAATGGTTGAACTAATTTGCAGTCCCACCAGCAGTGTAGGAGGGTTCCCTTTTCTCCACATCCTCGCCAACATTTGTTGTTGTTTGTGTTTTGGATGTTGGCCATCCTCACTGGTGTGAGGTGATATCTCATTGTGGTTTTAATCTGCATTTCTCTGATGATTAGCGATGTGGAGCATCTTTTCATGTGCCTGTTGGCCATCTGAATTTCTTCTTTAGAGAAGTGTCTATTCATGTCCTCTGCCCATTTCTTAATTGGATTATTTGCTTTTTGTTTGTTGAGGTGCATGCATTCTTTACATATTTTGGATGTCAACCCCTTCTCGGATATGTCATTTATGAATATATTCTCCCATACTGTAGTGTGTCTTTTTGTTCTACTGATGGTGTCCTTTGCTGTACAGAAGCTTTTCAGCTTGATATAGTCCCATTTGTTCGTTTTAGCTTTTGTTTCCCTTGCCCGGGGAGATATGTTCATGAAGTGGCTCATGTTTATGTCCAAGAGATTTTTGCCTATTTTTTTTCTAAGAGTTTTATGGTTTCATGACTTACATTCAGGTCTTTGATCCACCTTGAGTTTACCTTTGTGTATGAGGTTAGACAGTAGTCCAGTTTCATTCTCTTACATGTAGCTGTCCAGTTTTTCCAACACCAGCTGCTGAAGAGGCCGTCATCTTCCCATTCTGTACCCAAGGCTCCTTTATAAAATATTAATTGACCGTATATGTTTGGGTTAATGTTTGGATTTTCTATTCTGTTCCACTGGTCTGTGGGTCTGTTTTTGTGCCAATACCAAATTGTCTTGATTACTGTGGCTTTGTAGTAGAGCTTGAAGTCAGGGAGCGTAATTCCCTGTTTTATTCCTCCTTCTCAGGATTGCTTTGGCTATTCGGGGTCCGGGTTTGTGTTTTTAAATCATTTAATTATCCTATATATTAACTTTTTTTAACAGATGGTTTTATCAGCCTGTTTTCAATTGTGTGGCTTGCTGTTGTAGTTCTTATGATAATGGGAGCCCTTTATCTTTACTGTAGTTGGATTTATCGTATATCTTACATGTCTTTATTGCGATGCTTATCTTCGGTTTGAGTCATCTGTGCTATTATTGTTAACTTTCTTAGAAGTTGTAAGAGATGTTACTTTTTGTGCATTACTAGAGATATAAATTTGTATTTTACCCCAAAACAATTTAAAAGCTGCCTTTTTAATTCTCTGTAACACCACTGCATCCATAAAGCCATAAAGCGATCTCTGTAGTTTAAGCCTAGTTCTATGCGACTGTACTAATATCACTCTGATTCTTTATCTAGCTTTATAATGTCATAATCCCTCTTAGAGTGAATGCTCTCGTATTTTTTTTTTTTGCTCTATATTATTTAATCTTACTTAATAAAAGAACCTTGTGGGACTGGGCTGTTGTCCCTATGTTACAGATGAGCAAACTATGACCCTTAGACAATAACTCAACTTGTTTAAGAACATGTAACTAGTAAGTGCAAAGTTAAGTTCCAGTCCAGGGCAGTTTAACTCTAAAAATCAGTGATCCTCACCGCTCCCTCCCTGTTTTTTCTCTGGAGGAAAATGAAGAGATTTGGTGAGATGACTTCAAAGAATGCTTCTTATTCTAAAAATCCAGTCTGTGGAAATGTGCCTCTACTCCTACCCAAAGCTGGCTGATGTTCTTTTTTATTTATTTTATTTTTTATTTTTAATTAAGGTATTATTGATATACACTTTTTTAATTAAGGTATTATTGATGTACACACTTATGAAGGTTTCACATGAAAAAACAACGTGGTTACTACATTTGTCCCTATTATCAAGTCCCCACTCATACCCCAATGCAGTCACTGTCCATCAGTGTAATAAGATGCCACAGATTCACTGTTCGCCTTCTCTGTACTACACTGTTTTCCCCGTGATACTGCACACCATGTGTACTAAACATAATACCCCACAGTCTGCTTCTCCCACCATCCCCACCCGCCCTCCCACAACCCTCCCCTTTGGTAACCACTAGTTCCTTCTTGGAGTCTCTTAGTCTGCTACTATTTTGTTCCTTCAGTTTTGCTTTGTTGTTATACTCCACAAATGAGGGAAATCATTTGGCACTTGTCTTTCTCTCCCTGGCTTATTTCACTGAGCATAATATCCTCCAGCTCCATCCATGTTGTTGCAAATGGCAGTATTTGTTTCCTTCTTATGGCTGAAGAGTATTCCATTGTGTATATGTACCACATCTTTATCCATTCATCTACTGATGGACACTTAGGTTGCTTCCATATCTTGGCTATTGTAAAAAGTGCTGCAATAAACATAGGGGTGCATATGTCTTTTTGAATCTGAGAAGTTGTATTCTTTGGGTAAATTTCAAGGAGTG
The DNA here is from genome assembly GCA_032199065.1 of Smutsia gigantea. Taxonomy (NCBI): domain Eukaryota; kingdom Metazoa; phylum Chordata; class Mammalia; order Pholidota; family Manidae; genus Smutsia; species Smutsia gigantea. Next base: position 3,980 of record JAVSCE010014788.1, read on the forward strand.
GGATTCCCGGGTCAAATGGTATTTGTATTTTTAGTTTTTGGAGGAACCTCCATATTGGTTTCCACAATGGTTGAACTAGCTTACATTCCCACCGGCAGTGTAGGACGGTTCCCCTTTCTCCGCATCCTCGCCAGCATTTGTTGTTCTTAGTCTTTTGGATGGTGGCCATCCTTACTGGTATGAGGTGATAGCTCATTGTGGTTTTAATTTGCATTTCCCTGATTAGTGATGTGGAGCATCTTTTCATGTGTCTGTTGGCCATCTGAATTTCTTCTTTGGAGAACTGTCTCTTCATATCCTCTGCCCATTTTTTAATCGGTTTATTTGCTTTTTGGGTGTTGAGGAGTGTAAGTCCTTTATAAATTTTGGATGAAAGTAAAAGCTTTTAGCTTCTCGCTGTTAAGTATAATGTTGAATCTGGGTTTGTCATATATGGTCTTTATTATGTTGAGGTACTTACCCTCTATACCCATTTTGTTGAGAGTTTTTATCATGAATGGATGTTGAATTTTGTCAAATGCTTTTTCAGCATCTATAGAGATGATCATATGGTTTTTGTCCTTCTTTTTGTTAATGTGGTGGATGATGTTGATAGATTTTTGAATGTTGTACCATCCTTACATCCCTGGCATAAATCCTACTTGATCATGATGGATGATCCTTTTGATATATTTTTTAATTTGGTTTGCTAATATTTTGTTGAGTATTTTTGAATCTATGTTCATCAGGGATATTGGTCGGTAGTTTTCTTTTTTTGTGGTGTCTTTGCCCGGTTTTGGTATTAGAGTGATGCTGGCCTCATAGAATGAGTTTGGAAGTATTCCCTCTTCTTCTACTCCTTGGAAAACTTTAAGGAGGATGGGTATTAGGTCTTCACTAAATGTTTGATAAAATTCAGCGGTGAAGCCATCGGGTCCAGGGATTTTGTTCTTAGGTAGGTTTTTGATTACCAGTTCAATTTCATTGCTGGTAATTGGTCTGTTGAGATTTTCTCTTTCTTTCTGGGTCAGCCTTGGAAGGTTGTATTTTTCTAGAATGTTGTCCATTTCTTCTAGGTTATCCAGTTTGTTAGCATATAATTTTTCATAGTATTCTCTAATAGTTCTTTGTATTTCTGTGCTGTCCGTTGTGATTTTTCCTTTCTCTTCTGATTCTGTTTATGTGAGTAGACTCTCTTATTTTCTTCATAAGTCTGGCTAGGGGTTTATCTATTTTGTTTATTTTCTCAAAGATCCAGCTCTCACTTTGTTGATCCTTTCTATTGTTTTATTCTTCTCGATTTTATTTATTTATGATCTAATCTTTATTATGTCCCTCCTACTGACTTTGGGCCTCATTTGTTCTTCTTTTTCTCATTTCGTTAATTGTGAGTTTAGACTGCTCAGATGGGAATGTTCTTCTTTCCTGAGGTAGGCCTGTATTGCAATATACTTTCCTCTTAGCATGGCCTTCGCTGCATCCCACAGATTTTGCGGTGTTGAATTATTGTTGTCATTTGTCTCCATATATTGCTTGATCTCTGTTTTTATTTGGTCATTGATCCATTGATAATTCAGGAGCATGTTATCAAGCCTCCATGTGTTTGTGGGATTTTTCATTTTCTTTGCGTAATTTATTTCTAGTTTCATACTTTTGTGGTCTGAGATGCTGGTTGGTACAATTTCAATCTGTTTGAATTTACCAAGGCTCTTTTTGTGGCTTAGTATATGATCTATTTTTGAAAATGTTCCATGTGCACTTGAGAAGAATGTGTATTCTGCTGCTTTTGGGTGTAGAGTTCTGTAGATGTCTGTTAGGTCCATCTGTTGTATTGGGTCGTTCAGTGCCTCTGTCTCCTTACTTATTTTCTATCTGGTTGATCTGTCCTTTAGAGTGAGTGGAGTGTTGAAGTCTGCCAGAATGAATGCATTGCATTCTATTCCTCCTTTTAATTCTGTTAGTATTTGTTTCACATATTTAGGTGCTATTTTGTTGGGCACATAGATATTTATAACGGTTATGTGTTCTTGTGGAATTGACCCTTCTTTCATTATGTAATGTCCTTCTTTGTCTCTTGTGACTCTCTTTGTTATGAAGTCTATTTTGTGTGATACAAGTACTGCAACTCTTGCTTTTTTCTCCCTATTAGTTGCATGAAATATCTTTTCCCATCCCTTCACTTTTATTCTGTGTATGTCTTTGGGTTTAAAGTGAGTCTCTTGAATGCAGCATATAGATGTTTTTTTTTATCCATTCATTGACTCTGTGTCTTTTGATTGGTGCATTCAGTCCATTTACATTTAGGTTGATTATCAATAGGTATGTACTTATTGGCATTGCAGGCTTTAGATTCATGGTTACCAAAGGTTCAAGGTTAACTTCCTTACTATCTAAGATTTTGTCTAACTTAACTCACTTAATATCCTGTTACAAACACAATCTAAAGGTTCTTTTTTTTTCTTCCTCCTCCATTCTTTATATATTAGGGATTATATTCTATACTGTTTGTCTATCCCTTGATTGATTTTGGAGATAGTTATTTTAATTTTTGCATTTGCTTAGTAATTAGTGTGCTACTTTCTTTACTGTGGTTTTATTACTTCTGGTGACAGCTATTAATCCTCAGGAACACTTCCATCTATAGCAGTCCCTCCAAAATACACTGTAGAGATGGTTTGTGGGAGGTAAATTCTCTCAACTTTTGCTTATCTGGAAATTGTTTAATCCCTCCTTCAAATTTAAATGATAATCTTTCCAGATAAAGTAATCTTGGTTCAAAGCCCTTCTACTTCATTGCATTAAATACATCATGCCACTCCCTTCTGGCCTGTAAGGTTTCTGTTGAGAAGTCTGATGATAGCCTGATGGCCTTTCCTTTGTATGTGAACTTATTTCTCTCTCTGGCTGCTTTTAATAGTCTGTTCTTATCCTTGATCTTTGCCATTTTAATTACTATATGTCTTGATGTTGTCTTCCTTGGGTCCCTTGTGTTGGGAGATCTGTGCACCTCTGTGGCCTGAGAGACTATATCCTTCTCCAGATTGGGGACGTTTTCAGCAATCACCTCCTCAAAGCCACTTTCTATCCCTTTTTCTCTCTCTTCTTCTTCTGGTACCCCTATAATGCGAATATTGTTTCCGTTTGGATTGGTCATACAGTTCTCTCAATATTCTTTCATTCTTGGAGATGTTTCTCCCTGTGTCTCAGTTTCTTTGTATTCCTCTTCTCTAGTTTCTATTTCATTTATCATCTCCTCCACCGTATGCAATCTGCTTTTAATACCATACATTTTGCTCTTCAACGATTGGATCTCTGACCAGAATTCATTCCTGAGTTCTTGAATATCTTTCTGTACCTCCATGAGCAAGTTAATGATTTTTATTTTGAACTCCCTTTCAGGAAGAGTCATGAGGTCGATATGATTTAAAGCTTTCTCAGGAGTTGTATTAATTTTACTCTGGACCAGGTTTCCTTTGGCATTTCATATTTGTATATGGCGCCCTTTAGTGCCCAGAAGCTCTACTCCCTGGAGCTGTTCAGCCCCTGAAGCAATGTCGCGGGTCACAGGGGAGTGGTATTGGTGCCTGAGGGGAAGAGAGAGCTATTTCCTGGTTCCCTGCTGCTATGCCTGTCCTCCACTGCCTGAACCAGTGGGCTGAGCACACAGGTATAAGCCTCTATGCTTTGTGTTTGTAGTTGCTGTAGACAGATCTTCCCTCTGGCTGGCCTAACGCCAGGGTAGGGTTTGCCAGTTTGTGAGCCAGGTGGGCCTGCCGGGAGAAAGGCACAGTAGGCTGTGTATCATGGAGGGGATCCTTGGAGCTGTGTAGCCAGCCAGGGAGCTGGAGCACCTGAAGATCGTCTAAGGAAGGAAGATTTCTTTTTCCTCCTTAAATATGAGTCTATATGGCAAAGCTCCCAACCAGCTGGGCAGAGTGCACCTGGACAATTTTGTCTACCTGTCCTCTCTCCTGAGCAGTAAGCTCTGTGCAATCTGTGCCCCTTTAGCAGCCCTCTTGCTAAGGGCTTCCTTGTTAGGAAGTCTCTCAGACTACCCACCTTTCTTTTGTCCCAGAGCATCCGGATACAGATCCCTGCTTTCCACAAGCGGCTGGAATCTCAGTCTCTCCAGGAATTCTGCCTGTTCAGCTTTCCAACACCGTAATCACGAGAGTATCATGCAAGCACCATGAATTGTAGGTTTGTGCTCCAAGAGCAGATCTTCCAAGTTAGGTATTTAGCTTTCCCAGGACTCCACTCCCTCCCTGCTAGGTTTCTCTTTCTACCGCCAGTGAGCTGGGGTGGGGGAAGGGCTTGGGTCCTGCCAGGCCACAGCTTTGGTACGGTACCCTGTTCTGTGAGGTTTACTCTTTTATCCAGGTGTATGCAGTCTAGTGCAGTCCTCTTTCCTGTTACTCTTTCAGGATTAGTTGTATTAATTATATTTTCGTATTTTATGCAGTTTTAGGAGGAAGCCTGTGTCTCACACCTCATGCTGCCATCTTTAATCCACTCATATTCTATTTTTTTCAATTTTTTATTTTTCTCTCACTAATATACAATTACATGAACAACATTATGGTTACTAGACTCCCCCATTATCAAGTCCCCACCACATTACAGTCACTGTCCATCAGCATAGTAAGATGCTATAGAATCACTACTTGTCTTCTCTGTGTTATACTGCTTTCCCCATATACCCCCCTGATGCTGCATTATGTGTGCTAATCATAATGCCCCTTTTTCCCCCTTATCCCTCCCTTCTCACCCACCCTTGCCAGTCCCTTTCCGTTTGGTAACTGTTAGTCTGTTCTTGGGTTCTGTGAGTCTGCTGCTGTTTTCCTCCTTCAGTTTTTGCTTTGTTCTTATACTCCACAGATGAGTGAAATCATTTGATACTTGTCTTTCTCCGCCTGGCTTATTTCACTGAGCATAATACCCTCTAGTTCCATCCATGTTGTTGCAAATGGTAGGATTGGTTTTCTTCTTATGGCTGAATAGTATTCCATTGTGTATATGTACCACCTCTTCTTTATCCATTCATCTACTTCTGGACACTTACGTTGCTTCCATTTCTTGGCTATTGTAAATAGTGCTGCGATAAACATAGGGGTGCATCTGTCTTTTTCAAACTGGGCTGCTGCGTTCTTACGGTAAATTCCTAGGAGTGGAATTCCTGGGTCAAATGGTATTTCTATTTTGAGTTTTTTGAGGAACCTCCATACTGCTTTCCACAATGGTTTTACTAGTTTACATTCCCACCAGCAGTGTAGGAGGGTTCCCCTTTCTCCACATCCTCACCAACATTTGTTGTTGTTTGTCTTTTGGATGGTGGCCATCCTCACTGGTGTGAGGTGATATCTCATTGTGGTTTTAATTTGCATTTCTCTGATGATTAGTGATGTGGAGCATCTTTTCATGTGCCTGTTGGCCATCTGAATTTCTTCTTTGGAGAAGTATCTGTTCATATTTTCTGCCCACTTTTTAATAGGGTTTTTTGCTTTTGGGGTGTTGGGGCATATGAGTTCTTTATATATTTCGGATATGTCATTTTCAAATATATTGTCCTATACTGTAGGATGCCTTTTGTTCTGCTGATGGTGTTCTTTGCTGCACAGAAGCTTTTTAGCTTGATGTAGTCCCATTTGTTAATTTTTTATTTTGTTTCCCATGCCTGAGGAGATGCGTTCAGGAAAAAGTTGCTCATTTTTCTATTCAAGAGATTTTTGCTTGTTTTCTTCGAAGAGTTTTATGGTTTCATGACTTACATTCAGGTCTTCAAACCACTTTGAGTTTACTTTTATTTATGGGGTTAGACAATAATACAGTTTCATTCTCTTGCATGTAACTGTGCAGTTTTGCCAACACCAACTGTTGAAGAGGCTGTCCTTTCCCCATTGTATATCCATGGCTCATTCATCATATATTGATTGCCCATATATGTGTGGTTTATATCTGGGCTCTCTAGTCTGTTCCATTGGTCTGTGGGTCTGTTCTTATGCCTGTACCAAATTGTCTTGAATACTGTGGCTTTATAGTAGAGCTTGAAGTCAGGGAGCGGAATCCCCCTCCCACTTTATTCTTCTGTCTCAGGATTGCTTTGGCTATTTGTGGGGCTTTTGTGGTTCCATATGAATTTTAGAACTATTTGCTGTAGTTCATTGACGAATGCTATTGGTATTTTGACAGGGATTGCACTGAATCTGTAGATTGCTTTAGGCAGGTTGGCCATTTTGACAATATTAATTCTTCCTATCCATGGCACAGGATGTATTTCCATTTATTGGTGTCTTTTTTGATTTCTCTCAAGAGTGTCTTGCAGTTTTCAGGGTATAGGTCTTTCACTTCTTTGGTTAGGTTTATTCCTAGGTATTTTACTCTTTTTGATGCAGCTGTGAATGGAGTTGTTTTCCTGATTTCTCTTTCTGCTAATTCATCAGTAGTGTATAGGAATACCACCTACTCTGTGTATTAATTTTGTATCCTGCAACTTTACCAAATTCAGTTATTCTAATTTTTTTTTTTTTGGTGGAGTCTTTTGGGTTATGTGTAAACGTGCCATCTGCAAATAGAGTTTAAATTCTTCCTTAACCTCTTTGGATGCCTTTTATCTCTGTGTTGTCTGACTTTTGTGGCTAGGATTTGAATAAAAGTGGGGAAGGTTGTTTTCACTGTTAAGTATGATTGTTGGCTGTGGGTTTATCGTATATGGTCTTTATTATGTTGAAGTACTTGCCCTCTACACCCACTTCGTTAAGAGTTTTTATCACGAATGCATGTTGAATTTTGTCAAATGCTTTTTGTCCTTTTTGATGATGTGGTGTATGATGTTGATGGATTTTCAAATATTGTAACCGTCCTTGCATTCAAATCCCACTTGATCTTTTTGGTTTGCTAATATTTTGTTTAGGACTTTTGCATCTATGTTCATCAGTTGGCCTGTATTTTTTTTTGTGTGTGTGTGTGGTATCTTTGGAAGCATTTCCTCTTTTTCTTTTTGCAATACTTTAAGAAATGGGTATTTAGCTCTCCTTTAAATGTTTGGTAGAATTCGTCAGTGAAGGTGTCTGGTTATGGTATTTTGTTTGGGGGGAGTTTTTTAAATTTCCAATTCAATTTCATTGCTGGTAATTTTGGTTTGTTCAGATTTTCTTCCTGAATCAATCTTGGAAGGTTGTATTTTTCCAGGAAGTTGTCCATTTCTTACGTTTCCAGTTTATTGGCAGGTAATTTTTCATAGTAACTCTGTTATGATTTATTCCTTCTTCTTTTCTGATTCTGTTTTCCTTGATAAGTCTGGCTAGGGGTTTTATCTATTTTATTTTCTCAAAGAACCATGGCCTTGTGATGTAGGAAGCGGAAGAAAAGGATGAAGTTTTTTTTAACCCAGGAAGGGAGGGGGCTTCCTGGTGTCGTGGCATTGTTAGGGTATAGTATAGAGATGCCTATGATATATCTCATCCTGCCTCTGTAACCAGTTAACCCACAACATAAGGAAAAGCTTTTTTTTTTTAAGCCTGTAGTAAAGGTATAGAAGACACGGCCCCATTGTGCTCGGACCCCATTGTGCTCGGGGCTCAGCCTTTGGATATGCATCCGCTGAGTCAGTGCCGGCACTAATAAAACTGCTTCTAGCCCCATGTCTCAGTGTCCCGACTCCTTGTTTGTAGTTCCCACAGTTCCTACAACTGGTTTCATTGATTTTATTTTTCTTTATTTCTGCTCTGCTCTTTATTATGTCCCTACTGCAACTGACTTTGGGTTTTCATTTGTTCTTTTTCTAGTTTCTTTGTGATTTTAGACTGTTCATTTTGGATTCTTGTTTCTTGAGGTAAGCCTGTTGCTACATACTTTCCTCACAGGCCTTTGCTGTGTCCCACAGACTTTGGGCTGTTGAGCTTGATTTCTGTTTCAATTTGTTCATTGTTATTTAGAAGCGTGTTGTTTGCGTCCAGATGTTCTGTAAGTCTTTTTGTTTTCTTTGTGGCAGCTATGGAGTTTTTGGAGCAGAGGAAAAAAGTGATCTGACTCAGGTCTTTTCTAACACGTTACACCCTGGCTGCAGAGTACATACAGAACAATAGACCAGAGACAAAAAAGGCCATTAAGGAGGTCACTGCAGTCATCCAGTTGAGTATAGTAGATGTGGAGGCAGGAGAAATATTGGGCTTCTGGCTTTGTTTTTAAAGTAGGACTGACCAGTTTTCTTAGTACAGGGTACTTTTTCAGTGAGAATATTAGGATTTCAGTTTTTGGCCATGTTGAGTAGTCTCGTATGTTCCTGAGACTCTCAAGTGTGGTTCATGAGTGGCCAGCTGCACATGCATGTCTAGGGAGGGCTTCAGGCTGGAGACATTTAAAAATGTGGCATCTGGTGTATAAAAAGATGGACAAGAAAGAACAGTGGTGTCAGGGAAGGTGGCAGCAAGTGGCAAGTTTCCATAGGGCAGTAGACATGGGAGATAGATGCAGAGGCAACCAGTAGTGGAGGTGAGGGGAATATGAAGCTAGGCTGCTGCCATTCACTGTTCTGGGTTTCGGGGGACTGAGGTTGAAGCCAGAAACCAGGCCAGGTGGGAAGCCTTCTGGGCAGGACTAGGTTGGAGGTGTGTGGGGGCGCATTCGCCAGACACTTTCTGGATGCCATATGCAGAGGGCGTGTGAGAGACCAGAGAAATACCAGTTTCATGGGCCAAATATATGATGAAGATGGGGACCAGTGAGTAGGACTTTGAGAAGGATGGGCCCCAGTTTGGTTGTATCTGGGAGGCATGATCCAGGGCTCCCTGAGGCTGTCCTGCAGGGGGGATGGAGCTCTGCATGTCAGGCTTGGAGCTTAGATGACATCTGGCCCCATCCTCCACTGTTGCTGAGTGTTAAACCCAGTGATGAAGGGCACAGGAGTGTTGTGGGGTAACCTGTGGGGTCCTCAGGAGAGAGGCCACTTTTGGGGGGCATAACTGTCCCCCATCATCCCAGGCCTCTTTGACCTTTGGTGATGTGGCTGTGTACTTCTCCCAGTGGGTGAAGCTCAGAGACTCCTAGCAAGCATGTGTTGCAGCCCCTGGACAAGGCCCTCTCCCCCCACAGCATCCAGGGCTGCCCTGCCTCCCCTTTTTTCTGGGGGGCTAGGGTGTGGTGTATATTATACCTCCCGTGTAAGTAACATTAGCCCCTATACAGTACCAGCAGCCGGAAGGTTTTACAGGTAAAAGAGACTAAGGATTTAGGCGAGTGGATCTCATCTGCCTTGACGACTCCTTAGAACTGTGCCCTCTCTGCTCCAGCTTCCACCCCTTCCAGATGACACCTCCCGAGGTTCCTGGGGCTGCAGGAGCCCAGCATGGTCATTATAGGATGTTATTTCCTGAGGCTGTTTTGGGGTTGGTACCTTGGACCTTGCATCTCTAGGTCCCGTGGTCCTGTGTAGTCCCCCTGGAGGTTGTCATCAGGGACAATGTGACATTGTGTTAAGATCAGCAGGACCATGTCTTATGCCCAATACTGTTTTTGATGCAAACACCACTTGCTGTGTATCTCATTTCCGTCTTCCCCACCCTTGTCCCTTTGCTCACATCATTTCTACTCTTAGAAGTGGCCCAGGCTTCCATCACCTTTCTGTCCTCCACCACTGGTGGTGCTCTGCTCCTCTCTCCAGGATGGCCTGCATACGTAATGTGTCGTTAAATCTGTACCTATCCTTAAAATAGTCCTTGAACACCAGTTACTCAGTGACCATGCGATTTTGTTGGATTTTCTTGAGCCTGGACACACCCTTCCACACTGTACATGTGGGTCCAGCAGCCCCCTGGTCAAAACCGTTTCCAGAGGACTGTGGACCCTGCCTCTCCTTGCCTGGTGACCTCCCCGTTCTGTGGTGCTTAGGGGCACAGCCCCCCCCCACAACGCGCCGGCAGGCATGTGCTTCATGACGAGGCCGCCTCCTGCCGCAGTGAGCACAGAAGCTCACCAGCACTCTTCTCTGCTTTCGCGCTGTTGGCAGATGAGCCACCTGCTGAGCAGAATGTTCCCATAGGAGTGTCTGTCTGCCCAGAGGCCTATTCCTGGGAGATGGGTGGACTGGACACAGAAGGTGATTTGCATCTTAACTGAGGACCTGCACGAGCAAACCCTGGGCAGAAACTGTGTGGAGCATATGGAAAGTCTCACCAGTACCTGGAGCAGCGCAGTAAAGAGACTCTTCAGAAAGGACATGGACAGGCCTCCTGTGTAAAGAGCTGCCTAGTCAGTGAGTCAGAGGAGCCCTTCCCATGCCAGGACGTGGGGATGGCTTCACGTGGGCCCAGAGGTCACCCTGAGAGGACTGTTGTAAGAACCACCCCTGTTTTGGAGGGCGCTATAAGCTAGCTGGTGTCACTGATTCCTCTAGGCATCAGGTAGGGAGCCTAACACACCAGATGGGAATATCTGTCCTAAATTTGCATCCAGAAATGTCCCAGTGACTGTTGAGGATAAAGCTTTTTGTAGAAATTCTCACACCCTAGCAAGTGTAAAGGTTAAGCTTTACACCTCCAATGCCATGCAAATTGGGGACTGAGAGTGGAAATATGTAGTCCAGGCATGTGATTTTCACGAGTCTAGCAGAGTACCTGGTGACTGAAATGGAAACACTTTGTAACCAGTCCTCACTCCAGAGCGCAGCAGGGCCTCCCTCCCCTCCAGAGTTAGAAGGCGAGATGGTGTTATAATTTTTGGCATGCAGCTTCACAGTTGTAACGTTGTGATGAAGGTACCCATTCTTGTATTTATCTTGTGGCCCTTCCTCCTGAACTCCCAGGGCATTTGATTACTTTTTCAATATTCAGTTGGTGCTTTCTAGTCTCTTAGGTAATTGAAGTCTTAGTCTGTTTACTGTGTTTTATACTCACCTTTTGTGGGTACGTAATTTATTGAGAATCATCCAAAAAATGAAGATGTACTTTCTTTTAATTCCTCTAAAATATACCATTTGTTCCTCTAATCAACTAACGCTCCATTTTTTTAATGGGTTGGGATTTTTGGTGTTCAGATTGAACTAGCACAATCCTCTGACTGTAAGAATAGATTGTACTGTAACAGAAATATAGGCCACAACATAGCTTTAGTCTTTATTAAAATTCCCCATCACTTCAAGTTGTAGACAGTTAATAAAAACACCTTTGTTTGTACTGTTTTAAGTCATCAAATGTGGATTCAGGAAGAGATGTGCAAGAGGTGGTAGCACCACCATTATATATTGTTTCCATCATTAATATAACCTGAGGAACACAGGAATTAGTAAAATAATTATGAAAGAAACAATTTTGAGTATGTATTACTTTGCAGTAAAGAGTTAAAAAAAAATGCCAACGTTGTCTAACATCTGAACATCCAAAAGAATGGCTTGGCACCTGCCTGGCTCCTGGGAGATAAGCCCTTAAAACATTCTGCCTCATAGAGTGTCTAGTGCCTGAGGGTGCTTTGGGCCAGATAGTTTCATGCTAACAGTATCATATATGGTGGATCTGCAGAAAGGCTAGACAGACGTAAGGTCGCCTCCACAAGAGGCTCTGTGTGTGTGTGTATATGTATATATATATATATAGAGAGAGAGAGAGAGAGAGAGAGAGATGACAAAGGCTTGGGTCTTACTGCCTCGGTCATCTGTACTTCCTGCAGCATGTCGCCGTGCATAGAAGGAAGCTGACAGGACCTCTCCTGCACTCTGCCCTCTGTACAGGATATTGTCCAGCTTGTGCCCTCACAGTAGAACTTTGCTGGGTTCTGAGAGTCCTAGTGAAATCATTTGAACCTAAGGTGGTCTTGGGGATTGAAGAACTAGGACTATCTTGGTATATACCTCACTTTAAAAATAAGGTGCCTGTTTTTAAGTTTGGACACAGTGCTTATTAACACTTACAAAACCAAAAGTTCTTTTGTGTCATTTGTATAACTCATCCCCCTTCAAAAGGAATGCATTGGAAATGCTAGGAACCCAGCTCCTATTTTTTTTTTCATCATATAACTTATTAGATGTTTCTTCTCTCGCCCCCCCACCCTACATGTAAACCCCATGTATCAATGTTCATTTAACTTCTGCAAAACTCAAAATGCATTTTCTAAAAACCAGCAGTACTTTTTTCATAAAAAAATCAGGGTCACACCACATGTTACCTACAGAAAAACTGCCTTGACTTTATATAGCTGCTGCACACAAATTACTACTGCAGCAGGGGGGACATTAGTGAAGTCCTTTCCCAGAGCTTTGGTGTGTTTCTGTGGGCTGAAGTTTGGTTCCCAGTCATTCAAGCCCAATAGGCGTGTAGCATCTCTCTTTGGGGTCATCAAAATCACCCTCCTCTGCAAGTACTGCCTCCCTCTGCCTATACCTTCCATAAGGGCACCTGCAGGTACATCACTGGGCAAACAAAAGATTAGCCCATCCCAGAATCCTGAATTGAGACAAACAGGGGTGGTGCATATGTCTTTTTGAATCTGGGATCTTGTTTTCTTCTGGTAAATTCCTAGGAGTGCAATGACTGGGTCAAATGGTATTTCTATTTAAAATAAAGTTTTGACAACTCTTTAAAGTTACTCTATAACTTAGTTTGTCATTTACCTATTATACACAATTTGACGCATTCTAGATTACAGTTAACTTGATTCTCTCGGATAATGTATATCTGCTGGGGAATCGCCACAAACGAAGAGAAACTTCTATTGAATTAGCATGAAAACAATGTGATGGACATCCCAACGCAATACACTGGAGATAGCATAGAGATGAGAGAAATCTCACCTTTTCGTTTATTACACAGAGTTTACTCTAAACCTAACTGGTGATTTGAGGCGGGATCCTGTCTCCAAAGGAATAGAATCTCTTATCTGACACGTTAGTTACAATTTAGAACCTGACGCCTAAATCCAACCCTCCTGGCGCCCGGGAGCGCTCCTCTTCCTCCACACTCACTCTTCGAAGAAGGAGGTGGCGCCAGGACTCTATAAAAAGCCCTTCAGTGCTGCTTCTGCGTCGGTTTTAGATTCTGCATTAGCTACATGGTATGTTATTCCCAACGTCTCCATAAATCTTACGACTCCTAAAGGCCAGAGAGCCAAAAAGTTTCCTTCTTAACTGCAAGTCGGCTTCCGTGGAGCGGGCGGGGTGTGGGCGCTCAGCGTGAGCAGAGGCAACGTGCATGCGCTTCGGGAAACGGGCACAGCGGCCAGTAGCCTCCTGGGCAACCGTAGGCCGTTAGGACCAGCGTGGGGGCAGAATGGGCCCTGCAAGGACACAGCCCGTGAGGCACTACGGGGTGGTGCAGGGTTAACCGCCCAGCGGGGTTCAGGCAGGCGGAGCCTAGGTTAGGACGAGGCGTAGGGGCATTCTGGGGACCGAGGACCACTAAGGCGTGCAGCGCCCCTTAAATGCGCCCGGCTGCTTTCCCCATCAGCGGAGGAGCCGACTGAACCACCGCGAAGGGACGGGTTTTACTAGCTCCCCAGAGAGCGCCTACCGAGCAGTGAGGGCCAAGGAGACCTGCCTCCAGAAGCCGGAAGGTTTAGCGGCAGGGCGCCCGCCACAGGGAGGCGGAGACACCCCACCGTTTTCACCGTTGCCCAGGGCACCCACCTACCCAGAGACAAGGGGCGCCAGCGGGGGCGCACAGCCCGGGGCTGCCGGGTGGCCTCCGCGGTGCGTGCGGCTGGGAGGCCCGGCCTCGCGGCCCTCTGCGGGTACAACCGCCCCCACACCAGGAGGACGGGTGACCCCCACGGGCCGTTACACGTCCGCGACGGAACGCACTAGGTGCCTGCGGGAGGGGGCGGAACGGCCACCGGGACTGCACGGCCGCTGCCGCGAGGCGGACCTCATCCACCGGGCGCCGCCACCCCAATCCCGCCTGCGCCACGCAGGCTCCTCGCGTCCAACCCTCCGGCAGCATCGGAGCCCAGGCCCTCACCACGGAGGGACCACGGCGGCCAGAGGGGCACGAGCAGGTGGCGTCCTTCGCATGGGCCACTGCGCCCGAGATCGAGCCGGCGGCGCAGCGAGACGGGACGAGGTCGGCCGCTAGGGCTCCGTGGTCCCTGTGCGCGGCCTCCAGGCCCTTGCGGTCCACGCGGTCGTGGGCGTGCACCCGGAGAACACACTGGCGCAGCGCTTCTTGCTGAAGAGCAGGTGGGGAAAGTGGACCTCGCTCTCCAGCAGCATGGGTGGGGGGAAGGGACCCGACACCAAATCTGCAGCCTCCCGTCCCAGGGCCATCGCCTAGGACACAGGAGACCACCTAGGCCCATGACAGCGCCGCCGAGCCACCCTGGCGTTGGCGCCGGAACCACTGTAAACTTGGACGCCATCAGTTGCTTTGCTTTCCCAAGCATCTGGCACCCAAACCCGGTGACGCTCGAGGAAGGGAGGGCGGGGAGGGACTGGTTGGCGGACTACTGGGGAACCGCCCAGGGAGTGTATACCCTGTGTGAGCCGAGGCTCCGAAGGCCCAGGCACCTGACTCCAGTGGGCCCCACGGTGCAGTCCAAGACGTCCCGATAAGCCGCCAGCACCCCAGGTAAAGGCGGGGCAAAGCCCCGAACCCCCGACACGCCCTCCGGGAGGAAGAGGCGCGGGATAGGAGGGAGGACATGGGGACCCCGTGACCTTGCCCCCTCCTCTGGGCGTCACACCCCTCCCACACGCTCGCCTCTCTTGACAAAGGATCCGCACGCTCTCCTTAACTGATCCCCCGCAGCAACCTTGTAGGACTCCCTACTTCCTTCCGCCAACCTCCACCGCACCTCTCCAAGGACTTGGGCCAGCCGGAGGCGATCCAAGGGCCTCGCTGAGCCATCCAATCAGCAGCAGTGATGGCGCACTGTGTACAAAAACGCAACGACTCACAGGCACACACTGGAGCAACTGCAAGCCCGGGAAGGCCCACACACACCCAGGCGGTCAGTGATGTGCGGCAGCCCGAGACCTCGCAGGGCCTCATCGCAGACCTGGGTGTCGTCCATCCTTGGTTGGCAGCACAGCACTCGTGCCTCAAGAGGTAGGGGGACAGCGACAGTGCCGGGGACACAGAACTACACGGGCCAGTTTCACAGTTACCGGAAGTAACCAAAGTTCTCTCCACCAAGTGCCATGGCCACCACGTGGGAATGCCGTCAGCAGTCGGCATCATTTATGGCCAAAACTGCTGCATCTCCAACCTCCTGCTTGGGCTGCGATTAACAGAAACATTCTCGGCAAATGCTTTCAGTTCCCGCACGCATTGCTCAAGTCCGAGTCTTCCACCAGTAGGTGCAAAATACCAAAGCTATAACCATCACCTCTTAATCGTGGCTTTATCACCCCAAACCAACAAATTTGAACGGCAGTCCCCTTCTATCATTCACTTCCGCCTGCAGTATCCAGGCAGCTAGGGCCTGCTTTTGAATAGTTTTCAAAGTAAATGCTTACAAGGCCACCAGGACAAGCCACTAAGAGCATGAGGAGGACACCAGGAGGCGAGGACAAGGGACAGGTAGGGGGCCACATCATGGCAGACCACCCCCAAGGGTCAGACTACAAGCTTTGTCAATGTCGCAACGTGTGTCCTACTGGAGCTCTAATGACCGCAGCTGCTGGCATCAGATTTGCCCTCCAAGGATCCTTGATTAAGAGGGGTCTCATTCCAGTTGCAGGACTTCGGAAGAGTCCTGTTTTCCGTCACCACCTCCCCAGCTCAGGAGTGGTAAGATGTGATGAACTGCTTCTCCGACTTCCCTGCGGAATTGAGTCCTGCTTCCCTTCACCCGTTGTCACCACGGTAGGCACAGCAGCTACCGTCAAAAGTTGACAGGACGTTCGAACGAGCGACACTACCCCCGGGGCCATGCAACCGGCCCCAGGTAGTAAGCCTGAGGTGCTACACGATAAAGCCACAGGCCTATGCGCACCTAGATAGCCTGGCTTAGTCTTTGAAGCAAAGAACGACGAGATAGCCTAGTACAATGCACGGGAAGCCAAGGCGCGTGCGGTGCATCTCGTGGGAGGCGGGCGGGTGCCACATTGGTCCCCCTGCAATCACGGGGCTGGGGGGTGAACCCAGCCCCAGGACAACCCACACTCGCCAAAATGACCGCCCAGGAGAACACACACATGGCAACATGGAGAGGCAGTGACTGTACCCTCGCGCAGCCCCGATGGCGGGGCAGGAGCGCTTACTGGACAGCGGGTGGTTATTGAGGCACGCGCGTGAATGGGAGTTGGGCGAGGCCAGTCCCTGCAGCGGAGTGCAGGCGCGGAACCCACGCTGGCCAGGCGAGCCCCTCCTCCGAGCCCAGCGCGGCGGCGGCCCAGCCCCTCATCCCTCACGCAGTTGTCGGATCGACAGCGGCGGACACATAGGGCCACGGCGGCCCGGGAAGCGATACGAAGCGGAAATCGGCCCCAAGTTGGGAACCGGCAGGGACAGTGGCAGACGGCTGACGGGGAGTGGAGGTGTCAGGTGGTGGGGAGGGGCCGTGGGCGCCGCGAGGGCTCAGGAAGCTTTGGTCTCCCAGCCGCTCCCCAGGGCACCCAGTGCCCAAGGGCTCCGGCAGAAGGGCGGCCCCGCAGCCCCGCGGAAGCCAGGGGGCCTGGGTGACTCCTCCGGGCTCCGCCAGGCCTCCACCGCACTCCCGACATTTCGTGGAGCTTCACTGGGCCCCATCAGGTGCGAAAAACACCCGGAAACGCCACAAGCCGTCGAGGCCGGTTTCAGTTCCAGACTGGGCAGCACAGACGGTCCGCCCAGCTCGGGCGGGAGAGAGTCGTCAGTGACCAGGAGGAGGCGCGGCCCAGGGCGGGGACCCAGGAGAATCCAGGAAAAGGCCTCAGGGCAGCCACGTCCTTGAACGACCGTGGGATCCTCCCCCACAAACACCAGCGTGACCCCTGGATGCCTGGCGTGCAGCCGGCCTCGCCACCCTGGAGCCTCCGTGCCCCTCCCCCCAGGGACCCCACGAGACCCCCGCCGTGGGGTCCGACCCCCCATCGTTCCAGGGCGCCGTAGAGCCACGTCCCTGGAGCGTTCCGGAGGCGGCCCGATGCGTGCGCCACCGCTGGTGTCCGGGGCGCGAGCTGTCGGAGAGTTGCACGCAGCATGGGGCGTGGAATGGGCCCCTGGGTGCGAGTCGGAAAAGCCGGCCCAGTAGCGCTCCCCCGCTCAAGGAGCAAAGGGGAACCAGCAGGCGAATAACGGTGCCCGGTTCCCCACGGGGCCGAAAACCCTGCGAACCAGGGAGGAAAATGTGCTTGCACCCGGTGGGGGAGGCCGCACCCATGGCTACGGGGCGCGAGCTGCACTACGGAGCCCGGCACCCCAGTCAGTGGGCGCACTAGGGACGTCACCTCACCGAGGGCGCGTCTACCCGACCCAGCGTCCCGACGGGTGCTCGCCCTCGGCCTGGGGCTTGTGCCCCACGCTGGACGCGTCCGTTTGCCTGGCGGCTTGGAATTCTTACGACTTGCACCTTCACGCTTCCAGGCCGCGCGGCAGTTCGCAAAGACGCCAGCACCTCGTCTCTGCCTCGTCCCACGGCTCACCTGCAGTGCGCGCCCGCCGGATACACTGGGCGCAGCTGGACGTGGGGGCAACTCCCGCGCGTCAGGGACCGGAGGGCTGCCAGGAATTGGGACGACACCGCCGCTTGGCCTCGGGCACTTGAGGGTCGCACGGAGGGCCAAGAGGCTGCAGCGCGGGGGTACGCCACTCCATGGCGGGGAGCGGCTCACAGGGCAACCGAGAAACAGACAAGGATCTGCAGTGTCCGAGGCCCCGCCGGCCAGCGCCGCGAGGCCAAGACCGGGAGAGCAAGGACGGCTGGGGCCCGCACCCGTGCCGCCGGAGGGAAGAGACTTGATGTGGGCAGAGCCAGAGCAACGCCCGTTTCTCGACCGGCATGGCCAGGACCGGCCCTTGGGGGCGCGACCCGGCTAACCGGCTCTAGAGGCCCTACAGCCAGTCTGGCGAGAGCGGTCACCGGAAAGCCCGCGGGCTCAGCTGATCTCTCTTCTACGGGAAGAGCAGCCGGCAGCCCCGAGAAAACACCCGCGTGCCGACAGTCTGTAGGGGGTCCTCAGCGCTCCTGGGCGGCTGCGGGGAGCGCATGGGGGCGGGCGATGGGTCGCGACCAACCCCAGAGCTCTTCGGCGAGTCTAAGGATCCCACCTCTTCCGCTGGCCTCCGGAGAGCGTGTCTGGCTGCCTATTCGGCGGCAAAAAATGTTAACTAACGGCGAAAAAAAACCACTGCTCCCGCGGACAGGACAGGCCGAGGGTCACGACGGCCTCCTGGGACCGCTGCGCAGCCCGCCAGACCCCTGCGCCCTCCGCGGGCGGGACCGGTCTGTTGTGTATCCAAACTGGAGCTTGGAAATACTCCTGCGGAGGCGCCCCGTCTCCAGGCCGCGCAGGACGCCCATGTCCGCCCCGAGCAGGAATTCCACGGAGGGGCCTCGGCCCACCCCCCAGGCGTCCAGGGACTCCACAGATGGCTGGGCCGGTGCAGGCTCGGGAAGATGGTGAGAACGTCTTCCAATTGCCACGCGCGCCGGCGTGGACGCCTTCCCCTGCCACAGCGCGGGAACCCCGTAGAGGACAGTGCCCACGAGGGGCCATGGCCGGGCCCTTGGCATCCTATGTGGGCCTCCACAAGCCCAGGCCGGCAATTTCGGGCCGGGACTCGGGAAAACGGGAGAAGTTCGAAACCGACGGACGAACCTGTCGCGCCTTCTGCGGGACTCCCAGCTTGGCCCAGGCCGACCTCCCTACGGAGCTGGGCGCCCCGGTCGGTCCCTGCAGGCAGAGGGACACTGTGAGTCCGAGGAAAGGAAATCCCGGGGCAAAATACCTCTAAAAACCGAAATCAGTCAAAAGGAGAAATAAAGTTCAAAACCCATGTATGCTTACAAACTGCAGCCCAGCGCCATCTTTCTTTCCTGCTCCGGAAGAAGCAAGCCAGCCCCTCCCCTTAAACTCAGGTTCAGACACGCCCCCGGTTGCCCAGGTAATTACCCACTGACAGGGAGATGAACTTCTCTCCACCCCTGAGGATATGCAAATGCACCAAAGCCAGAAGAGATATTCTGGAAATGTTACAATTTTACCCACACCATCCCAGGCAAGCCCTAGTTCTCCCCTCTTCCTGGTGTTTCTCAGGTCCTTTACTCTCAAGTAGGTGTGTGTGTTTCTAAGTCCACCTCAGAAGTTTTCTAGGTGTTGGATTACAGCTGCAGCAAACAGTAAAATACACAGCTAAGTAAAATTCCTGATAAATTCAGAAAAACAAGCATGGAGAAGAAATATCATTGTTAAATTTTATAGAAGTTTCTGTGAAGTGTTGTAAACTTCCTGGAGCTTTAACAGACCAACTATGACACATGCAAAAGGCATAGTGTGGGGTTCGCGGGTAGTGCCCTGGATTTCTTCCACGTGCTTCTTCCAACTGACGTTTGGCTGCTTTGAAATTCTTCCTTGGGGGCTAATTTCAAACTCCATAAAATCATCAACATGGCCTTTGGTTTAAACTGCCCAGAAAGATAAAAATCATCCTGCCCACACTCTGAGCCCTCCTTGGGGCCTTTGGGTATGATACCCACATACTTGGTGTTGCCAGTGGGGGCACTGACCTTTTTTTGGGGGGGGCGGTTATTAAGGTGTTATTGATATACACTCTTACGAAGGTTTCACATGAAAAAACAATATGGTTACTACATTTACCCATATTATCAAGTCCCCCCAATACCCCAATGCAGTCACTGACCTTGGGTGTAGTAAGATGCCACAGATTCATTGTTTGCCTTCTCTGTGCTACACTGTTTTCCCCGTGATCCCCCACACCATGTGTACTAAACAAAATGCCCCCCAATCCCCATCTCCCTCCCCCCGGCCTCCCACACCCCTCCGCTTTGGTAACCACTAGTTCCTTCTTGGAGTCTCTGAGTCTGGTGCTATTTTCTTCCTTCGGTTTGCTTCATTGTTATACTCCACAAATGAGGGAAATCATTTGGCACTTGCCTTTCTCTGCCTGGCTTATTTCTCTGAGCATAATATCCTCCAGCTCCATCCAGGAGGATATGTTTCTTACTTATGGCTGAATCGTATTCCATCGTGGCACTAACCTTTTTGTGGTGTTTTTTTTAATGTCGTCATTGCACGCATACCTCTCAGTGAAAAAGATAATTCACTTTTTCCTCTAAATTTTTAATATTTTTAGGACAGCGTGTATAGCTCCTATAGTCTTAAGGAAAGTGAGTTGCCTTTTGAGGGCACGCCTTGTTTTCTCTCCTCTCATGAGGCCTGTCTGGGACTTCGCTGTGGCTGTGCATGGACCTGAGTCCCAGGGTCCACGAGAGTTGGGGAATCCTCTCTCAGGAAACACTTCTTGGCCCAAAGCAGATGGTTTTCGTTCAGTATCTGGGAGGTTTTTGGCACAAGGTTGTCCATAAGGAGCCCTGGGCCCCAGACTGCTTGAAACAGGGGTGAGACACCTCCCAGTGGGTGAAGGGCCCGCTAGGGATCACCTGTCAGCGTCTGGCTCTCTCTGTCCAGCCCTCATACACGTGGTCATTCAGGGGGACCCGCAGTGGCCCTGCTCCAACAAGAAGAATGTCAGGCAGTCCCTGTCCTTTCTCCATATTCCAAGTGCTGTGTTCTTGGTGGTGGGACGACATGGATGACGGAGATGTGGGGCGTGTTCTTGAGCAGGGAAGGCGGTCAACAGTCAGGATGGGACACATGAAAACGGATGACGCAACAACTGTGACAGAAACGTACCCAGAGTGCATAAGGGTGAGGAGGCTCGGGTCTTGGGGTCACGGCACAGGTCAGCCAGAGCGCCCTGGTGTCTGAGAGCTCTGATTCCGGGGAGAGAGAGGAATTCATGGCTGACACCATGAACTGTTAGTTGCGCTTTGACTGGAAATATGTCATTTCTCTCCAGGCCTCATGTCCTCCTCCGAAAAAGTGGGAAGATGGACATGTAGATGTAAAGCATAGGGAAAATGGCAGGCAGTAAATAAAAAGTGACATTGTTGGAAAATCTGCTGCTGGCGTGTTAATGAAACACAGATTATGAGTGGCTGAGGGAGGAGGCACCAGCTACCCACACAAGGGGCACCAGGGAGCTCCCCCAGCCTGTGAGCTGCCCTTTGGGGAAGTGAAAACCCCGGGGCCGTTTTGGTTAAGGTGCAGTTTCCATACATTCACACAAAGGAAATAAACTCACAGGTTTGTCATATATCCCAGACAGAGGGCCCAGGGAGCTGGGAGGACAGTTCTGTCCTGGGTCCCCAGCGGGCAGGAGCTAGGCAAGCACCTGTTACTTACAAGGTGTTGGGGCAGGAGCCCCTCACTGTTGATGGCTTCACTTTGAGTGGTTTTTAAAAGATGCCTCGGGAAAAGCAAAGTGGGAACTGGTGGTGGGAATCCTAAGCTTGGGTCCTTCTCTCAATGTCCAGACTGGGTGTGAAGCAGGCTTGTCATGCAGTGAAATGTCTGGACAGCAACTCAGAATGGCTGTTTTCATGTCACAAGGCCGAGTTGTGTCCCCCCCAATTCATATGTGGAAGCCCAGCCCAGTACCTCAGAATGTGAGCATATTGGGAGACGGGGCTTTTGAAAGTAACTTACAATGAAACCATTAGGGTGGACACTAAGCCGATCTACCTGGCTCTTCATAAGAATTAGGGTACACAGATAAACGAGGGGTGCATGCACTCAGAAGGACCACTACGCGAAGATGCAGTAAGAGGGCGGCTACCTGCGAACCAGGAGAGAGGCCTCGAGGCATGCCGACCCTGCCAGCATCTTTCCCTTGAACTTCCAGCCTCCAGAACTATGAGAAAATGTTTCTATGGTTTAGGCCACCTGGTCTGTGGTGGTGCATCATGACAGCCCTAGCAAACTAATGCAGTGACCCATTCACCTACGGATGGGCACAGGCAGAATTTGTTCCCAGCGATTGGCTTTTATCAATAAAGCTGCTGTTGCTGTGGACATACATTTTTATTGCTCTTAGGTGGACACCTACAAATGAGGCTGTGTCACATGGTAAGTGCATGTTTAGTTTTATGGGAGTTTCTAGTTTCTAAAGGGAGCTTTGACATCGTGCACTCCCTGCAGCACCGTACGGGAGATCTGTCTCACAACTTCACTGACCTGACAGTCTTGGAATTTAGCCATTCAGATGATTGTGCACTTGGGTGTCATGGTTTTATTTTGTATTTCCCTACTGCTTAATCCTGCTGAGTATATTTTCACACACTTATTTATCATTCATCTATCTCCTTCAGTGAAACATGTATTCATAACTTTATCTTTTTTTGGTTAAATTGGGTTGTTTTTTATTATTGTTGAAGTGTTATTTTACAATCTGGATACATTATCAGATATACTATACTTTGCAAATATTTTTCACCAGGTATGGCTTGCATTTGCACTTTTAATTTTATTAAATGTGTTTTTTTAAATAGCCAAGGCTTTAAATTTTTTTAAAATCCCAATTTACTACTTTCTTTGCATTTTGATTTTTATGCCCTTTGTGCAAATCTTTGTCTGACCCACAGAGGGCTCCTCATGTGTCATCACCTATGAGATGTATTTTTTTAAATCGCATTTAGGTTTATGATCCAATTCAAGTTTATTAGTAAATGACTTGAGATGTTTTGAGGTTTTTCCTATGGATATCATAATTTTGAAGCAATTTGTTGAAAATATCCTTTCAGGCTTGAAATATCTTGACAATTTTACCAAAAACGGTTTGACAATATATGTGTGGTCTATTTCTGGACTCCAGCTTCTGGCTGCAGCCATGCTCTCATGATATTACACCTTTGATTAGCATAGCACCGTAGCAATTCCAAAAATCAGGTAAAAGGCTTTCAAATTTATTGTTCTTCCTTAAATTTGTTTTAAGTATTTTAGCTCCTTCAAGTTTTCATATGAGTTTTAGAACCTGTTTTGTGAATTTCAATTTCTTTAAAAAAAATCACTGGGAATTTGGTAGTTATGTGAACCTATGAAACAAGGAGAACAAATTAAAATTAAAATACTGCTTTTAGATTCAGAAATGTATATCTCAGTAATGTTTTGTAAATTTGCTTATAGCTCTTGATTATATTTAAACATATTCTTAAATATTTCATATTTTGATGCTGTTTTAAAGGGTACAGTTTTAAACTTTCCAAACATTCACTATATATCGACCTTTTATCCTGGGACCTTGGCTAATCTACATTATTAGATCTATTAGCTTCTTAAGTAGATAACTAAGGATTTTCCAAATGGAGAAGCATGTCATTCATCTGTGAATAAGGACCACTTTGGTTCTTCCTTTATAATTTGTACACCATTTATTTCTTTTAATTTTCTTGTGTCACTGGCACAGATCCTCACTGCAATATTATATACAAGTTGTGAGTGGATATCCCTGCTTATTCCTAGTATTAAGGAGAAAGCATTCAGATTTTCACCATTAAGCTTAATGTAAGCTTTAGGTTTTTAATGGCTGAACTTCAGCAGGTTAAGGGAATTGGTTTTGAAATCAATTCTCTAATAGCAATTACCCAAAGTTAGCATCACTTGCCATGTCTTTAAGGGCTCAGTCCACCCCAAGAAAGCCCTCATTTCAGATGTCGGCTGCCCTTCTAATCAACTGGCTAGAACCAGGGATCCCCAGGATACCTTCAGGTTCAATAATTTGCTAGAATGACTCCCAGAACTCACTAAAAGTGGTATACCTACAATTCTCATTTGGTTATAAAGAATACAACTCAGGAACAGCCAAATGGAAAGGATGCATGGGGTAAGGTCTGGGAGAGGCCTGATATGGAGCGTCCATGACCTCTCCCCAGGGAGTCAGGGCACATCGGCCTCCTGCACATCAATGTGTTCACCAACCAAGAAGCTCCACCAAGCTTTGGTGTCAAAAGTTTTGATCGGGATCTCACTGCATAGGCATGATTGATTAGATCACGGCCATATGACTGAACTCAGGTCTCTAGCCTCTCTTCCCTCCCAGCAGGTCTGTCTGGCTGCTTCAAACTTCTAGTCGTATGGTCTTTCTGATGACCAGCTTCCACCCTGAAGCTTTATAGGAGCCCATTATGAGTGCTTTATCAGCATAATACAGTCTCCTATCACTCCAGGAATTCCAGGATTTTTAAAGATCTGTACCAGGAACATGGTTCAAAAGGCAGATGTTTTTTTATTATACTGTATCTTCTAGTTAACATGCATTAAATTAATATACTTCAATTGTTCGATCTTACATTCCTGATAGAGATTGGCTTAACAATTGAAAACATATTAAATGTATATCTATAGTGTGTGTTTGTGTAGCTAATTTCCTACAATTTTGTTAAGTATTTTTTTTGCATCTATGCTCATATTAGTCTATAATCTTCTTTTAATACCGCTACTCAGTTTTGCTATCAGGGCAACTGGCTTCATAAAATTAGTTGGCAAGTGTTCTATATGTTATTAGTTTTTGGAAGAGCCTGACAGACACTTCATTATTATTATTATTTTTATTTTGGTATCATTAGTATAAAATTACATGAGCAACATTGTGTTTACTAGAGTCCCCCCATTATTTTTTTTTAATTTTTTGGTATCATTAATGTACAATCACTTGAACATTGTGGTTATTAGACACCCTATTATCAAGTCCCCCCCACATATCCCACTACAGTCACTGTCCATCAGTGTAGTAAGATGCTATAGAATCATTACTTGTCATCTCTATAATACTGCCTTTCTGTGTCCCTGCCGCTGCATTATGTGTGCTAATCATAATGCTCCTTTTCCCCCCTTATCCCTCCCTTCCCACCCATCCTTCCCACTCCCTTTCCCTTTGGTAACTGTTAGTCCATTCTTGGGTTCTGTGAGTCTGCTGCTGTTTTGTTCCTTCAGTTTCTTCTTTGTTCTTATACTCCACAGATGAGTGAAATCATTTGGTACTTGCCTTTCTCCACCTGGCTTATTTCACTGAGCATAATACCCTCTAGCTCCATCCATGTTGTTGCAAATGGTAGGATTTGTTTTCTTCTTATGGTTGAATAATATTCCATTGTGTATATGTACCACATCTTCTTTATCCATTCATCTACTGGTGGACACGTAGGTTGCTACCATTTCTTGGCTGTTGTAAATAGTGCTGTGATAAACGTCAGGGTGCGTCTGTCTTTTTCAAACTGGACTGCTGCATTCTTAGGGTAAATTGCTAGGAGTAGAATTCCTGGGTCAAATGGTATTTCTATTTTGAGTTTTTTGAGGAACCTCCATATTGCTTTCCACAATAGTTGAACTAGTTTACATTCCCACCAGCAGTGTAGGAGGGTTCCCCTTTCTCCACATCCTCGCCAACATTTGTTGCTTGTCTTTTGAATGTTGGCCATCCTAACTGGTGTGAGATGATATCTCATTGTGGTTTTAATTTGCATTTCTCTGATGATTACTGATGTGAAGTATATCTTTTCATGTGCCTGTTGGCCATCTGAATTTCTTCTTTGGAGAAGTGTCTGTTCTGATCACTCTGCCTATTGTTTAATTGGATCATTTGCTTTTTGTTTGTTGAGGTGCATGAGCTCTTTATATATCTTGGATGTCAACCCCTTATCGGATATGTCATTTATGAATATATTCTCCCATACTGTAGGATGTCTTTTTGTTCTACTGATGGTGTCCTTTGCTGCACACAAGCTTTTTAGTTTTATATAGACCCACTCGTTCATTTTTGCTTTTGTTTCCCTTAGCCGGGGAGATATGTTCATGAGGAAGATGCTCATGTTTATGTCCAAGAGATTTTTGCCCATATTTTTTTCTAAGAGTTTTATGGTTTCGTGACTTACATTCAGGTCTTTGAACCATTTTGGGTTTACTTTTGTGTATGGGGTTAGACAGTAATCCAGTTTCATTCTCTGACATGTAGCTGTCCAGTTTTGCCAACACCAGCTGTGAAGAGTCTGTCATTTCCCCATTGTATATCCATGGCTCCTTTATCATATATTAATTGACCATATATGCTTGGGTCTATATCTGGGCTTTGTATTCTGTTCCACTGGTCTATGGGTCTGTTCTTGTGCCAGTATCAAATTGTCTTGATTACTGTGGCTTTGTAGTAGAGCTTGAAGTCAGGGAGTGTAATTCCCCCTGATTTATTCTTCCTTCTTAGGATAGCTTTGGCTATTCGGGGTCTTTTGTCATTCCATGAGAACTATTTGCTCTACTTCACTGAAGAATGCTGTTGGTATTTTGATAGGGATTGCATTGAATCTGTAGATTGTTTTAGGCAGATGGCCGTTTTGACAATTTTAATTCTTCCTAGCCAAGAGCATGGGATGAATTTCCATTTATTTGTGTCCTCTTAAAGAGTATCTTGCAGTTTTCAGAGTATAGGTCTTTCACTTCCTTGGTTAGGTTTATTCCGAGGTATTTTATTCTTTTTGATGTGATTGTGAATGGAATTGTTTTCCTGATTTCTGTTTCTGCTAGTTCACCGTTAGTGTACTTCATTATTGCTTAAGTATATGGTAGGATTCATTAGTGAAGCCACCTGTGCCTAAAATTTTTAGTGAGGGTTTTTACATTTATATGCAGATTAGCACTACTAATGCTAAAAGTACTAATTACATGTTTTTAATGGACAAAGGGCTTTTTAGATTATTTCTTAAGTGAACCTGGTTAGTTGGAACTTCCAATGATCCTTTGTCACCCAAATTTCCACTTATTGGGAGTTGTTTAAAATAACCACACATTAGTGTATGTTTCAGATATATCTAGTGCTATGTCCTCTTTCCTTGCTCATATTTGTAATATGTGATTTATCTTCTCTGTCTTTTCTGATGTGGTAGGAGATATCAATTTTCCTAATTTATTTAAGGTTTCTGCTTTCGAGGATTCATAGATTTTCTTGAAAAAAAAAAACTTAAAGTATATGAAACTGATTCTCAACACACTAGACTTCAGGCAAACAATGACCTGAGAGAGAGCAAACAAATGATGTGAGCCCCATGACTGTCCCAGGTTACTGTGAAAAGAAATTCCCAGGCCCTAATGCAAGGACAGTGAGTCCAAAGACACCCTGAATTAAGGAGACACCTTGGAGCCTGCACCTGCCAAAGTGGCTGGTGACCATAAAGCTCAGTATAGGAGAAAGAACACTTCAGAGATATACAGAGGATCATCCTCTAGTATTATGTAGGAAATCACCAGGGGCTGAGTTAAAAAAAGGATTAGACAACAATAATCCAAGGCTAATATAGAGAAGGGAAGAGTTCCTGTTCCAATCAGTTTAAGTGAGAAATCTCATGAAACATCAGTTGGCAAATATTGAATGGTTGTGTCTCAGTAGTGCTAGGGAAATTAGCCTTCAAATGAAGGCTGCAATAATTCCATCTAAAAATGTTTAGAATCAAGACCCCAAAAGGTCATATTGCTTCCAAGGACCTTAGCCATGGAACAGAAAAAAATCATGAGTATCTTTAGAAATGCAAGTATTTTCAGTACCCAAAAAAGCAAAATTGAGTGCTCACCATGTTAACAGTATCAGACAAGGTAGATTATTTAGAGCAAAGAATTATTACAGACGAAGAGAGTCATTTGTTAGTGATAAAGAGATCAGCTAAGTGGACACAAAGTAGGACATGTTTATTCACCTAATAAAAAGATGGCAAAATACACAAAGTAAAAAAAAAAAAAAAAAGAACTACACAGAAATAGGCAAGTACAGTTTTAATTCAGAGATATTAACAATTCTCCTCAAATAATTGATAGAGTCCCCACCAAAAAAAATCAGTAAGGATACAGAAATAGACATTATCAACCATCTTAACATAGTTGACACTTTTAGACCCCTCCATCAAACAATACAGTATACACTCTCAAGTTAACGTGAAACACGAGATAGCCCATATTCAGGGCCATAAAGCAAGTCTCAATACATATAAATAGTTCAAGTCATAAAGTATGTACTCCAACTACAAGGGAATTAGAAAGCAATTACCGTAAACATAAGGAAAACCCCAAGTATTTGAAAGGATACACTTCTAAAGAGAGCTATGTGTCAAAGGAAAAACTCAAAAGGAAACTGGAAAGGATTTTAAACTAAAATGAAAATGCAAATATCAAGTTTTGTGGGAAGCAACTAAAGCAGTTCTTACAGGATAATTTTTAGTATTCAACACCTATATTAGGCAAAAAAACAAGAATTCAAATGAGGATCTCAGCTTCCACGTTAAGAGTAGCAAGAGACATGAAATCCAAGAAAAGCAAGAGGTAATGGTAGAAGAATAAATGGAAAAAAAACAGATACAGAAAAATCAGTGAAACCAAGTGCTTTAAGATCCACAAAATCGATAAACCTCTGTTCAAGAAAACTGATGAAGAAAAAAGAGACATACAGGCATTGTCAGTATCAGGAATGAGGGAGGCGGCATCATTACAGATTCTACAGGTACTAAAATAAGAAAAGTTTAAAAAATTTGACTACTTAAATAAATGAACAACCTCCCTGAAAGACACACACTGCCAAAGTTCATGCTAGAGAAAAAAATAATAAGTTTTGAAGACCTATATCCACTATGGAAATTAAATTTGTAGTTAGAAACCTTTCCATAAAATAAACTTCAGGCCCTTACACTTCACTAGTGAATTCCACTGAACATGAAGAAAGAATACCAATTCCTAACAACCTCTTCCAGGAAACAGAAGTGGAGGGAATACTTAACCAACTTAATCTATAAAACTAGCACAATGGGGACACCAACCAACCCCAGGCATTAAAGAAAATTAGAGCTCCATATTCCATAGGTACAAATATCTTTAATAAGAAAAAATACAGCAAATAAAATCCAAGGGGTATTACCTCAAAGAGGCAAGGTTGGTTTCACTTTTGAAAATTAGTCAATATAATTCATCAAAGACTAAAAAAGTAAACAAGTATAAAAGAAAAACAACTGAGACTGCAGCCCCCCAGGGTCCAAGACACCCTCCCACAAATCCCCACCTTCTTGTATTCACACTGTTGTGGAGTCTCTTCCACTGTGCACCAGGGTTAGTCTATGTTAACTACAGAATAAGTCAGAAATAATGGCCCATCACTTTCAGATTAAGGTTGTAATAGTGACTTCATTGTTTTGAGTTCTCTCCTGGATCACTTTCTTTAGAACTATTTCTCTAAAAGGAATACTTTCAGCAAATGTACTGACAAAAAGGAATGAACTAGTGATACACAGAATGATCACAAAATAATTGAAATAAAGATGCCAAACACGAGTCCATATTAAATCATCTTGCATACATATGTAAAAAATTTTAGAAAATGCAAACAAATCTATAGTGACAAAAAGCAAGATGAATGGTTGCTTGGGCATGGGTGAGGAGGTGAGGGAGTACAGCCAGACTCAGGAAACTCAGTTTCATAGTGCAAACATGTATTGTAAGTTGTCAGGTTGTACACAATGTTTATTGCAGAAAATGTTTAGACATTGCTGTGACAGTGACTGTAGCCATAGACACACACAAATAGAGGAGTCCTGAGAATTCCTGTAAACCCTCATACCAAAGCCATAGTGATGGGAACATTTGTGGACAGACCTTTAGAATAGTCACACTCCCCAGTCTGCTACAGCATCCCAAATCCCTATTACAAAGTGTCTCTGTACCAATTATGATTCCTACCTGGTCCTTGTAGGGGAGTGACATCCACCTGCCAAGTAATAGATTTTAGGGATGTTGGCAGGTCCCAGAGCGGTTAAACTCTCAAGAGGTCTGGGGAGTATGAAACATCCACAGGAACAAGGAACCCAATTTGTGCTGCTCGCAGATACATCAGAAGGTGTCACAACAAACGCCCACTGCTCTCAGGGTAATCCTGGTCAAAGGTCCATTTTCTTTCCTAGGAGGCCTTGAGCAACAATGCAGGTCAGCCTGAAACTAGAATTAAGCTGTTCTTTGCCAGTCATTCTACCACCACCAGGACACAACAGTTGGAGCACTCGCAAAAGCTGTTCACCCCTCATGCCGGCAGTTCTGTTCTCAACCCAACCCATAGTGAATAGAATCCCCAAGGTAAGAGGTAGCTTAAAAACTAAGGTGTTTGTTGCAAAACCAGAAAATAAGAGGCAGGCAATTCCCAAGTTAGGTGGCTTGGTGGCTGGACAAATCTGTAAGTGCAACATGTGACTAACAAAGTCCATGAAAAATGGAAACCTGCAAGCGGCCCACAGAGCAAACCTTGCATCCTCCCCCCCAAAACTGGTCATGTCCATGTTTAAACCAGTTGTGGAGGGTGCGGCTAGAGAGAATGAGGCTCTCCAATGGGCTATGGGCTTAGGCTGTTGACGAGTCCCTCTTAGGACTGGAGCAGAGGTATGCCTATCAAAGCATGTTGGGGTGACTTATGGCCCTGCCATGAACAGATGGATGGCTTCTTTCAGAGACACTGGTGAGAATTCTGGCAAGGGTCCTGGGTAGGTCACAAATTGCAACATTGCTCCAGAAAGCTCCCCACATAGCTGGCACTCATCACGAAGGCTACTCTCATAATTTCTCTGGTGCCAGTCATTGTTGAATGAGGAGACAGCACATTCCCCACTATCTTAAGGTCTCTCTCCAGCATGAACTTTCCAATGCCGGATGAGGGAAGCCCTCTGCCTGAAGGCCTTCCCACATTCACTGCACTTATATGGCCTTTCTCCAGTGTGGATTCTGTGGTGCTGGATAAGCACATGTTTGTGGCTGAAGGCTTTCCCACACTCACTGCACACATAGGGCTTTTCACCATTGTGAACTCTCTGGTGTGCAATGAGGTCAGAGCTTTGGCTAAAGAACTTCCCACATGCAATGCACTCATAAGGCCTTGCCCCAGTGTGAACACTCCAATGTTTAATGAGTCTGTATTTGTGACCAAAATATTTCCCACATTCACTGCACTCGTAAGGTCTTTCTCCAGTGTGGACACTCTCATGCTGAACAAGTGTGGATTTGTGGCTGTAGGCTTTCCCACATTCACTGCACTTGTAAGGCCTTGCTCCAGTGTGGACTCTCTGGTGTACAATCAGGTTGGAGCTATGATTAAAAACTTTCCCACATATGCCACACTCATAAGGCATTTCGCCAGTGTGGATTCTCTGATGCTGAGCAAGTATGGGTTTGCGGCTGAAGGTTTTCCCACATTCATTGCACTCATAAGGCCTCTCTCCAGTGTGGACTCTCTGGTGCTGAACGAGTGAGTCTTTGCGACTGAAGGCCTTCCCACATTCGCTGCACTTGTAATGTCTTTGTCCACTCTGAAAGGCCTCCACACACTTGGTGTTTCTGTGTGGCTTCCACTTCCTGTGAGGGACATGGTGCTGGAAGATACTTGAGCTAGTTGGAAAGTCCTTACAACTGTCCCCTGTCATAAAGGGCATCTCTAATGGTTGAACAGGGCAGCTATTCACAAGAAAGGCCCTGTCCTCCCTTCTGAAGGGTTTCTCTCCATTGCGCTGCTTCTGTTGGTGGTTTGCACTGAACCAGAATTGTGTCCCACATGGCCCAAACATGTGTGGTTTCTGCCCAGAGTGTGTTCCCTGGTGCTCAGCCAAGTGCAAAATGTCTTTTAAGACCAGACCACATGTCTCAGAGGGGTGGGCCTTTTGGGTAGAAGAGTCTGCCTTAGGAGTCCTGACCTGTGCCACTTTTACAGAAACGCTCTGCTGAAAAGATATCTCCTTATCCTCCATTCCATGCCAACAACCTGAAAGCAGACAAATGCTGGTAAGTACAAACTGACACTGGTGGGAGGGATCATTTTCATTACAAACGTGTGTCTAACGGGACTAGGGTCAAGGTCATAGGACTGCTGTCAGGACAAGAGGCCTGAGCTCAAGTTGAGTAAAGGGCTGCCATGCAGCAGGTGGCACCTGAAGGTCACAGAATGGAAGAGGCCTTGACTGGGAGAGGACACAATGTGGGTATGGCCTGGAAGAGCCAGGGTCTCCAATGAAGTCATTCCCAAGTGGGTTTTGGTGAGGCCTTGGCTTCTGGGGACAGGTGAGGGCTGTGCAGAAGAATGGGTCCCTTAAACAGCTACAATTGAAGAGCCGGTAGTTAAGGACTATTTGAGGTTATATGCACATCTCATGACACAGTAAGTAGAGGCCAATGTTAGAGAGTGCTGCAGAGGGAGCAGCAGAGAGGACCAGGTGAGAGGTTGAAGCAGAGGTGGGGAACTGGGTGTAAATAGGAAAGTAAAGATAGAAATGAAGTGTAGACTGCGGCCTTGGCACTAGGACAACTGCGGGTACAGAGAGGTCACATAATGACTGGAGTCCGTCCCTGACACCACACCTTCCCCCAGCTCCCACTCACCAGGGCCACACCCACCCTGAGCCTCTCTGGTCATGGTGGGAGTCATGTCTGCCCAGTCAGACACCCAGGGCTCGCTGCCCTGCACCAGTGGGGAAATCCCACAGGACATGGAAGATATATATCCTAAAAAAAAGACAGGACAGGTAAATAGCCAGTACTGGTCTGGGCAACCCATCCTTCAGAGAAGAAAATTAAGTATTATAGAAATAACCTTGAAGTAGGGTCTTGCAGGAACCTTCCAGTGGTCCCACCAAGTAGTGACCATACTAGCTGCTGCAATTTCTGACACAGGCAGGCCATTGGAAATGTCAGCTAGAGGAAGTGGGGAAAACCTGGGGCACCAGGGTGCCATGGATCTGGAAGAGACAGTCCAACAGGGAGATGACAAGCTGGGTATGACCTCCTGGGAAGTCACGATGCCTCACTCCCCAACTCATCCATACCAGCCTTCAGGGCAGCAGTCAGCAGTGCAAGGGCACACAGCTCACACTTGGCACCCACAGCACCTACTCCAGGGAGCTGAGAAGGGGGCAGTGTGCACGGCTCTGACACAGGAAGAAGCCAGACTGCCCCTGGGAAGAGGAGGGGCAGAGCCCAGGTCTAGGACACTGGAGTGGGGGGAGGGCCTTACCCAGCGAGGCCATGAGTGCCAAGTTCTCCAGCATCACCTCGCGGTACAGGAGCCTCTGGGCCTCATCAAGGAGCCCCCACTCCTCCTGGGAGAAGTACACGGCCACGTCCTCAAAGGTCACCTGCCCCTGCCACAATGGGGAGAGCCGAGTCTGTTAGCAGCCTCTCTGCCAAGGCTGCCCATCGTGCCCCCACAGATTTCCCTGCTTCATTTCTTCCTACCTAACATCTTAACTGAGGAAATACCAGGACCAGGTGTCTGCTCTCTCCTCATGGTTCCTTTGATCACTGTGTCCACCCACGGCAACAGGTCGGTGGGCAGAAAGGCACCCTCTAAGCTCTGCGCCTGGCCTGCAGGACTGTACCCCTCACTCCCCAACACTTGCTAGCCAGTGTTCCTGGGGTTGCTAAGGTCTTGTTTACCAGACAGCCGAAGTTAGGCTCACCTTTCTCCCTCAAGCCCCCAAACCAGGGCCCCTGAGTTCATACTCTCTTCAACATGCACATCACTCTTCTGGACCACTGTCTGCTTCATGACTCTGGCTCTGCGCTCTGTCGCTGACCGCCACCATCGTGGTCCTGGCTCACTAACTGCACTCCCATTGTGAATGTGTAGATTCTCCCTCCTAATCCTGTCTGCACTCCACCTTCTCTCTTTTGAGTGTCTCCAGGCTGAACCCCTTCACTAACATCGGTCCTGTGTCCAGCAGCTCACTTGACACCTCCACTCCACTCAGTGTTCGCTGGGACATCTTGGACTCTTCAAATGGCCACAAATAAACTTCTGATATCCACTGATGTGCCTGTCTCAGCTGATAGAGCTTCTACTCTTCCAGCTGATAAGACCTAAAACCTTGATGTCATCTCTTTCTCTCACATCAACAAATCTGACTGAATCACTTTTCCCATGTACACAGCCACCCCTCTGTCCCATGCATTACCACCACTCACCTGGGCTATTGAAGCAGCCTTCTCCCTGGTCTCCTTGTCTCCACCATACTCCCTCAACCTTCATCACACACAATCAGTTCATCACTTGGCATCCAGAGGGTGCCTGTTAAAACTTGGATCAGATAACCTCCCTGCTCTGCTCCACACCTACCATGGCTACACCACCCTCAGAAGAGAAGCCTAGCTTGATCAGCTGACCTTTCCAGTCCTGACTCCTGCCCACCTGCTCTTGATTCCTACCAAGGCTCATAGAGAACTGCAGTTTGTTGAAAACTCCCAACTCAATCTCATCTCCAAGTATTTGCACATGCTGGTTCCTGTGCAACCGGCCTGGAACATATTCCACACCTTAAACCAATGGCTACCAGACATGGTAACCCTTCCATATGCCCCCTGGCCTGGACTCAGAACCCTGGGCTTGGGGTTTCTCCGGGGTCCTCAGACTGCAGGGCTGGAAGAGCTCTAGGACATCACAATCCTGCAGACTGGGGGGGTGGGGACGAGATCGACGAGAGCACAGACATCCATCTCCCTTTCACCTGCATATGTCCAGTGATTTCTGAGTTCATGGGAACCTGTGGGAAGAGGGAGACTGAGAGACAAGAAACCGGGAAGGAGCCCAAGGGCTCCTGCCTATGCGCGACCCCTGCCCTGCCACAAAGCGCAGGCCGTCGTCCTCTGGGCCAACTACCAGCGGCTACCTGGTCTCGGGCTTTCTGTGCCTCTCCGTCCTCAGCATCTCGTCGACCCCACCCCGCCTGCCTCCTCCGAGCAGCAGACGGACAGTTCCATAACCCTCAGGTCGTGCCCCTCCTCTGCTCGGGGCCTTCCATGGCTCCCATGACCCTCAGAACGCAGACCCGGCGGCTTAGGCTGCCATTCCGGGCGTCACCGCTCCTCACACTCTCTGATCTTTTCGGACGTCAACAGCCCGAGGTTTCCCGCATGCTCAGGCTGTGTCGCTCCTCCAGGCCTTCGCCCAGGCTGGCCCTCGGCCGCTAACGCCCTTCCACATCCACCACACTGACGTCCGAACAGGACCGACCACTGTCTGGACACAGGTGTCTGGGCTGCGGGAAGCCAAGGCGGCCATCATCCGGGGCTCTAGGATTCAAAGATGGGTGTCGGGGGAGAAGCACCCACCTGCGCCGGGCCCCGCAGCGCGGCCGCCGCCATCGGAACCTGCGGACCGGAGGAGGCGGGGAGAAGGAGATGAATCAGCGGGCGACAGTGCGGGATCCGCTCTTTGGCGGCCGGTTCCGGGGAGAGAGCGCCTCCTCTCGCGTCTTCCCTCTCGGGTCACCTCGGCTCTGACACCACGTCCTGGAGACGGTACCGGCGGAAGAAAGGCAAACAAAATGTCCGCAAGAGCCGGGACCAGAAGTCCCACCCCGCCGTCTTCCGCACGAACGGAAACGCCCCTTACCTGGGATCTCATTGGCTCAGCGCCGTCGAGGATCCTGGGTAGTGTAGTTCCCAAGGCACCAAGATGGCGAGACGCATGCCGCATCACCTCCAGGGCAAAGGCCAAGCCGCGGAGGTAGTGGAGCCTACGAGTGGCTTCTTACGCCTGGAGGATTACGCTGAGTCTCGTTTCCTCTTAAAGGAGCCGCACACAAGTATCCGGGGAATGCGGTCGATTAACATATCACGGAAAACGTTTAGAAATGTCTTATTTCAGGCTTCTTTACGCAGAGGTGCTCATCAAAAAAATGAAAGACACATCATATACTAACATCATTCATATTTCTATAGCTGGAAGCTAATAAACATTATGTTATCAAGTAAGCACATTGTGGATAAAATTGTAACATTTCCAGAATATCTCGCCTGGCTTTAAGTACATTTGCATATCCTCATGAGTGAAGAGAGGTTCATCTCCATGTCAGTGGGTAATTACCTGGGCAACCGAGGGCGTGTCTGGCCCTGAGGGTTAAGGGGCGGGGCTGGTTGGCTTCTTCCGGAGCAGGGGAGAGAGGCGACGCTGGACTGCAGTTTGTAAGCAATAAACGGGTTTTAAACTGTATTTCTCCGTTTGACTGATTTCGGTTTTTAGAGACATTGTTGCCCCGGGATTTCCTCTCCCCGGACTCACACACATATAGCCTGAAGCTCCAGTTAATTTCGTGAGCCTCAGCATGTTTGGGTCGGGAACATGAGAGAAAAGACTCCAAACACAGCCATGACTTGGAACGTGGAGTGGGAGGTCGCGTGCCGCTGAAGCCCGTAGACAACGTGTCTCTGTTACCTCGGAATATATTTATCCTGCCTGTATGACCAGTGATTGTGCAAACCCAGCGACTAACACTTTTTTTTTTTTACAAGATGATCTTACTCCGTATACAGAGATGTATTCAATTTCTTTTAGGTATCTTAGAAATATGTGAAAAGAAAGGAGATTTAACAACTGTCATTTGGCCACTAGGAGGGCAACAAGAACAGTTTCTGAGCAGAAATAACCAAACAAAATTTCTATACACAGTAAATACGTCT
Source organism: Smutsia gigantea (assembly GCA_032199065.1). Classification (NCBI taxonomy): domain Eukaryota; kingdom Metazoa; phylum Chordata; class Mammalia; order Pholidota; family Manidae; genus Smutsia; species Smutsia gigantea. Next base: position 40,386 of record JAVSCE010014788.1, read on the forward strand.
TTTAAGAAAGTGTGACATAAGACCATTTGAGGCCAAAAATGATTAATGTAATGGAAAACAAACCCGGAGTAATGAAATGCTTAACATAAAATTCAAGTCTAAAGGAGGTTGATCCCAGATGAAAGATCTGAGATGAGAAAAGGAATGAGGACTGAGACAGGTGCATTTTTTGATTAAAATAACTACTCCTCATCTGTGTAAAACATGACTGCATTTCCTTATGGAGTTAAAATGATGGAATTCCCATGCATAACCTCAGAACACATACATTTAGAGGAAGCTAATTGCTTATATCTAAATCCCTTATATTTCTAAGTGGGAAGTGAATGTATGTCTGTCTCCACACTCTAATGTATTAAATAAGTGTAATTTTTACCTTAAATATAATGAATAGAATCTGAGTGTATGTTTTTCAAACTGGAAGAGGAAACATTTGGAATATAAATAATCAATAAAAAGGTGAAAACGATAGTAAAAGAAATGGAGCAAATGAGGCAAAGAAAAGCACCATGCAGGACACATTTAAGCTTAAATGAGCAGGGACTAAATGCTCAAATAAGCCATCTGTAATATTTGATGGACCAAGACATTGTTCACAAGGGATTCTCTTTTCTTCAGTGAATATCCAGAGCATATTTTAAATTTTCATTGAAGGGACAACTAACAGTCTGTGGTATTTCCACTAGTTCCTATCTGCAAGTGGGAAAGAAATCGTGGGGTGATGAAGAGTGTCCAGAGTTTGTTTTAGAGAAGCCAAAGCCTTGTTCCTGATGCCATCAGGAATCTGCAGGCAGCAACATTTCCTGGTTAGGAATGGGGATGGGGATGTACAGGAGTTACACCAGGAGTGACTGTAATTATTAACAGGAAGTGGTTTTAAACATTTTTATGCTCTGGACATGGCATTACACACTTACCACTGTGCCCTTTCACCTGCACGACAAGCCCTGAGTGGCAGATTTGTCATCTAGAGTAATATGAGGAAACTGAGGCTACAGAGGGTCATGACTTGCCCTCAGTAGCTCAGCTGAGAGTGGAGTCCACAGAACCATCACTGCCCACCATGGTCTCTACCCTGTCATCTATACCTGGCCCCCTTCAATGTTGGAGAAACGAGGCGGTGGACTATTCAACTGCCCAGGTAACTCACAAAAGGGCAGAGATGAGTCGTGCATTTTCTTTGTCCTAGAAACATTAGCCTTCAGCTTTACTTGTTCCCTAAACATGTGTTTCTGGGCACTGACAAAAAATCAGAACAGGAAAGCCCTGCTGGCCCACAGATACCAAGGGTTTGAGGCAGGTAACTGTCATGGCCTAAGCCTTGCTCCATCATTCCAAACATCCACACTTGCCCTCACCTCTGCTTCCCAGCGCCAACTCCGCTGCCTTGGGCAGGTCCACCTGGATCACATTTCTAAACTACACAACAGCCCTGCCCTCTCTCTGGCATCAGTTCTTGCTCTGCTCCAGCCCCTTCTCCACACATCAAGAAGAAGGTGATTTCAAAACAAATAGGGTTCTGTTTGGCAAATTCAGGTGGATTGGAAGCACATTGGTGGCCAGAAGGATAAGGGCCTCAGTCCTCCCTTCTACCTGCTCTCCAAATTTTAGCCCCATTAAGTGTTAGCATCTTTCATATTTGACTTTGCCCTGTCTGTGGTCAGCCTCATTGTATATCTGGTGGCAAAATTCAGGGAGGCAAAGCAGCTCCCTCACATCCTGCACAGTCAGCACAGGTAGACACCAGCATGGGGCCCATGCTCTGCTCCAGTGCTCTCCTCAGGACTCCCGGGAGCCCTCTTTCTGCTTTTTGAGGTAAACAAAACATTGGTCATTTTCAGGAATGGAGCTGTAGATTTCACTGAGAAAGAGCAGCAGCTGGTTAGTCTTACCAACCGCCTCTATAGCCCAGGGTCTGCCAGATTTATTCAAACTATTCAATCCTAGTCTTACTCAGTGTACCTATCTGCCTCATGCCTTCCTTCCTGTGACAATCCTTTTAATGAAGGCTCTGGGCCATTATTACCCTGCTCTCCCTTCTGCCTCCTGACACACTTTGGCGCTTCCCCATGAAGCCCTGCATAGTGTTCTGTGACTCCTGCTTCTAGAGATCTATGAACCGTCAAGAAAATCACTTCTGTGTCTGTCTTACCGTACCTGTTCAAAACAAATCCCCTGTACATTTTGAGAAAAGAGATAATCATTTTACCTAAACTAAATGATTCGTTTTTTATTTCCTCATTGATCAAGTTATAGCAAACTCTACACCATATGAAGCTGTTTTAGTCTGTTGAGATCATCCATTTGTCTATTTCTGTCACAAATTAAATGCCTACACAGCCTTTTCTCCTTATTTTATAAACTGTCTTACATTCAGTGGAGTGTTCATAAGAGATGTAAATTTTTCCTTTTATGAAGACCACACCTATAAAATTATTACCCAGTGTAAAACAGAATACGTAATTATTTTTTAGGTGTCCTCTGTCCCTTTGTCCCCTTACATGTCCCTCTGATGCCCTAGAGCTCACCTGACATTTTGAGAATCATTCTCTTGATGTCTTTATAGCTTTGCCACTCGTCTATATTTTCCTAAATGACAGACTGTGTATTATTGCCAGATTCTGAATTTTCCATAGATTGTACCATGCAAATGCATTTTGCTAGGACTAGATTCTGCAACATGTAATATTTATTCACAAATGATCATGGTATGGTGCTCAGCTCATTTTCCCAGCTCACTGTAATCCGCTAAGTGAATAGTCCAGAATCTACTAAGACATGACTTCAAGGAAGTGATACATCTCTTCCTGTGCTTGGCTGAAGGGCGAATTTCTCTGCACTTCATCTCACATCTGTCAGGAGTCTATTTCTCTCGACTCTCCTCCCTCCCTTCTATTCACATGCCACCCTGTGACCTGATCTAAATAACTAATGTCACTTAGGTGTCTCTGCCATCCCATACTCTCAATTCCAATATTGATTCCCTCCTTTCCAGAATCAGCATGTACCGAACACCTAGTTCCAGCAAATTTCAGGAAGGAGTGAATACATCATCATCTTTTATCCTAACGAGTCATTCCCAGGTGGTGACAGAGTTGGTCATTGCTTACAGAGCTCTGCAGCTCTGCCCACTTACAGCCTACAAATGAACGGGATAGAAGAATCAGGAAAATGAAGTTTGACACAAAAGACATGGAGTCAGCGGTCTAGGATAAAGGAGATGCTAGGAGAACACATACTAAAGTGTTGGCCTATCTTTTATCAACAGCTGCCTGGGTTCACCAAGAGTCCAGCGACCTTTCCAGGCAGGGAGTTGGCTTTGTGTCTGGAAACAGAAGGGCAGTGGGTACACAGAGTAGGCAGAAATGAAGGGGAGAGATCTACAGGGAGAGGAGTGTTGGTTTATGGGTTTGGGGCCTATTCTGCTTGAACAACAGCGTTGGACCTGAAGAAAGGAAAGGGCACAGAGGAGCATGGGGTGAGGGAGTAAGATGATCAGTTGGGACCCCTGACTATCTCACCACCTACATCCAGAACTCAGTCTTTTCTTTTCCTTGCACATCAGGCATTGCGTCATCACTGTGGTCTTTGACATTGGGTGGCAAGGGAAATTTGGTAATGTGTAACTGGTTCAGTCCATGAAAACCGCTTTACCGTGGCTCTCAAGAGCCTCTTTAAGCCCTTTAAGAGAAAGGAGACTGGAGCACCAGCTGCGCAGAGAAACCGGTCCCGCCCACGTACGATAAGGAGTCTCTGCATGAGAGTCTGGGACAGGTCTGGACTCCGACTTTCCCTCCACCAACGCCTGTGCAGTTCGGCCCCCTTCTACGATGGGAACTACATTACCCAGAAGGCGCCGCGCCCCCGCCCCCCCGCGCCGCAGCTCTGCCAATGGAAATGGACGTTTCCGTGAACGCGCCGAGGGCCGGGCGGGCCTTCTGGCGTAGCCGCAGGAGCGGTCGTTTTGGGGGCTCTTGCGTCGGTTCGTCTGATCTAGGGCTCCGGAGGCGGTTTAGGCTGGGGCGGCGAGAGTGGGAAGGCAGGGGAGGTGGCAGGAGTCGCGGTCTGCGGCTCTGCGGCGGCCCGGTTCCGAGTCGGGGCTGGGGATGTCCGGGGCCCGTCCTGGTCCTCGTCTCTGGATCCCGCTCCGCCCTCGGAGTCGGATGGCGGCGGCCGCGCCCAGGGGCCCGGCTCAGGTACTGCCCGTCCCCGGGCCTCCCGCCCTCAGCCACCCACTCTCGGGCCCCGGGTCCGGGACGGAGAGGCGCTCGTGGACGGGGCCCCTGTTCCGAGCTCCGGTGTGACGGCGCCTGACGAGGGTTACGGGCGGGGGCCCCGCATGCCCTGAGGCGGGACTAGGCGCTGAGTCTTAAACTGGAGGTTTGTCTCGTGTCGGCCGGGAGCAGCTGGAGAGGGAACGAGGCGCACAGGGAAGCTGGGCCTTCATTCTGAGGGCGCCGGTGGTCTCGGAGGGTTGTGAGCAGAGGAGGGCCTTGATCTGTTTCTCAGAGTTTTCCAGAGGCACAATTTGGGGGCCCCAGGTGACGTGGGTGGCAGAAGGGTTGGGTTCTGCACGCCAGGCCCGGAGCTCAAACGACATCTCTGCCCCCCTGTCTGTTGTTGCTGAGGGCTGGACACAGTGATTCACGGAACTCTGAGGAGAACCGGCGTCGGTGACGCCAGGGCCTGGCACCTCCTCCGAGGTGGAGAGCTAGGGAGGCTGGGGGATGTTTGAGGGGTGCCCAGGGTCCTGGGAAGAGAGGCTGCCCACAAACTCAGCTGCTCCCCTCCTGATAGGGCCATGTGTCCTTTGAGGATGTGGCCGTCTACTTCTCCCGGGATGAGTGGAAGCTCCTTGACGAGGCTCAGAGGCGCCTGTACCGCGATGTGATGCTGCAGAACTTTGCGCTGACGGTCTCTCTGGGTAAGACCCTCGCCCCGACTCCCGCATCCTGGGCTGGGCTCTGCGCTTCCCCTTTTCCTGCCCTTGCCAGAGCAGAACCACGGCCCCGATTCCTTCCTGGTGTCCTGGGTCAGGCGTTGTGGTAGCCCGTGTGCGCGCCCACCTCTCTCCCCGAGCTTCTCCACAGTCGAGCGGGAAGGGGCTTGGGGATCAGGAATCTTGCAGTCAGCCTAATGATCACACCCTGTCGGCCTCCCCCTGACCTGGTGAAGGTGTGAAGATCCCGGCAGTCCTGTGCCCAGGCTGTGCCCGCTTCCTCGGCATGACGTGTGGGACCTGCCTGTGTCAGGAATTAAAACAGCAAAACAGCCACCGTTGGACTGGGTTGTTCCCACAGGACCCTCCATGGTATTTTTTGGTAATACTGAGTTTTATTTCCTGTGGTCTGTCGCTGGGTGGGTCACTGTGGTTCACTTGTCTTTCCCTTAGGGCTTGCATCTTCCAGGACCCATGAAATGACCCACTTGGAGCAGCGGGGAGAGCCTTTTCCACTTGCCCGTGGAGTCATGCCTGCAGCCATGCCAAGAGGTACATGGTGGAAGGAGCTGGGAAGGTGTGAACTCAGGGATGCGTTCAAATCATACCGGGAGTCTTTCTAGTGGGCCTGCATGTTTTGGTGCCAAGCCTGACTTTCATCTTTTCTTTCTTGCCCACTTGTCACGTCCACTCCGACTTCTGACCCAGGCTATCCCCCACCTCTCTGTCCTCCACATCTTGCCTGGTCCTCTCCATGGCTGTCTCTGCACTGCTTTCCAACCGTGGTCTTTTTTTGGTGTTTTATGGTCAGTCATGTGTGGCTACGAGAGGAAACACAGGAGAAGCCCAGAAAAAAACAAGGTTTATTATGCTCAGCAGGTTCAGACAGACACTGCACACTGAGGGGGGGGGGGTCACATGGGAGGAAGCGCCCATGAGTGAGCAAGGACCTGGGGCCAAGTGCCTTTATTGGGGGCCAAGGAGAGTGCACAAGAATGTTAGTGAGGGGGTTTCACTGTAACATTTCAACGTTACCAGGTCACAGAAGCACAAGAAAAGGGACTTGTGGCAGGGGCCAGCCTGATAACACTGGTGCGCTTGGTGACCTGGTGGGGTGCTCATGGCCTGTTTGCAGGGATGTTGAGGCAGCAGTAAAATAGAAAGTTTAAGAGTACAATACAGTTGATGCTGTGGTCTCTCAATATCATTAACAATACTAACTGGGATGGATAGCACTTGCCACCAGGGTTATGGAGATGTTAAAAGTGCCTCGAATAGCTTGGTTGAACCACTGAAGGCAAGCTTTGACAAAGGTGACAACTTGGAGGAGTCCTACTACGCACATGATGAGGGTCCGGAACACAGGCAGCAGCCGGGCATTGCACTTCGTGGGGAAAGCCGAGAAGAGGTCAGGCCCCTTTGGGTTTACAGGAATCCATTGGAAGCTTTGGGTTATGTCAAAAGAGATTTTTTTACCTGTTGGTCTGAAGCTGTCCAGAAGTATTAATGCAAATAGAGCAGGAGGTTCCCTGAGGTCACCAATGCCTCCTTTCCTGGCTAGTAAACAATCACGAACCAACCTATTATCTATAACCATTTGGGCTCAGAGACTCATAGGCTTGTTACCTAAGGACATGTTTTTGTTTCATGGAGCCTCTATATGTGAGCTGATGGCTGCCAGAAGGTGCTGGTTGGCAGTTCTGACATGAGCTTGTTTGACAAAGTGCTGGCATCTACTGCAGCCATGGCAAGTCCTCTTAAGGTGGGAGTAAATATTGCCCTTTTTGTCCAGCGTCCTGGGTTAATGGAAAAAGGGAGGTACCCAGTGAGTAAAGAACTGGGAATCCCCACTGTAACCACTGCACACTGGGGCACAGTTTCATTGGCATTCAGCAGGGAAGAGCATGTAAGGTGCCACCCATGAGTTTGGGCACAACAGAATCCAAAGCTGCCCTTATTTAAAGCACAATGTGCTAGTGAGGTTTTATCATAAGAAGATGAAGGCCTTATCTTGAGGAACTGGTCAAGTTGGCTCCTGGGCACAAGCTGTAAGCCTGTAGGGAGACTTGATTATAATATGCAGCCGTCCTAGGTGAGTACAGTTGGGAACAAAGGCAGGTGGTATAAGCGAACGGTTTTGGGCGAACCCTGCCCAGGTCCTGGCAATACACATTGTGGGCAACTGCTGGACTGTTCAAATAACTCACAGACAACTCGGTAAATATATGTTGGGTTCCTTCAAAGGTAAAGGTGAACTGGGGCTGTGACTGATGGGTAACAGGCATAGAATAAACTATATTGGCCAGTTCCACCACAGCAAAAGTCACTGGGCACTGTTTGGATATCTTTAGTTAATTCATTCATGTTAAGTATTGAAGCCTTGATTGGGGGGATCTTGAGCTTTGAGGTTCCAATGATCATTAGTTAAGTTCCACTGTTGGTCGAAGCCTTTAAGACTGGCCAGATAGGGCTGTTGAGAGAATTTAGGAATAATCCCTCCTCCTTTTAGTAGGCCTTGAATTACCGACCAAAGGCCAGCAGTGCCTTGCTGCAGGGAGAGCTCCATGGCTTCTCACTTTGCAGGACCAGCAGGGCCAGGGACCTTGGCTTGTTCCAGCATGGACACAGCAAGCAGTGGCATCTCTATCTCTAATAGGAAAACTCAAAGTGTAACAGGTCACCACGATGGGCAGCCATTTAATAAAGATTGTTGCAATATTGGGATCCAGGGCAATTTGTTTGCTGTGAATAGTTTGACCAACATTACCCTGCAGTTTAAAAGGGGCACCTCTGTTTACATTTGAATGGGTTGCATGGAGTGATGGTAACTTGGGCACCTATATCAGGTAAAGCTAGAAAATGCCTATTTTTAGAGTTAAAGTGAATCACCAGAGTTTGTATGGATGATTGTCCCTGGGTGGTGTGAAAAGGCCTGGGGACTGGCTGAATCCCCGTCAGAGGCCTTGGTAGTTGCCAGTTTGGGAACCAGAGGCACCCTTGACTGTACTCAGAGGAGTGATTCCCAGAGCCGCCAGACCTGTGGGTAATGGATAAGGCTCTTTTAATTGTAATTTGAGGGTGATTTGCCTAATAATGAGTTCATGAGGCACACTGATGTCTCAGTTGTCAATAATGGGGTGAGTCCAATCACCTGGGAACAGTGGGGTTGTCAGCCAGCAAGTTGGGAAAGAGCCGGCTGAATGGTAGTGGTGTAGGGGCACCTGCACGGTGGGAAGGGCTTGTGTTAAGTTAGAATTTTTAAGTCAGGATGGGCAGAGCCCTTGTAGCATAGCAGATCATTTCCACCTCTGGCCTCCTATTTGCTGTGGGACATGCTGATAAAGCTAAGCAGTGCCACCCTGTATTGGTAAGGTTGCCCAAAAGAACAACTCTTAGACTATGACAAAGGGGGCCTCCTCTGGATCAGAAACGTGTTCAGGGTTCTGAATCCTGGACTTAATATTCAAAGAACTGGTAGATCCATTGAGCCATTCCAATTTTTTGCAGTGGATCTTGCAGGCTCCCTTGATAACATCCCCCCTGGGCATCTCTAGACCATGGAAATCCAAGTCAGTAATGGCAGGGCTTTTGAAATCGAGGGGTGGTAGAGGTCTTAGGTTCCTCATTTGAAGTTTTTACAATTTTGTTAAAATTTTTGGGCTTTGTCATGTCTGCCCTGGTGTTTGGGATGCCTTTTATTTTGGGTGCCTTCAGCCTCAGAATGCCATATGAGAATTGAACTTGGAGAGCCAAAGGATCTTTAAATTATTTTACTTAGTCTCTGTAGTAATACCAGCAGCAGCCCAAGCCCATATTGAATGCTCTCAGTAACCAATCAGCCCCCTTTTCTGCATCTCTTTGAATGAAACCTTTTGGTACAGTTTGGATTTCTAGTGTTGTGAAATTATGAATTTGTTTCTGATTCCTTGTGATCTCCCATGTTCTTGACCTGCTGGCTCTGGAAAGAACTTGGATGTTCCTTTCTGTGTCCCATCTACTATGCAGCAGCCTCACGCCCTAGTATGACCCCAGCTGAGTTAGGGTCCACTTAGGAGAGCTAGGGTGGCTAGATGTACTTTGGGATTGCTTCTAGACTGTAGGAGCTGAATAGCAGTAGGCAAGTTGACAGGGGGCAGCACTGCGCAGAGCCCTGAGTGTGGTAGAGGTGTTTCACCTTTCTTGAATAACTGGCTAACCTCCTCTGGCTCTTGGGAGGTGATAGAATTAAATGTTCCTGCTGAAATCCTGGGCCATAGATCTTGAGCCACTGATCTTCAGGGCTGGGACCCACAATACACATGCAATCAGGAGACAAAGAGCAACAACAGTGGAGAAGGGATTGCCATGGCGGACTTCTCTTGAAGGAGATGCAGCACCACTGGTAGGACGGAGGGAATGTGGACTGGGATGTGAACGTCAGGAAGCTCCCATTCCTGGTGCTGCCGGTCCGCAGAAATTGTCTCCCGGTTACCCAGGCTTCATTTGCCAAGACATCATTTAATGACCCAGAACCCGATACCCGTGTTCCTTTGCCACCTGCAGGGAGGTCACCCTTCCACTCTCACCATCAGTCCTGGTGGAGTTCCGCAGTATTTCTAGCCAATCATGCCAGTCTGTCACATAATCAGGGAGCACTAGGAGAGCCTTACCTTTCTTCCCTTTTTGAGTCAGAGCTGGCTGGCAGTGGAGTCTCAGTATTCTAGGACGAGATCCACAGTTTAGGGTGGAAAGCTTCAGTAGTGCCTGAGAGGCAACACAAAGCAGCTCAGAGCAGCACACAGGAACACCGTGACACTGAGCTTTCCCAGATGGAAAAGCCCAACTGAGACAGCCAACTAGTAAGCCAGGTAGTTAAGGGGCATCTCCTAGCTCGTCCCTCACCTGTGACTAGACCACCCTGTTCATGGTGCCAATCATTTTTTATGCTCTTAGGTGCAGCCAAAAGAGGAGACAGAGGAGAGGTGCAGGAATAAACAAAATTTATTATACTCACAGGTCCCAGAGAGAGAGTCCCTGCATACTGGAGGGGGGGCCCTTTGAGGAGCAGGCTCGACCAAGCAGGGGACACGTTGGGGGGAACCATGGGCAAGTGCCTTCATTGGGAGTCCAGGTGGGGTACACAAGAAGAGGAGTGAGGGAATTTCATGGGAGCATTTGAATGGCACTAGGTCCCAATCAGGAGGGGAGGAAAGGGAACCTGTGGCATGGGCCACCTCATCACCCTGGTGCACCTGGTTGTGTAGTTCACAGCCTGTTTGAGGCAGCAGAATACAAAGTTTTCATGCTTACAATACAGGCTTTCACTGAGTATGTCATGAGATGTGCACATATCCTGAAATAGTATTTGAACACCTGCTGTTCAGTTGCTTTGGGTTTTTCTGGGTCTGGACACATCCTTCTGCATTGTTCCCATGTTGTCAGCAGCAACGCCCTGCTGACAGCCATTTGCAAGAGTGTGTTGGAGACCCTGCCTTTGCTCCCTGAGCTGTACCTGATCCTGTGTCCTTGCTGCTCATGAGGCCTCCCACCAATATGTGAGCTTGCCAGGTCCAACCATGCACGGCAGGCTCCTTCTCACCCTGATCACAGGCTCCTCGTGGGTGTGCTGCCCCCTCCCACCAAAATTTACATACACTTCAACATTTCTTGCTTTCAGGTTGTTGGCATGCAGTGAAGGTTGAGGCGGCCCCTTCTGAGCAGTGTGTTTATGTACAGGGAATGCTCAGAGCAAACCTTCACCACCACCACAACCAGCCCTATGGAGAGACACCCTTAAGAGAAGAGGCAGAGGAGGGTGGCAAGGACTTCCCTAACAGCTCTGGGCTTCTCAACAAACAGAGCAGAGGGGAGCCACACAGGAGTACCAAAAGTGGGGAGGCCTTTCATCCTGGAAAAAGGCATTACAAATGCGGCGAATGTGGGAAAGCCTTTGGTCAGAAATACTTACTTGTTCAGCACCAGAGACTACACACTGGAGAGAAGCCTTATGAATGTAGTGAATGTGGGAAATTATTTAGCCATAAATCCAACCTTTTTATACACCAAATAGTTCACACTGGAGAAAGGCCTTATGGGTGTAGCGAATGTGGGAAATCCTTTAGCCGCAATGCTGACCTTGTTCAACACCACAGAGTTCACACTGGAGAAAAGCCATTTACATGCAGTGAATGTGGAAAAGCCTTCAGGCATAATTCTACACTTGTTCAGCATCACAGAATCCATACTGGAGTAAGGCCTTATGAGTGCAGTGAATGTGGGAAATTCTTTAGCTTTAACTCAAGTCTCATGAAACACCGGAGAGTTCACACTGGAGAAAGACCTTATAAGTGCAGTGAATGTGGGAAATTCTATAGCCACAGGTCAAGCCTTATTAATCATTGGAGAGTGCACACTGGAGAAAGGCCTTATGAGTGCAGTGAATGTGGGAAATTTTTTAGCCAAAGCTCTAGCCTCATGCAACACCAAAAAGTTCACACTGGAGAAAAGCCTTTTAAGTGCAATGAATGTGGAAGATTCTTCAGTGAGAATTCCAGTCTTGTTAAACATCAGAGGGTTCACACTGGTGCAAGACCTTATGAGTGCAGGGAATGTGGGAATTTTTTTCGCCACAGCTCCAGCCTTGTTAAACATCGAAGGATTCACACTGGAGAGATGCCCTATGAATGCAGCCATTGTGGGAAATCATTTAGCCAGCGTTTCAACCTCACTCAACATCAAAAAGTTCACAGTAGAGAAAAGTCCTAAATGCAGCCAACTTGGAAAAGTCTTTACCAAAGCTGTGCTCTGCTTCAGCAACAAAACCTTCACGACCTTGTTAGGCCTTATGAAGTGATCATGAAGAAAGGCTTCAGCCAAAGGCTTAGCCTTGTTGGGCACCAGGAAGTTCAGACTGAGAAAAGCCTTAGGAGTGCAGGGCATGTGCTGTCATCCTAACTTAAATTAATCTAACTTAAAACTCTGAAAGTAACCTTTATGAAGGAGTCAGCAGTTGAACATCATTCATTCAAATATGCACACGGGGCAGGAAGTGAATTGCCGACATAGTGCCCCTCCTGAGAAGACAGCCCTGTGTTGGAGGTCCAAGGAGAAAGAGCCCTGCATTCTTGGCTGTATGGATCTGGAATGGAGTTTCCATTTCTCTGAATTTGGAGGGAGGAAACAGGGAGTGGTCTTGGTTCAAATACAACTGGCTTTTGCTGTTATTACTGAATATTAGATCTTCTTGAGTAAGTATTTGTATTTGCTGTATACCTTTAGGACCATTTCCAGAGACTTTGAATTTTTTTTTAATTTTTACCAATTTTAGTGGGAAGCAGGCCTGCAAAGCTCCTCACAGTAATGCTGGAAGTTGATCCTAATTAACTTTTTAAAAACTTGCCAAATATACTCTAAATGGTTATAATATTTCACTTTTGCTCCTGAGGCATATTAGATTTCCAGTTTCTTCATTTCCCTGCTGACCTTGGTAAGACATGGGCTATTCATGTTAGCCATGCCAGTAGGTATGTAAAGTAGTTCATGGTGGTTTTAATTTGCATTTCCCTAATGACTCACTGTTGAGCATTTTTTTCTGTGTTTATTTGCCATCCATATATCACCTTCTTTTGGTAAACTTTGTGTTCATATTTTTTGCCTACTTTTAGAAAAACTAGTTTCTTACTGTTTTGTGATTTGTTAGCATATTCTGGATACAAATTTCTTATTTGATATATACTTTATCAATATTTTCTGATAGTCTATAGCTTTTGTTCTCATTTCTTAACAGTCTCTTTCATAGAGCAGAATTTATTAATTTTCATGAAGTCCAATTGTTCTTTGCACATGTGGTACTGTATTTTTTTCTCTTACAGTACTGTATCTTTGCCTGTAAATAAATGTCTTATCTGAGTATGCTATCGGAATCCAATGAATCCTTTTAAATATCCCCTCTTGTGAAGTCTTTGCAGATTTAAATATAAAGAGCTCAATATATGTAGACATATTTACATATATACATACCCCCATCTCTTCTGAGACAGCTTAGGAAGCAATGGGATTCCAGTAGCCATGAGCATATTTATGCCCAATTATTGGCTTATTAAAAACAATTAAAAAAATGAACTTACTGCATTCCTATATACTAACAACAAATTAGCAGAAAGAGAAATCAGGAAAACAACTCCATTTACAATTGCATCAAAAAGGATAAAATACCTAAGGAATAAACCTAGCCAAGGAGGTGAAAGACCTAAACTCTGAAAAGTATAAGACACTCATGAGAGAAATTAATGAGGACACCAAAAGATGGATATCCCATGCTCATGGATAGGAAGAATTAACATTGTCAAAATGGCTATCCTGTTCAAAGCAATTTACAGGCTCAAAGCAATCCCTATCAAAATACTAACAGCATTCTTCAACAAACTAGAACAAACAGTTCTAAAATTCATATGGAACCACAAAAGACCCTGAATAGCCAAAGCAATCCTCAGAAGGAAAAACAAAGCTGGGGGTGTTAGACTCCCTCACTTCACGCTCTACTATATAAGCCACAGTAATCAAGACAATTTGATACTGATACAAAAACAGACCCATGGATCAATGGAACAGAATAGAGAGCCCAGATATTAACCCAAATGTATACGGCCAATTAAGAAACGATAAAGGAGCCATGGATAAACAATGGAGAAATGACAGCCTCTTCAACAATTGGTGTTGGCAGAACTGGACAGGTACATTCAAGAGAACGAAACTGGATTACTGTTTAACTCCATATACAAAAGTAAACTCAAGATGGATCAAAGACCTGAATGTAAGTCATGAAACCATAAAACACATAGAGGAAAACATAGGCAAAAATCTTAAATATAAACATGGGCAAGGGAAACAAACGCAAAAATGAAAAAATGAGACTACATAAAACTAAAAAGCTTCTGTACAGCAAAGGACACCATCAGCAGAACAAAAACGCATCCTACAGTATGGGAGAATATATTTGTGAATGACTTATCTGATAAGGGGTTAACATCTAAAATATATAAAGAGCTCACATGCTCCAACACCCAAAAAACAAGTAACCCGATTAAAAAATGGGCAGAGGATATGAACAGACAGCATTTCTCCAAAGAAGAAATTCAGATGGCCAACAAGCACATGAAAAGCTGCTCCACATGGCTAATCATCAGGGAAATGCAAATTAAAACCGCAATAAGATATCACCTCACACCAGTTAGTATGGCCAACATCCGAAAGACAAGAAACAATAAATAGTGGTGAGGATATGGAGAAAGGGGAAACCCTCCTACACTGTTGGTGGGAATGTAAATTAGTTCAACAATTGTGGAAAGCAATATGGAGATGCCTCAGAAAACTAAAAATAGAAATACCATCTGACCCAGTAATTCCACTACTAGGAAGTTAGCCAAAGAAAACAAGATTCCTGATTCAAAAAGATATATGCACTCCTATGTTTATGGCACTGTTTACAACAGCCAAGATATGGAAGCAACCTAAGTGTCCATCAGTAGATGGATAAAGGAGATGTGGTACATATACACACAATGGAATATTATTCAGCCATAAAAAGAAAAAAAATCCTACCATTTGAAACACATGGATAGAGCTAGAAGGTATTATACTCAGTGAAATAAGCCAAGCGGAGAAAGACAAGTACCAAATGACTTCACTCATTTGCAGAACCAAACGTCTAAAGAATAAATAATACCATAATAATAAATCCTGTCAAAAAATAGGAGGATCCAACATTTTTCAACTCATTTTAAGAGGTCAACAAAGAAAGGCAGTGCAAGATGGCAACATGGGAAGATCCTGAACTCACCTCCTCCCACAGACAAAAGTCTATGGCTACATACAGAATAATTCCCTCTGAAAACTAGCCAAACAGCTCCACAACAAAGGCTAGAAAGGTCCCATCAAGATAGATAAGAAAGGCAGAGAACCGTGCCCCTAGTGCAGTGACTCACAATCAGAAGGAATCTCATAAATATGGAAATTCCCGAGGAGTGAGAGGATTGTGCCCTACTTCAGGCACCCAACCCTTGGAACAAACTCAAACATCTGGGTTTTAAAACCAACAGGGCTTATGTCCTAGAAGGCTGTAGGAACAGAGATTCTGCTCTTAGAGGGCTTGTGTTTAGGTTCACTTGCCCTGGGACCCAGCACAAAAACAGCAGTTTGGAAAGTGCCTAGACCATAGGCAAAGGAGATTCTTTTGTTAAGGTGTCTGCTGGAGGGGCAGGTGGTTGCTGGAACTCTGTCCAGGAACAGAGGCAATGGTAGGCACCATTTTTATGTTCTCCTTCTACCTACCTAGTGCTGGCACTGATGGGCACCACTTTTACACTCTCCTAACCTGATAGCAAAAGTGGGTTTTCCCCTGCCCACCACAGCCCTGCCCGAAGTCCCTGCAGACAAATGTGGAATGTGCAGCCCACACAGCAGATATCTCAAATGCCTGGCTCTGGTGATTGGGGGATAGCATTTCTGGGCCTGAAACAATTGGAGAGACAGTTCTTGGCAGGCTACCATCCCAGAGCACTACAGAGCAGACTGAATGAAATACACCCCCATCTTCCTGTGAAAAAGACTATTTACTTGTCCTCAAACGTCAGCCTGAGGGGCAGGCTACAGGTTTTATTACACATCTAGAGGATATGGACGTACTCTCAGGGAACAAAAGCCAGAGGATACCATCTTTATGCTCCTTTGGCCTTGCTACAGTTCATGGGTACCTCTTGTATGGGAGCTCACACATTTGTCCTGGAGTCCCAACTTTTGCAGCTGTCACCAAGGGGCACCTCCAGATTGCCTGATCTGGAGATCAGTAGGGTTTATGACTGCAATCTCACAAGACTTGCATACCTTAAAAACTGCTGCTTGAGGGTCTGGCCTCCAAACACCCTCTAAATTAGATAATGACTGCAATCCCTCCCTCTTGAACACTCACAGGGCTTGGCATACATACCCTCTACAACAAGGTCCTGTCAAGAATAAATCAGGCTGCTTAGACAATCACAAGGATTCAAGAGAAAACTAAGAGCTACAGCAAGTTTAAACAATAAGGTACATCTCCTATACAAGGTCACTCCTTCAAGACTGGAAGAGATAGCTGTTGTGCCTAATATGTAGTAACATACAGTCAAGGAAAATGAAGAAGCAGAGGAATATGTTCCAAATGAAAGAACAATATAAAACCCAAGAAAAATACCTTAATGAAATGGATATAAGGAATTCACCTTATTGAGAGTTCAAAATAATGGTCATAAAGATGCTGAATGGAAAGCCGAATGGATGAACACAGTTAAGAACTTCAGGAAAGAGACAGAAAATACAAGTACCACACCAAACCACAGGGCTGAAGAATATAATAATTGAACTGAAAAATATACTAGAGGGGTTCAACAACAGACTAGATGAAGCAGAAGAAACAATCAATGATATGGAAGACAGAACAGTGAAACTTACCCAAACAGAGCAACAAAAGAAGAAATAATTTTTAGAAGTGAAGATAGTTCATGGGACACATGGGACAACACTAAGTGGAATAACATTCATACTACAGGTATCCCAGAAGAGTGAGAGAAAGGAGCAGAAAAGTCATTTCAAGAAATATTTGTGGAAGACTTCCTCAGATTGGGGAAGGAAACAAATAATATCCAGATCCAGTAAGTCCAGGGTTCCAAACAAGATGGATCCACACCAAGTAATATAATTAAATGGCCATAGTTAAAGATAAAGAATCAAAAGCAGCAAGAAAAAAACAACTAGTTAAGTATAAAGTAACCATCATTAAGACTATCAGAGTTTTTAGCAGAAACTTCACAGGCCAGAAGAGAGTGCCATGACAAATTCAAAGGGCTGAAAGGAAAAAACTTCCAATCAAGAATATTCTACCTGGCAAGGTTATCATTCAGCATTGAAGATTAGACAAATGTTTTCTAGATAAGCAAGAGCTAGAGGAATTCATCACCATGAAACCAGCCCTATAAGAAATGTTATATAACATTCTAATATCTTTAATATAAAAAGAAAGGGGGGGGTGACGTGTGCGCGTGTGGTGGGCTGATGGCCCAGGCCTGGGCCTCGGGCGGGCGGGTGAGTAGGCCACCGCCCGTGCCCAGCCCCGCCTCACCTGGCCGCTCCGCGGGGCTCCGGGGGCAGCCGGCGCCTGCTCCTCCCACCTCCCCCGCTCCCAGCCCTGTGGCACACTCACACCCTCGGCCAGAGACGCCCTCAAGCCGAGCGCTGCGGACCGGGGTGTGCAAGCTGCCGCTGGCCCCAGAACCCTACAGCGTGTGCCCAGAACCAGGGCCAGGCGGGGGCCTCCGGCGGCCCGGCTCACTTTATGGGGTCACCGGTCTTGCCCACCGCCTCGTCGGACACGGCCCTTCTCTATAGGTGCACTGTTTGCCGCCCTGCACCCCCTCCCCAGGGCTGCACGTTCGTACGTTGTCGGCGGTCTGTAGCCTGCCGGGGGCCGAGGGTCCCAGCCTCTGGGGAAGGAAGCGCCGGGGCCCTCCGCGAAGTGGCTGGTAGTAAGACAGCCCAGGGCCCAGCTGCCCGCTCTTTGAATGACAAAATCATCCTTGTTCCGCCGGCTTTCACACACGGCACGTTTACTTCTCAGACATAGAATGTCCTTATGTGAATTCAGCTGACACTTTCAAAATGACAAGGAGTTAGAAATTCACAAACTATCGACAGAAATCAGTCCCAACTGACTTAACCCATGAGAGTTGTGCCCCGCTGCTACTACACGTCTCGCAGACACCTAACCACTTCAGCAGTTCTGGGAATTGAAGGCTGCCTGTGGAAAGCGACAGAACATAACCTCTGTCCCCAGGATCAGCCACCGCCTTAGTTTCTTGACATAGGCTGGTTTTTGAACTGAATAGTGTCCCATTACAACACTACTGCAAGCTGAGTATAAAGGAAAATAAATCCTCTGTTTCTTATCCACCATGCTGCAAGTTGAGGATTCTCAGCAGCACTTCCAAGCTCCTTGGGGAGAAATCACTGTTGGAGGTCCCCAGGCCTGAGACTTGGGAGGAAAGGAAATCCTGAAGCCAACCACAAGGTCCTCCCAGCGTCCCCTTGGAACTGGCTCACACCCAGGCTCTACCATGGAGTCCGCAGGGCCCGGCCTCTGGATCCTGATGTCTGTGGATTCTGGGCAATTGCCTCACCTCTTTCTCCGTGTTTGTGAAATAGAAACAATAAAGAGAGAATCGGAGTTAATACCTGGAAAGTGGTGAAGACAGGGTTTGTCACGTGGGGAGAACTCAGTAAGTTAACAGAGACCTTGCTAAATAATCATACATTCTGGGCATCCACAATTACTGATATAGTAATAACATCAGTAGATCTGGCTGAGTTCCAATTAACTTTGCCCCTGACTGCTTTCTAGTTTTAACTGTCACTCTTCTTCAGTTCCCCCCCGCCCCCCAATTTCCTGGTGCTTTGGGTAGACCTCCATGCTCACAGAGCTCTGATTTCTATCTTTCTGCTGTTTTAGAAATAAATAATGCATACATTAGGGATATAATGGCATTTGACTTCAGCCTTGGTTCTTACCTCAAATCAGCTACTTAGCTTCAGCTTTGATTTCAGCGTTTGGAAGGCCAAAGAGCCCAGCACTTGCTTCAGCATCATTTCTAGCATCGGTGAGATTATGCTGCTCAATGATCATGTGTGCGCACAGGTTCACATCACAATCAGGGTGACAGTGTCAATAATAGGAGTGACAATGGCATGGATTTGTTATCTGGAGATACTTTTTCAAATATAATTATGCATTATATTTGCATTATATTAAGTGTTCTAAATACAATGTGGAGGAAAATCTCATGTGCTTCCTATGTTGAAATTCTGTCAATTAAGTACATAAATTTATAATTGCCATAGTAAATGCTGCAAAACTAATGAATATTGTGAAAGCAGTTAAATAACTGCTTTTAAATAAAAGAGTCTTTTAGATAGTTGATTTTAGAAAGAGCATTATATACTTTTGGAGCCAATACATTTTTATAAGTTTACTAAGGTAATAGAATAGTGATTATATCATAACTCTATAATCTTTTCAAAATTGCTGTATTTGCAATGATATCATTAAACAAAATAATATAAAAAAAGGGTACTCATTAGTAACAACAAAACAACAAAAAAACCAGGTAAGTAAAAAGCTGAGGTAGCTATTCTTGTATCAGAAAAAATAGACTTTAAAAAGCAAATACTGTAATAAAAGAAAAATGCAGGCATTACATAATGATAAAGGGGTCAGTAAGATAAAAACATTTGTAAGTATTTATGTACCCAACATAGGAGCACCTCAATATGTAAACCAAATATTAACAGACCTAAAGGGAGAAATTGACAGCAATACAGTAATAGTAGTGACTTTAATTTGCCACTTGTATCAATGAATAGTTCGTCCAGATAGAAAATCAATAAGTAAACAGCATCAAATACATATTAGACCAAATGGACTTAATAGATACATACAGAACATTCCATCTCAAAGCAGCAGAATATACATTCTTCATTCAGTACATTCTCCAAAATAGGTAATATTTTAGGCCAGAAAACAAGTGTCAAAAAATTTAAGATGAAAATTGTATCAAACATCTTTTCTAACCACAATGGTTATGAAACTAGAAATCAATAACAGGAAGAAACCTGGAAAAATCACAAGTATGTGAAGGTTAGACAACATGTTACTGACCAACCAATGGGTCAATGAAGAAATCAAAGGAGAAATAAAAAAAATACCTGAGACAAATGAAAATGGAAATATACCAAAATCTATATATATTGGATGCATCAAAAGCAGTCCTCAGAGGCAAATTTATGATATAGGCATACCTCAAGAAACAAGAAAAATCTCAATTTTAACTTCACACCTAGAGGTGTGGAAGGAACTAGAAAAAAACAAACCCCAAAGAGAGAAGAGAGGAAATAAGAAAGATTAGAGCTGGAATAAATAAAATAGAGACTAAAAAGACAATAGAAAAGATCAATAAAACTAAGACCTATTTCTTTGAAAATATAAAGTTGAAAAACCTTCAGCTAGACTAAGAAAAAAAGAGGGCTCCCATGAATAAAATCAGAATGAAAGAGAAGTTACAATTGATAGGTCATAAGCAAATATAAGGTACATAAGAGATGCTATAAATATACACCAATAAATTGGGCAACCTCAAAGAAATGGATACATTCCTAGAAGTATACAATCTTCCATGACTGACTCATGAAGAAACAGAAAATCTGAATAGGCCAGTTAGTAAGGAGATTGAATCAGTAATAAAAAAAACTCCCAACAAACAAAAGTCAAGGTCCAAATGGCTTTACTGGTGGATTCTACCAAACATCCAAAGATTTAATACCTATTCTTTGGAAATTCTTCCAAAAAACTGAAGAGTAGGAAGTGCTTCCAAACTCATTTTAAAGGCCAGCATTAATTAGCCTGATAACAGATGAGACAAGGACACCACAAAATAAGTTATAGGCCAATATCCTTGATGAACATAGATGCAGAAATCCTCAAAAAAATATTAGCAAATTGAATTAAATAACAAATTTTCAGTGTGATACACCACATTAACAAAATGAAGGATAAAAATCATGATCATTTCAATAGATGCAGAAAAAGCATTTGACAAAACACCTATTTATGATAATCTCTCAACCCCCATTTATAAGAATCTCTCAACAAATCTTTCAGAATGTACTTCAACATAATAAAGGCCAAAAATGACAAGCCCCCAGTTAATATCATACTCAATGGGGAAAAGCTGAAAGCCTTAAGACCAGGAATGATATAAGGATGTCCATGTGGACTGAACACTTTTATTCAACACAGAACTGGAAGTCCCAGCCAGAGCAACCAGGAAAAAGAAAGAAAGGGCATCTAAATTGGAAGGGAAGAAGTAAAACTATCCCTATTTATGGATGATATGATTTTATATATGTAAAACCCAAAAGACATCATCAAAAAAAACTGTTAGAATAAATGAATTTAAAAAATCTGCAGAGTACATCAATATGCACAAATCTGTTCTTTTTATACACTAAGAATAAAATTGCAGAAACAGAAATTGCAGTCTCATTTATAATTTGCATCAAAAATAATAAAATACCTAGGAATAAATTTAACCAAGGAGGTGAAAGACATGAACACTGAAAACTATTAAGACTTTGATGAAAGAAGTCAAAGACACAAATAAATGGAAAGAAATTCCATGCTCATGGATTATTAGAAGAATTAATATTAAAATGGCCAAAGTACCAAAGTGATCTACAGATTCAATGCAATCTGTATCAAACTTCCAATGGCATTTTCCACAGAATTAGAACAAACAATTCTAATATTTGCATGGAACCACAAAAGATCCTGAATAGTCAAAGAAATCTTGAGAAAGAACAAAGCTGGAGTCATCATGCTCCTTGGTTTCAAACTATATTATGAATCTATAGTAACCAAAACAGTATGGTATTGTCATAAAAAGACACAGATCAATGAAATAGAATAGAGAGACCAAAAATAAACCCATGCATATAACGTTAATTAACATACCACAAAAGAGGCAAGAATATACAATCGGGAAAGGACAGTCTCTTCAATAAATGGTACAAAAACTGCACAGCCATCTGCAAAAGAATGAAACTAGACCATTATCTTACACCATACACAAAAATTAATTCAAAATGGCTTAATGAAAGACCTGACACCAGAAAACTAGAAAAAAATATAGGCAGAAAACTTAACATCAATCTTGGTGATGATTTTTGGACCTGACTCCAAAGGCAGGGCAACAAAAGCAAAAATAAACAAACAGAACTCCATTAAACTAAAAAATGTTTTGCACAGCAAGGAAACCATCAACAAAATGTGTGTGTGTGTGTGAATTCTAACTCTATCTGCCCAGAGACAGCACCAGAGTCCCCAGGTTAAGGGTTCCAACCTACAAAACTGCCCTCAACCAGATGCTAGTGGCAAGCCCAAGGCTGTTACCTGTGCTTCTGACCAACCAGCTACAGATCGACAGTTCCCACAACCGCCCCCTTAGATTTGATTAATTTGTTATAACAGCTCACAGAACTCAGGAAAACACCTTTACCAACTTAATAAAAGATACCATAAAGGATACAAGTTAACAGCCAAATGAAGAGATACATAGGGCAAGTTCCCCAAATCAAGAGATCCTATCCTCCTGTAGCTTGGGGCCTGGCTCAGTGGCACGTGGAAGCTTTCTGGTTCCCCCAAGCTCTCTTTGACAGAGAAGCATGATCCAAGAGAGCAATTTTTCCTTTTGGGTTTTTGTGAGAGCTTTATTGCATAGTAATGATTGACTAAATCATTGGCCATTGGCTGATTCAGCCTCCAGCCCCTTGATTGGGGTCCAAAAGTCTCTCATTAACATGACAAGACACACAGTTCACCTTTAAGACTCTGAAGTATTTTCAGGAACTGTGGATGAAGACCAAATATACCTGGGAAATATATAAGTCATTATATCACAGGGGTGGACATAAAACAAATGAATTCACAAAATTCATTGTAAAAAAACAATTAAAATATGGGCTGAGGACTTAAGACTTTTTTCCCAAAAAAGACATACAGATGGTCAGGAAGCATATGAAAAGATTCTCCACATCACTAACCATGAGGGAAATGGAAATAAAAGCAATGAGATACTACCTCACATCAGTCATAATGATTATTATGAAAAAGAAAAATAACAAGTCTTGGTAAGGATGTAGAAAAAGGGAAACCTTGTGGACTACTGGTGGGAATGTAAATTGGTGCAGCTACTATGGAAAACACTATAGAGGTTCCTCAAAAGATTAAAAATAGAACTACCAGATCCAGCAATTCCACCTCTTGGTATTTAACTAAAGAAAATACTAACTTGAGAAGATATGTTTATGAAGCATTATTTACAGTAACCAAGATATGGAAACAATCTAAGGATCCATTCACGGATGAACAGATAAAGATGTATACACACACACTGTAATACTGTTCAGCCTTAAAAAAAGGAAATCCTGCTGTTTGTGACATGGATAGACCTTGAAGCAGGTATTACGGTAAGTGAAATAAGTCAGAGAAAGACAAATACTATATGACCTCACTTATATGTGGAATTTTAAAAAGTATAAAAAGAAAAAGAAAAATGAACCCATAAATACAGAGAACAGATTGGTGGTCTCTAGAGGCAGGGTTGAGGGGGTGGGAGGGTGAAGGTACAAACTTCCAGTTATAAAATAAGTAAGTCATGGGGATGTAAGGTACAGCATGGTGACTGTAGTTAATAATACTATATTGTATATTTTAAAGTTGTTACAAAAGTAGATAAGTTCCCATTGCAAGAAAAAAAAATGTAACTGTATGGTGATGGATGCTAACCAGACTTACTATGATCATTTTGCAATATAAAAATATAAATTTTACTTAGCACTAATGTAATGTTATATGTCAAGTATATCTCAAAAAAGATATAAAGATAAGAATAAACATGTAGACTTCCAGGAAGATGGCAGTGTGAGCAGGGCAGCGGAAATCTCCTCCCCAAACCAAATATACTTATGAAAATACAAAAAATACTACTATTTCTAAAAGAGAGACCAGAAGATACAGGATGACACCCAGCCTGCAGCTACACCTGAGAGGACTCGGCACCCCGCGAAGCAGGTAAGATACGGAGCCATGTCCCAGCGGGACCCGAGCACTCCCCCACCCCAGCACACTGACGGGAGGAGAGGATTCAGAACCGGGAGGGAGTGGACATACAGGCCCGCAAAATAACCAGTCCTGGTGATCTTCGCCGGGAGCACTGACACACTTCCTGTGGAGTATTGGAGATTGGAGAGACAGAGGTGCAGGATCCAAGACGGCAGGTTCCACTTAGCCGGTTCCCCGGGACAAAAGAAAAGCACGTGCTCTTTTTTAGCAGTCTTAAAGAGACAGGGGCCCAATGGAGGGGCAGGATCGTTCCAGTGCATTCAGCCAAGCATGCTGGGAGTCCTGGGGAATTTCGGTCCCCTTGGACTGAGGCTGGGAAAAGCAGTCACACCGAGACTTCCCACAGAAATCAGCAGCCTCCCATTCGTTCCCTCTCCGGCCAGAGTCACAAAGGGCCCGGCGAAGCGGTGTGGCCTGGCTGAGGGGGCCGCGGCTGCAGAATAGTGGAGCAGCAGCGCCACCTACGGGATCCTCACAGAAACTACACCCTAAGGGCGTTTTTTTTTTCTATTTTCCCTTTCTTCTTTTTCTGACCACTTCTATCGCCATGAAAAGACAGAGGAATATGGTACAAACAAAGCTTACCCAGACAGCTACAGACCAGACAACCCCAGAGAGGGAGCCTGATGGGATGGACATGCACAATCTTCCTGAAAAAGAATTCAGAATAAAAGTCATAACCATGCTGATGGATCTACAGAGAAATATGCAAGAGCTAAGGGAGGAAGTGAGGGAAGTGAGGAAACACAATGCAGAGATGAGACAAGCGATTGACGGGCTTAGCAGCAGACTGGACGAGATGCAAGAGACTGTTAATGGAATAGAAATCAGAGAACAGGAATACACAGAAGCTGAGGCAGAGAGAGATAAAAGGGTCTCTAGGAATGAAAGAATTTTAAGAGAACTGTGTGATCAATCCAAACGGAACAATATTAGCCTTATAGGAGTACCAGAGGAAGAAGAGAGAGAAAAAGAGATAGAAAGTGTCTTTGAAGAAATAATTGCTGAAAACTTCACCAGGCTGGGGAAGGAAATAGTCTCTCAAACCATGGAAGCCTACAGATCTCCAAACACAAGAGACCCAAGGAAGACAACACCAAAACACATAATAATTAAAATGGCAAAGATCAAAGATAAGGACAGAATATTAAAGGCAGCTAGAGAGAGAAAAAATATCACCTACAAAGAAAAATTCATCACACTGTCATCAGACTTTTCAACAGAAACCTTACAGGCCAGAAGAGAATATATTTAACGTAATGAAACAGAAGGGCCTCGAACCAAGAATATTGTATCCAGCACGATTATCATTTAAATATGATGGACGGATTAAACAATTTCCAGACAAATGAAAGTTGAGAGAATTTGCCTCCCATAAACCACCTCTTCAGGATATCTTAAAGGGACTGCTCTAGATGGAAGCACTCCTAAGGCTAAAAAGAGGTCACCAGAGAAAATAAAATCATAGCAAAGAAAGCAGACCATCCAAATACTAACTAAAGGCAAAGAATAAAATACCTAGTATATAAACAATGGAGGAGGAAGAATAAGAAGAGAGAAAAATAAAGAATCATCAGACTGTGTTTACAATAACTTAACAAGAAAGTTAAGTTAGACTGTTAGCTAGTAAAGAAGCTACCCTTGAACCTTTGGTACCCACGAATCTAAAGCGAGCATTGGCAATAAGTACATATCTATCGATAATCACCCTAAATGTAAATGGACTGAATGCACCAATCAAAAGACACAGAGTTACTGAATGGATGAAAAAGCAAGACCCATCTATATGCTGCTTACAGGAGACTCACCTCAAACCCAAAGATATACACAGACTAAAGATGAAGGGATGGAAAAAGATATTTCATGCAAACAACAAGGAGAAAAAAGCAGGTGTTGCAGTACTTGTATCAGACAAAATAGACTTCAAAACGAAGAAAGTAACAAGTGATAAAGAAGGACATTACATAATGATAAAGGGGTCAGTCGAACAAGAGGATATAACCATTTTAAATATATATGCACCCAACACAGGAGCGCCGGCATATGTGAAACAAATACTGACAGAATTAAAGGAGGAAATAGAAAGCAATGTAGTCATTTTAGGAGACTTCAACACACCACTCACTCCAAAGGACAGATCAACCAGACAGAAAATAAGTAAAGACACAGAGGCACTGAACAACGCACTAGAACACCTGGACCTAACAGACATCTACAGAGCTCTACACCCAAAAGCAACAGGATACACATTCTTCTCAAGTGCACATGGAACATTTTCCAGAATAGACCACATACTAGGCCACAAAAAGGACCTCAGTAAATTCAAAATTATTGAAATTCTACCAACCAACTTCTCAGATCACAAAGGTATAAAACTAGAAATAAATTTTAGAAAGAAATCAAAAAGGCTCACAAATACAGGGAGACTTAGCAACATTCTCCTAATTAATCAATGGGTTAACAACCAAATCAAAACAGAAATCAAAGAATATATGGAGACTAATGACAACAACAACACAAAGCCACAACTTCTGTGGGACACAGCAAAGGCAGTTCTAAGAGGAAAGTATATTGCAATCCAGGCCTATCTAAAGAAGGCAGAACATTCCCAAGTGAATAGTCTGAAGACACAATTACTGAAATTGGAAAAAGAAGAACAAATGAGGCCCAAAGTCACCAGAAGGAGGGACATAACAAAGATCAGAGAAGAAATAAATAAAATTGAGAAGAATAAAACAAAAGAAAAAATAAATGAAAGCAAGAGCTGGTTCTTTGAAAAAATAAACAAAATAGATAAACCCCTAGCCAGACTTATTAAAGGAAAAAGAGAATCTACACACATAAACAGAATCAGAAATGAGAAAGGAAAAATCACGATGGACCCCACAGAAATACAAAGAATTATAAGAGAATACTATGAGAAATCTGTATGCTAACAAGCTGGAAAACATGGAAGAAATGCACAACTTCTAAGAAAAATACAACCTTCCAAGACTGACCAAGCAAGAAACAGAAAACCTAAACAGACCAACCACCAGCAACGAAATTGAATCGGTAATCAAAAAACTACCCAAGAACAAAATCCCCGGACCTGATGGATTCACCTCTAAATTCTACCAGACATATAGAGAAGAAATAACACCGATTCTCCTTAAAGTTTTCCAAAAAATAGAAGAGGAGGGAATACTTCCAAACTCATTCTATGAAGCCAGCATCACTCTAATACCAAAACCTGGTAAAGACACCACAAAAAAAGAAAACTACAGACCAATATCCCTGATGAACGTAGATGCAAAAATACTCAACAAAATATTAGCAAACCGAATCCAAAAACACATCAAGAGGATCATACACCATGATCAAGTGGGATTCATCCCAGGGATGCAAGGATGGTACAACATTCGAAAATCCATCAACATCATCCACCACATCAACAAGAACAAAAACCACATGATCATCTCC
Organism: Smutsia gigantea; assembly: GCA_032199065.1. NCBI lineage: Eukaryota > Metazoa > Chordata > Mammalia > Pholidota > Manidae > Smutsia > Smutsia gigantea. The sequence continues at coordinate 67,526 of JAVSCE010014788.1, forward strand.
ATAGATGCTGAAAAAGCATTTGACAAAATTCAGCATCCATTCCTGATTAAAACTCTCAACAAAATGGGTATAGACGGCAAATACCTCAACATCATAAAGGCTATATATGACAAACCCACAGCTAACATCATACTTAACGGCGAGACGCTGAAAGCTTTTCATCTAAGATCGGGAACAAGACAGGGATGCCCACTCTCTCCACTGTTATTCAACATAGTACTGGAGGTCCTAGCCACAGCAATCAGACAAAACAAAGACATACAAGGCATCCAGATTGGTAAAGAAGAAGTCAAATTGTCACTATTTGCAGATGACATGATACTGTACATAAAAAACCCTAAAGACGCGATTCCAAAACTACTAGAACTAATATCTGAATTCAGCAAAGTTGCAGGATACAAAATTAACACACAGAAATCTGTTGCTTTCCTATACACTAATGATGAACTAACAGAAAGAGAAATCAGAAAAACAATTCCATTCACAATTGCATCAAAAAGAATAAAATACCCAGGAATAAACCTAACGAAGGAAGTGAAAGACCTGTACTCTGAAAACTACAAGACACTCCTAAGAGAAATTAAAGAGGACACTAACAAATGGAAATGCATCCCATGCTCTTGGTTAGGAAGAATAAATATTGTCAAAATGGCTATACTACCTAAAGCAATCTACAGATTCAATGCAATCCCTATCAAACTACCAACAGCTTTCTTCAATGAAGTGGAACAAATAATTCTAAAATTCATATGGAACCACAAAAGACCCCGAATAGCCAAACCAATCCTGAGAAGGAGGAATAAAATGGGGATTTACGCTCCCTGACTTCAAGCTCTACTACAAAGCCACAGTAATCAAGAGAATTTGGTACTGGCACAAAAACAGACCCACAGACCAGTGGAACAGAATAGAAAATCCAAACATTAACCCAAACATATACAGTCAATTAATATTTGATAAAGGAGCCTGGATATACAATGGGGAGATGACAGCCTCTTCAGCAGCTGATGTTGGAAAAACTGGACAGCTACATGTAAGAGAATGAAACTGGACTACTGTCTAGCCCTTACACAAAGGTAAACTCAAGGTGGATCAAAGACCTGAATGTAAGTCATGAAACCATAAAACTCTTAGAAAAAAACATAGGCAAAAATCTCTTGGACATAAACATGAGCGACTTCTTCATGAACATATCTCCCCGGGCAAGGGAAACAAAAGCAAAAATGAACAAGTGGGACCATATCAAGCTGAAAAGCTTCTGTACAGCAAAGGACACCATCAGTAGAACAAAAAGAGATCCTATAGTATGGGAGAATATATTCATAAATGACATATCCGATAAGGGGTTGACATCCAAAATATATAAAGAACTCACGCACCTTAACAAACAAAAAGCAAATAATCCAATTAAGAAATGGGCAGAGGACATGAATAGACACTTCTCTAAGGAAGAAATTCAAATGGCCAACAGGCCCATGAAAAGATGCTCCACATCACTAATCATCAGAGAAATGTAGATTAAAAGCACAATGAGATATCACCTCACACCAGTGAGAATGGCCAACATCCAAAACACAAACAACAACAAATGTTGGCGAGGATGTGGAGAAAAGGGAACCCTCCTACACTGCTGGTGGGAATGCAAATTAGTTCAACCATTGTGGAAAGCAGTATGGAGGTTCCTCAAAAAACTCAAAATAGAAATACCATTTGACCCAGGAATTCTACTCCCTGGAATTTACCCTAAGACTGCAGCAGACCAGTTTGAAAAGGACAGATGCACCCCTATGTTTATCGCAGCACTATTTACAATAGCCAAGAAATGGAAGCAACCTAAGTGTCCATCAGTAGATGAATGGATAAAGAAGACGTGGTACATATACACAATGGAATATTATTCAGCCATAAGAAGAAAACAAATCCTACCATTTGCAACTACATGGATGGAGCTAGAGGGGTATTATGCTCAGTGAAATAAGCCAAGCTGAAAAAAGACAAGTACCAAATGATTTCACTCATCTGTGGAGTATAAGAACAAAGAAAAAAACTGAAGGAACAAAACAGCACCAGACTCACAGAACCGAAGAACGGACTAATAGTTACCAAAGGGAAAGGGACTGGGGAAGATGGGTGGGAAGGGAGGGATAAGAGGGGAAAAGGGGCATTGTGATTAGCAGATGTAATGGTGGGGGGGCAGGGAGAGGGCTGTACAACTCAGAGAAGACAAGTAGTGATTCTATAGCATCTCACTATGCTGATGGACAGTGACTGTAATGGGGTTGGTGGGGGGGACCTGATGAAGGGGGTAGTTTAATAACCATAATATTGCACATGTAGTTGTAGATTAATGATACCAAATTAAGTTATAAAAAAAAATATATATATATATATAGCAAATCAAGTCCAGAAAAAAAGTAAAAATATTAAAATGAGTAACTGGGTTTTGTCGAAGAAAATATGGCTGGTTGAACACAAAAGCACAATCACCCGTCACACCCAGTCTGTTCTGTGCTGCCGGAGCCTGTAGAGACCTGAGTCAGGACCTCCTTTGTCAGCTCTAAACCTTCTGTGGCTCCCACCACCCTCAGAGCAGACGTGCCATTCAGGGCTGACTCCTGCCCCCCCGGCTCTCTGGTTGCAACATACAAGCACAGACCTGAGGTTTCCTGAATATTCCCAGTTCAGTACCACATCCAAGCATATGGTATGGCGTTCTTATGCTGGAAACCCTACTTCATTCATAACTTGGAAAGCATTCCATATAATCCCTGGTCTTGATTAAGGACTTGGGCCAAGAGTGATTCACATCTGGTGATCCCAAACTCACGGTCAGGGAGAGGGCAGGCGAAAGCCTTGCACAGCAGCCCTGACATCATTGGGTAAGGGTGCCAGGACCTGGCAGCCTGAGGCCCGTTCACTCACCAGCGCAGGCCCCGAGCACAGGGCGGGGACAGGGCTGGCTCCTTCTTGCCCGGCCTTGGTGTGAGTGTGACCTCGGCTGACCCACACAACGCGCCGCAGTTTCCCTCGTGTAAAAGGCACACAAGGCTCAGGAGGGCGTCTCCTCTCATTTAAACATGAGAGGAGAGCGAGAGCGGGTCCCAGAGAGCGCGCGGCGAGGCCTGGCGGCGGCTCCCGCAGTGGCGCGGACGCGCGCCCTTCCCTCCCTTCCTCCGCCTCTGTGACGTCACAGAAAGACCGCCCGCCCCCGCGGGCCCCAGGAAGCGCCTCCCTCCGCGGTCGCCCCGAGGCGCGCCGGCCTTCCTCGCACGGCACGCCCTTCTGGGAACGGCGGCCTCCGCCCGCGTGGGCCCTTGGAACGCGCCCTTCTGACGCTCCACGACGGCCGCCGGACAGCACCGCGGCGCCGCCGCGCAGTAACGCCGTGCACGCGGCGGGGGCACCACGCCGGGTTTCTGGGGCCCCCTCGGCCGAGCGCCATCCGGAAGACCGCTCACAGGGGACCTCTGCCTGTGCTGCCTTACTAGGCCGGCCTCCTCAACCTCTGAGATCCTCAGGGAAAAAATATAATTTAAAAACGTAGTATAAGATCAGTCCTGGGGATGTAATAAGTGCACAGCATGGTGACTGTGGTTAACCCTGTATTAAAAACATAATGAAAAGACTTAAAAATAGGCAAGAAGATACAAGTTGCTTGTGGCATCTTTGTACACTGACATTAAACGGCGCTCTGATTCATCGGTTCCCAAACCAGTACCATCAGCAGCACCTGGGAATTTGTTAAAAATGCATTAACAAGGACCCCACCCCACCATCAGTCCTGAACCTGCAGCTCCCAAAACAGCACAAATCCCGGGGAAGTGTGGCAACTGAAACCACTCAGGCTGAAGGAGATATCCCCGCAGAGGAGCACAAAGGGGTAACATGTCAGTAACAGTAATTTTAATAACTCACATTTAAGCCATATCCATGTACCCAAAACCATGACAAGCATTTCACAACACCACCCTTTAACCTGCACAACACCTGCTGAGGTGGTCGGTCAGCACTGAAGTAGGACAGCGGAGAATGGTGCCCACTCACCACTGCACCGCACAGCCTCCTGCCCCAAGTCATCCAACCTGTGCAGGGCTACGGCCCCTCCCGGGTCGGACATCTAGGGCCTCGGGAAGTCCACCTGCCCGTGCAACCATCACGGGGACAAGGAGTCATTCTGCCTTCAGCTTCACTCAGGCAACACACTTGTTAGGTGGTCATCAAGAGAACATAACGTAAGGACAGACTGTTACAGTCCATGGATGCAGAAAGTTCTCTCTTGAGGACAGGGTGAGGGGAAGTCATCCTGTGGGGCTCACCCTGTCATCCCATTATGCCCACGACCTGCCAGCTCTGCCCTCCAACATGTCCTAGGCCATCGTCCCCCGCTAACTGCAATGCCATCAGCCTGGGCCGGTCCACAGCCTTTGCATTCCCAGACAACCCAGTGGCCTCATCCCTGCCTCCCACAAGAGTTCTTGACACTCCTCAGGCCATTCTCCATGCAAATATCAAAGGGAGACAGAGACAAATAAGATCATGTGACTGTCCTACCGAATCCCTTTCCCAGCCTCTCAGAGCAGTTGGAAAAAAATCCATTTCTCATGAGGGCCTCCAGAGCCCTGTGCACCTGGCCTACTCCCTCCTCCGTACGACCTGCCAGACACTCCGGCCCACAGCTCTTTCCTCCCACTGGCCCAGCTCTCGCCTGCCTCGTAGTCTTGGTGCATGAGGCCCCTTTGCCAGGAGGGCTCCTGCTCCTCATGGGCCTGCACGCTACCACCCTTTGTATGCTGTCTGCTCCTCTTTCCGGGCTTTACAGTTCAAAATATGTTTTCCCACTTTTAAACATGAGAGGCCTGGAGAGGAGCGCCATGACCAGGGTTACCTAGCTGGTGATGGGCACAGCTCGGAAGTGCCGGAATTCCAACTGTCCCCAGAATCCAAGTGCTTGGCCACCTGACCACTCGTCCTGAGGCCCTTCTGTCCTTCATGCCTGTTCTGACCCTGCTCTTCATTATGCCTCATGGGACCACAGGCATACTGTCATGGCAGCAGAGTTGCTACACCACACTCTGTGTTATTAAGTGTGTTTCCCATTCTAGCCAGCAAGGCCCATGTCTCAGTCACCCATGTAGCTCCATGACACAGACATCATGTGTGTGTGTGGGTGGGTGGGTGACAGATGAAGGATGGGATTTTCACAACTCCTGCCCATCATACCAGCAAGAGTATAGCAGACCCCTCTCAACACAAAGAACGAGGTGGGGAGACGTGGATCATGAGGAAAGGGGGTCCTTTATCCCCTGGAATGCACATCACTCCTGCTTTGGGACAAACTGAGGCCAGGTGTCTGTGCAGGCCACATAACAGCAAGAGCTCTCAGGGAAAGAAGGTCCCTCTGCTGAGAACAAAATCATGCTTCAGGAGAGACTGGCCTCCAGTCTCTGCAGTGCAAAAGGTCAACTGAAGGGAGAGGTAATGCCACAGCCATGCACAGACTGTGTGCATGAGGGAGGACAGAGTTTCTCTTCTGTATGAACTCGCACATGCCAGTAACATGGTTCCTCTGGCCAAATGATTTGCCACAACAGTTATTTTAGAAAGGCCTGTCCCCAGCATGAGTTCTCTGATGCTGATTGAGGTCTGCCTTCTGGGAAAAGGGCTTCCCACATCTCTTACACTTGTGGGATTTTACTCCACCATGAATCTTTTGATGGGTAGTGAGGGTTGAGCTGTAGCTGTAGGTCTTCCCACACTCACTGCACTCATAGGGCTTCTCCCTAGAGTAACACGTCATGTGTCGAGTTACGGAAGAGCTGTCACAAAAGGCTTTCCCACATTCTTTGCAATCAAAGGGCTTTTCTCTAGTGTGAGTTCTATTATGCCGAATAAAGTCAGACTAGTGGGCAAAGCACTTTCCACATGCATTGCACACGTAGGGCTTCTCTCCAGTGTGAATCCGCTGGTGCCGTGAGGTGTGACATGTGGCTGAAGGATTTGTCACACTCGCTGCACTCATAGGGCTTCCTCCTGGCGTGATGCTGTGCGGTGCTGTAGTGTCTGGCGAGGTCTGCCTTGTTGCCAAAGGCCTTCGCACACATTTTACACCTACAGGGGTTTACTCTTTCATGGATCTGCTGACGCTGAAGAAGGCAGTGATTCGCGATAAACCACTTTCCACATTCCTTGCATTTGTAGTTCTTCCCTCCATGAATCAGGGAGTCTTTCCTTGACCGGCACGATTCACACTCACAGATGGTCCTTCCTGCAGAGATTCGTTCCTGTAAATCCTTTGAGCACAGCCTGTCACCTGTTCCTAAATCATCCCATTCAGGGCCCATCTCTGCAGGGAGGGTTTCCTTATGGGGACCGTCTCAGTCCTCAAGTACCCTCTTTGTTTCTCTGATGGTCCTTCTTGTTCCCTGGCTTGCCCTAATGTGGAAACACTAGTCTTCCCAAATCAGTGAGCATCCTCCAGACAAGGCAGGCTGAAAAGCAGTAGGCTCTGTGGTCTTGGTTTTTGCTGCCACCTGAAGGGAACCCGATGGATACAAAAGTATCCCATGAGCGATCCAACATAGAAGAAATGACAATCAACAAACCAGTGGGGAAAGGAAGATGGAAATGGTGCCACTGTACCTGCTGGGTTTCACAACTTCAGCAATGAGGCTCATATTTTTTTTCTGGTCCTTGGATTTTTGACACCTGTAAAGGGACAGCCCTGAGGAGAATCTGGGGCAGGGGCTGAGGGGCCAGAGTGGAGTTACTTCCTCACTGTCCAGAGGGGTGAGAATTGATGGCACTACGTGTGCTGTTTGGTCCAAGACAGGAGGTCATGTGGTGGTACAAGAACATAGGGAAGGGGGCAACCTAACTAGGCCAGATGAAAGAGAGAAGATGTCAGGAAAGGCTTCCCAGAGGGGGTGTCTTGAGGTCTAGTCCTAATGAAGCAGAACAAGTTCATCAGATACAGACAGTGAGGGGCCGCTGCAGTGGAGGGAGACTGTGCACAAAGGTGCAGAGTCAAAAGAGAGGGCTGGAGACATCCAAGACATATAAAGACCTGATGCACCTCAATAAACAAAAAAGCAAATAATCCAATTAAAAAATGGGCAGAGGATCTGAACAGACACTTCTCCAAAGAAATTCAGATGGCCAACAGGCACATGAAAAGATGCTCCACATCGCTAATCATCAGAGAAATGCAAATTAAAACCACAATGAGATATCACCTCACACTAGTGAGGATGGCCACCATCCAAAAGACAAACAACAAATGTTGGTGAGGATGTGGAGTAAGGGGAACCCTCCTACACTGCTGGTGGGACTGCAAATTAGTTCAACCATTGTGGAAAGCAGTATGGAGGTTCCTCAAAAAACTCAAAATAGAAATACCATTTGACGCAGAAATTCTACTCCTAGGAATTTACCCTAAGAAGGCAGCAGTCCAGTTTGAAAAAGACAGATGCACCCCTATGTTTATCGCAGCACTATTTACAATAGCCAAGAAATGGAAGCAACCTAAGTGTCCATCAGTAGATGAATGGATAAAGAAGACGTGGTACATATACACAATGGAATATTATTCAGCCATAAGAAGAAAACAAATCCTACCATTTGCAACAACATGGATGGAGCTAGAGAGTATTATGCTCAGTGAAATAAGCCAGGTGGAAAAAGACAAGTATCAAATGATTTCACTCATCTGTGGAGCATAAGAGCAAAGAAAAAAACTGAAGGAACAGAACCCAAGAATGGACTAACAGTTACCAAAGGGAAAGGGACTGGGGAGGATGGGTGGGAAGGGAGGAACAAGGGGGATTAGCACACATAATGTAGCGGGGGTGGGGGGATATGGGGAAGGCAGTATAGCACAGAGAAGACAAGTAGTGATTCTATAACATCCTTCTATGCTGATGGACAGTGACTGTAATGGGCTATGTGGGGGGGACTTGATAACAGGGGGAGTCTAGTAACCATGATGTTGCTTATGTAATTGTATATTAATAATACCAAAATAAATAAATAAATAAAAAGAATGGAAAAGCGTCATAATCAGTGAAAAGGTGATTAAGAATTCAGCTAAGTGACATGCTCAGCTTCCTTCCCTTTTCAGCTTCAGTGTACTCTGTTCGCCTAGATGGTAGGCTCCCTCCCTGCACAAGGGCAGGACTCACGTCTGTGACCCAGGTGCCCCCTAACCCGGTGAGCGGTCATGTAAGACAAGGATGGAGGTCCCCTGAGACTCATGCAATCACAGCAGCAAGTACATAGTGGGTCCTTGCAGTGATCATGTAAGTGAAGACTGTATGGAAAGAACTGGAAGTTGAGGGAACAAACCCTAGTGTTCCCTTCATCCAGTGGAAATCCTTTCCCTTCGCTTTGGGACAACTGGAGCCCAGGTCCCAGGCATGGGAAGAACACTTTGATGAGACCCAAGATGTTTCCAGAGGGGTTTCTCCAACTCTCTTGGACCCAGTGGCCCAGCCACAGCTACAGGACATACACACCACCCTCCAGACAGGATGGAGGCAGGTCTTCAAAAATCAATTCTCTTTCCCAAAGAACAGAAAAGGATGCACACCAACCTGAAAACAAACAAAAAATAGAAACTCTCCATGGAGTAGACCACAAAAAAGGGTGCATGCCCACCCTGAAAATGTGACATGTGTATGTAGTCTTAACAGGCTCTGAGGAAGACTCCAAGTGAGGAAATGACAGTTTTCTATGCAATTAATTTTTAAACCTGAATTCTCACTGATTATACTGTACAGCTTGAAAATCAGTCTCAAAAGAAAATCCCACAGTATGAATTTCAAATGATCGCATCCAATGCCAACACCAAGGGAGTAAGTCCACGGTGGCAACTGTAAAGCCCACACAAACTTGACACCCACGTGTAAATATCCAGATTCTTTATTTGTAAGACAACTTCACACAGCCATTTATAAGATCAGACAATGAGAATCTTTTTCCACATTTGTCTCTTCGTTTATCATGAATTTACTTCAGCTGTGTGTTTAGTTTTCCTGGTTTTAGCTAAAATTCAATGCCTTGACAACTATGGAGGGGAGTCCTCTACACAGGATTAAAGAGCCTCAGAAACTCCAGTCAGAGGAAAGAGGTAGGACCCACCTGCGGCCACGCATATACGAGGTGATCACCATACTGTCAAAGGAAAATAGAACAAGTAGAATGGAATCAAGAAAGAACATTGGGTATTTAAAACCACATGAACAGGGTATAAAAATTAACAGTGTTAAAGTGAGTACATCTCCAATGAGACTACCCTACAGTGAGCCTTCCCTCCTTAGCTATGGAAGTGTCACGTGATGTCATTTTCAGTATTCTAATCTCCTGTAAGTTCAAGTATCTCCTGGCAAGCCTCATATTTCTCACAACCTATGCCCCTTATGGGTGAAGATGTTTGGAACAAAGGCTTCCAACAAATGTTTATAGGGCTGCCCTCACTGTCCAACTTCCCCAACACAGGACAGCAATGAACACGTAAAAAAACGAACAGAGGGCTGAGAGCCACTTATCTGTCAAACATCCCCCAACTAGAAAATAGTTCATGAAAAACTATAATCCATGTGGCAGGAAAATCTGAGGTTGTGAAGGCATTTGTTTTTTTCCATGTATAGTCTCATCCCCACCCCCTTCATTTTTCTCTTGGAAATAAGGCTGTGGTGCCTTTCTGAGTGTAAGCCAAGCGGGAGCCCTGTGGCTGGAGGTTCTCACCAGCAAGCAGTGGTCACTGTCTCTTGCGCACCTTCTCACAGGTACAGGAAGGCCTGAGCTGGTCCGATCACAAGGACTCCTTAGGTGACAAAGAGGTGGTGATCTGTCACCAGGTCTCAGCAGTGACAATTAGGCGGTTCCTCCTTGTTATGAATACATAGATGGCAAGTAAGATCTTCCTTCTGGCTGAGGACTGTTCTGAGTCGCTGCATTCTGAATGCCTTCCCCAAAGGCTCTGTGGGCCCACCGGGGATGCACCTTCTCACACGTCCGAGCATCAGTCCTGTGATGGGAAGCCAGGGCTGGGAAGCGGCTTCTCTCTGACAGGATGATTTGTGTTTGAAGAGCCAATGATAAAGCTCTGCAGCTTCCTTTGCACTGACCAGGTCTCTCCTCACTGTGGGTCCCAGGTGCATGCAGGGGACACCAGCCGAGGCCCTCCATGCTCTCGGCTTTGCCAGGGCTCGCTCAGGGGTGGACCCGCCGGTGCTGAAGGAGGTGGGATCGGCGCTTGAAGGCCTTCCCGCACGCAGTGCACTGATGCGGTGCCTCGGCCGTGTGGATGACAGCATGCTGCATGAGGCAGGTGCTCCGGTGGAAGGCCTTGCCGCACTGGCTGCACGTGTAGGGCCGCTCCCCAGTGTGCGTGCGCTGGTGTTGTGCCAGTTCCGAGCTGCACCGAAAGGCCTTGCCGCACTGGCTGCACTTGCAGGGCTTCTCCCCCGTGTGGGTGACAGAGTGCTGCAGCAGGTGCGCTCGGTCGCTGAACGGCTTCCCACATTCTGCACACTCAAAAGGCTTTTCTCCGCTGTGGGTCCTGTTATGCCGAACGAATGTGGAGCGGTGGCTGAAGGCCTTGCTGCACTGGCCACATGCATAGGGCTTCTCCCCCGTGTGAATTGGCTGGTGCTGGGCCAGGTACGACCTGCGCCTGAAGGCCTTCCCGCACTCAGGGCACTGGTAGGGCTTGTCCCCCGAGTGGATGAGGCAGTGCCGCGTAAGCGTGGAGCTCTGGCTGAAGGCTTTCCCACATACATCACACACATAGGGCTTCATTCCAGTGTGCACCCGCTGGTGCCGGGCAAGGTACCACTTCCTGGTAAAGCCTCTCCCACACTGCCTGCACTTGTAGATGTTACTCCCGCCATAAATCTCAGCACCTTTTCCCTGTCCTCCCGGGTCACGTTCATGGAGGACACCTCCCGGTGAGACTTTCTCCTGTAACACCCTGGAGTGCAGACAGTCATCTGCCCCCAAACTGTCATCCTCGAGGCTCGTTTCCCCAGGATGGGTCTCCTTGTGGAGGTCTGTCCCAGGCCTCAGCTTACCCTGCTGCGCTTCCACAAGCCCTTCCTGATCCCCAGGCTGCCCCAAACAGGAGCCCCTTGAAGATCCTGGCGCCAGGCTCCCAGGGAGCAAGGCTCCCTCAGACAAAACCTGCAGAGAAGTGCCTGGTTCTCTGGTCCCAAGTTGTGCTCTGTCACCTGAAAAGAATCCGATATACAAAGGGGGGCTTTTAGTGATGCATAGGGAAGAAACAGAATCAACACTGCAGTGGGAAAGAGGATGAAAACACCATCTCGGACCTTTGCTGGGTCACATCTTTATAACCCAGCTTTCTAGTTACTTTTATGGTCGTTTTATGCTTGAAACCATTAAAGGGAAAATCAGAGGGCAGGTTGGACCAGAGGACAGAGGTGCTGGAGTGTAGACCCTCTCGGTCTGGAGTAGGGGAGAGGGGAGTTCTAATTTCACTGTCTGGGGGCATTTTCCCCAGGAACGCTATGAGGGCATAGAGAAGGGGCAGCTAACAAGGCTGGGAAGAAAAAGAGGCAACGTTCCAGAGGGTGAGGCCTTGTGGAGAAGTCAGTGCTGGACGGGAGGAGAGGGGGCCGGGCACACCTCTGGCAGGGGCTGGGGGACACAAGGGGAGGAAGGTGACACTGAAGATGCAGCTGCACTAGGAGAGAGTAAAGTTGGAGAAAGGACTGGGACACACAGGTCTGAGTGGAAAAAAAGGCGAGCTTTGGCTCTGGGGGAGGTCTGGGTGTGGGGAAGCCTGAGGACGGGGGCAGAAGCCACGGCCTTTCCCTGCCTCTGTCAAGTGAGCTGAGCCTGGATGGGGTTCTGTATTCTTTAAGTCACGATTTCCACATCTGAGAAAGGGGGAGACTCGGTGTCTCAGGCTGCTGTGAGGGTTAAAGGAGAGAAAATGCCCATAAAGCGTTCGGCAGGGTTCTTGACCCGTGTTTAGTAAATTGTGGGCCACCATCCTTATCTGTGAGGGTTAGTTTTATGTGTCAGCTTGGCTAGGCTACTGTGCTCAGCTGTTTGGTCAAAAATCACTCTAGACGTTGCCATGACTTACTTTTTGGTAAATTGGCAGACTGTCCTTGATCAGGCGAGTGGGCCTCATCCAAGCAGTTGAGGGCCTTAGAGGGAAAGACCGAGATCCCCGGAGGGAAGGGATTCTGGCTCCAGACTCAGACTCGACAGCAACTTCTCCAGCTTATGGACTGCCTTGCGGACTTCAAACAGTTAAGGCCTCACAATTGTGTGAGCCAGTTCCTTAATATTATACATGCTGTTGGTTCTGACTTCCCAGAGAACCCTATGTTGTTGCACTGGGCGAGCACGTGACAGCCATGGCCCCAACAAGGACAGGCCATCTTGTTCTACAAGCCAAAGGGGAAGGGGCCTCAGCACAAACCAACCTGCTGACACCTTACTTCTAGCCTCCAGAATTGTGAGAAAATAATAAATTTCTGATGTTTAAAACACCACCGCCCCCTCCCCTGAAACAAAAACAACAACAAAACTGATTCACAGTGATAGAGTGTACACAGTGGTCAGCACCGTGGGAGGAGCAGCTGACAGGGAGGGCCAGGAGCCTGCCAAGGCCCTGGGAATATCCTCAATGCTGACTGTGCTGGAGGGCACTTCAGTTAACACATGTAAAAATTTAAGCAGAACCCTTAAGGTTTGTGCACATTATATGATCCCAGTGTAAAAAAATTAAGGAGATTTTAAACAAAAACATTGCAAGTCAAGTGTACATGTATTTTTTTTAAATGAGGCAACTCTTTCAAGAAACTTGGCTTTATGAGTGGCATCAACGCTAGCTGTGGACTGCTATAGATCCAAAGGCCCCGGACTCGTTTTACTTTTCCCCAAGCATAAGTGACTTGAGCCTGTCTATGTGGAGAGAGAAGATGAAGACACAGACAAGTTGGAGAAAAGTGAAGAAGCAGGTTCTCAGAGAAGACAAAGGTGCCATGTGGGCTCCGGTGGAGGAACTCGCCATGATCAGGGGTGAGACATCTTCCACAGAGAAGAAGAAGGGAAGCCGCAGGCGTGAGACACAGACGAGGCAGCACAGGCTTAGGAGCAAGCAGCAGAAGCACACAGCCTTCCATTTTAACGCGATGTTGATTCCATGCTAAGATAGCAGTGACTGAGGAAGTGGTGATGACGCGGACCAGGTCTGAGTGGCTGCGGCAACTGGTGCAGGATAACGAGCTGTGCAGGGGCACAGAGCAGATGTGGGGAGACCGGGTGGGAGGCTCTGGCATCATGCAGGCCAAAGACCGGGAGAGCCTGGGCCAGGGTGCTGGCGGAGCTCCTGAGGCTGGAGGGGGAGGCAGACTCAGGAGACAGCGTCTGATGGGCAGGACCAGGGATGCGTGGACGTGGAGTGGGATGGAGATGGAGATACTGAGGTGTCGCCTGTGGTGTTTCCTGTCTTCTAACTGGCCGCGGTGGCAGGACACTCTCTGAGCTGCGGCTGGGGGAGGAGTGCACATGGTCGTGTCTCCTAAGGCATGAGGAACTCGGTGCCTCAGACAGCGAAGTGAGACGTGGGATGAAGGAGATGGGGGTGGCATTCGGGACAGAGGGTTGGGGCCGGGGGCTGGCCAAAGGTGCTCGCAGGCGGGCTGAGAAGCCTGAAGGGCACAGAGAGGAGAGCCTGCGACTCCCTGGATGGCTCACACAGCAGCACACGTGTGACCAAGAGGGGCAGGAAGGTACAGTGCAAGGGGCTGCTTCTGCACGTCTGATGGACAAACAGGAGGATGGACGGATGGCGAAGGCGGGAAAGAGTGGGGGGGTCACACGACAGTGCAGGTGGTAACTCCAGGGGAAGAAAGGCCCCCTTTCCTGAGTCCAGAAAGAAACGTGTGATGTCACAGTCACTCATGATGGTGGACACAGCAAGAGCGAACTTTGTGAGCCCTTTCTACAGGCCACGCACTGTCCTTAGCAGCCTGCCGCATTACCTCACCTCATTACAACCGCCAATGACCCAATCACACAGAAAGTGTGTCACTGAGTCTCTGACGGTAGGCTGAGTACAGCAAGCTGGGATGATGAAGAACAAGCCCACTGGCTCTTTTCCTTGGCACAGACCGAAGCCACATTCCCAGGCCTGAGGGCCCCAGGGGTGGCCAAATGCCTAGATCCTGTCACGGAATATGTGGGGTCAAGTACAGGTCGTGCGCAACTGAAGGTGCCGCGCCCCGCCCCCCGGCCGGATGGTTCCAGAGCGACCCTGAAGCTGCCCGCTGGCAGCAGAAGGCGCCCAGGTCTCTAAATAATGGTGCCCAGCTGACGTGCATCCCTTGACACGGCGGAGGAACAAGCAGAAGCCCCAGGAGCTCAGAGTCTCACTGCTCGTGGGCTGGCGCCTGCCGTGGCCCCACCCGACCGGCCGCTGGCTTGTACCTGGAGAGGGGCTCCAGGAGAGGAGGCCCTCCTTCACTGGCTGCAGCTGCTGCCCATGCTCCAGCAGATGGATCAGCTCGGGTTTGGGAACCATGTGCCCTGTTGATGGAGAAGGAAACAGAACATGGGTGTTTTGATGAAAACAATGAAACCCCTCCATTCTGTCTGGGGTGTCAGAGCTGCTCCCAAAGTAAAGAAAATGCTCATTTGTGACCCAGAAACCAAGTGCACAAATCCCACTCTTGGACTGCAAGTGTGGTAGAAGGTGGCACGGCCTGTCAACACACCACTGCTCTTGAACTTCATCAGTGGAAGCCACTGCTGACGGGGTGTGCATGACTCTCACACGCAGCCCTGGGACCCTGGGGTGGTGAGCACCTCCTTCCGGAAGTTCTGTAATCAACCTAAGTCGCTGGTTTCAAATGCCTTGTGCTTCAGGAACACCTGGGGATGCCTGATTTCAATCTACCACTGGAAGAAACAGAAGTTCTTGGAGTGAAGTTGAGGCCCCAGCATTTGGGAAATCTCCCTAAGGGATTCTGGTGCCCAGAGAGGACTGAGAACTACTGGTGGAGATCAGTGAGCATCAGGGAAATGGCATCCCTGATCATCAGAAGCAGAGGCACAGAGGAGGAACTGGGCTCTCTGAGGGGAAAGACTTTACCCCGACGTGCAGGACAGACCACAGCACCCGCACCTCACGCGGAGCAGCCTGAGGAAGAGGCGGGCGCTGGTCCAGGGGAAGCGCCTGGAGGACCTTCCCCTGGCTGATGACAGAACTGTGCCGGTCCACCCGCCAGCCTGGCCAGCCCCACCTCGGGCCTCTCGTTAGGTGAGGTGGAGAATTTCCTTCGGGAGAAGCCACTTTCAGTCGGTTTTCTGTTCCATGCCGCCAAACACATCTCAGCGGAGACAGGAGGGTTCTGTGGAGAAGTCCGGTGACGGAGGCAGCAGGTCCTACCGGCGTGTCCTCTGGCAGGCTCTGCTCCACAGCCCAGGATTGGTTCAGACAGGTGTCAGCCACGGTCACCGCGGTGAGCCTGTCATCTGCCCGGCCCTGAGCTCAGGGAGCGGAGGGAGACAGTGCGACAGGCACTCCTCGGGCCCTGTCACCTCAGGGCCTTTTCTTGGGCTGGCTCCCCCACCTGGAAGCCCCCTCCTGCTCGCTCACAGCCTCCAAGTTCCCAGCTCCAACGTCCTTTCCTGAGATGACTTTTTTGAAGCACTCATGATATGTTTTGACCTAAATCCCCTTTAGTTTTCTTTCTAAAACTTATCACAATTCATCTAAGAATGGACACCTACCTTCGCGACTAAACTCAGGGTGACGAGTGTGCACAGTGTGCACTGGGAGCCATCGTCACTGATGGCTTCTCTTTGACCCAAGTCCCATTTTTTCTTAAAATTTTATTCTAAAAGGGAACCGTTTTACTTTGGTAAATGAGAAAAGTCACTTCCACTTCCGACAAACGGAAGGTTACTGTTAAAACACAACAATGAAACAAAAATAACGCCATTAAAGTCCCAGCAAGCTCATGGACACTGCTCAGGGCTGTGAGCTGGAGGCCGCTCGCACTGTGACGAGAGAAACTGGCCAAAAGGAAGGAACGTGAAACGCGGAGCAGTGTTCTGAGACGTTCTCTTGACAGCAACCAGCACCCCAGACCGTGCAGATAAAATGACTGGCTTTCCTGGGCCATCCACTCAGGCTCTGACATTCCTGTGTACGTTCTACCTCCCACCCGGCGAGGATCACGGCCCAGGCCTCAGGAAACGTGCGATGAGCACGAGGACACCAGGGCAGTGTTCACCGACTGTGTTGTTCAGGGGGCACTGATGACGAATGCCATGTGGGAGGCTGCCTGACTCACGGTCTCCCAAGGGCAGCCCACAGCCCACGACCCTACCACTGGGCTGTGGGGCACATGACCCAGCCAGGCTGGGCCAGCTTCCCTCCCGTGGAATCTGAAATAAGGACTCAGACTGAGGCCGGATCATGCTGGGCCCTGGGGTGAGGCCTTGTGTTCAGAAGGACAGGGTCTCAGTCCCAGTGATCCCTGACACACGCATGCACAGGGAGACCAGGCAGGAGAAGGGACCAGGAAACTGCAGGGGCGCTGGAGGGGAGGGCAGGTGGCTCCTCTGACCCTGACAACAAGAAATCATGGGGCTGGGGTCCCCCACAGGGGTGAGAGGTGAGCCCTTACCCAGAGACACCAGGAGCCCACACATCTCCAGCATCACCTCCTTGTACAGGGTCCTCTGGTCAAGGTCCAGCTGCCCCCACTCCTCCCGGGAAAAGGTCACGGCCACATCCTTGAAGGTCACGGCCACCTGCAAAGTCAAACAGAGGAAGTGGTGTTGACCTTGTGCTGCTGGAGGGGATCAGAGCCTGTCACTCAGTTCCTGGTGAAGGCGCAGAGACCAAGCCCTGGATCACGGGGGCCACCTGGGGGACAAGCTACGTGCTGGGCTCAGAGGGGAGGATGCAGCCTTTGGACATAATGCGATTGTGGCCAAAAGCAAAACATCCTCTGGGGAAGCCACCGGAGATGCCACAGCGTGTCCCCGCGAGGACTGGGGGGACAGACGATGAATGTTCTACGATGTCAGAGGGACAGGGGCATGGCCATGATGGCTCCAACAATGAGAGCAGGAGCCGCGGGCGAACCGCCCTGGACCCCCACGCGCCAGCCGGACTGAGGGCTCACACACTGAGGGAACGGACTGCATGTGCCCAGCTCTGCTGGTCAGACTCCCAAGGACGGAATCAAGACTCCTGAATCCGCCACTTCCCAGCTATGTGACCATGGGGAGAAAGGACATCACGTCATTTCTCTAAGGCTTGATTTCCGCAGCAACACAACAGAACTGCCACTTCACCAGGAACAGAAAACACTCACATGGCAAACCCTGGAGCCCCAGGCCCCACGAGTGTTCAATGTACTTTGTGAGTTTTACTAATCTTCCCACAGTGCACGAGGTAAATGCCGTCATCACCTGCACGTCTCCTGCAGCCTGGGCTCAGGCAGCTCTACAAAGTCGCCCACGATCTCACTTTTAAGGAGCAGAGGTGGTATCTGAACAACCCAAGAAAAAATGGCACAGAGTTGCCAGAAGATGGGCAGGTGGGAGCCAGGGGCACCTAAGAGGTGACACTGATGCAGAGGAAGGGCATGGAGAGACAGCCCTGCAGGGACCTGGGGACAGGGCGCCAGACAACGGAAGTCCAAGGACAAAGGCTGCCAAACGGACCACATGGCTGGGTGAGTGAGCAGCAGAGAACAGCAGGGCAGGTCCAGTGGAGCCATGCGGTGGGTCGCCTGTGTCAGCAGTGTGATGGACCCCTGAAGGGGAGACCCAGTCAGTCATTCAGCTGTTCACTGAGGACCTTTCACAAGCCCAGGCTGTTCTAGGTCGTGGCACAGAGGAGCAACAGGCACTCATGATTCGGGGCTGGAAACAGTGTTAAGGGGGCCCTAGAGATTCCAAAAACGAAAAAATAGAGCAAGGAGACTAAAGAGATTGCGGTGCACTTCAGATGTGGCAACAGGGGAGGCTGTTGTCAGGACAGCACACTGGACTGAGTCTGAAATAAAGGGAGGAGGGAGCCGTGTGGTTGGGATATTAACCGGTATGACAAGTCCTGACAAGGAACAAGGCTGGTAAGGGTGATTGGGGTGACTGCTGGACAGTGACCCAGGGCCTCTAGTGCGTTCCTGTCCCAAAGGACACCACAGTCCTGCACACTGTCGTCACCGACCATCTGAATGGTCTTACTTTTCAAATATAACTGCACGTCTAAGCAAAACTGATTCCTTCCTGCCAGTGGGGATCTGAAAGTGCAATTCCTTGGCTGTCGTGGCCCCCAACCTGCCCTGCTACCTTTTCTGTCCTAGTTTAGCAGCAATTAAAAAATGCTACTCGTGCCTCTCAGCCACCAGCCTTTAGATGTGCACAGGAAAGAGGCCAGGGAGCTCCAAGGATCAGACTGCCGTCGGGGTGAGCCTCTAAGTTCAGCACAGGCCCAGAAGGTGTCTCCATGTCAACACTTCCCAGAAGGATGCTCTGCAGACCTTGCTGGACACTGGATGACACACATCAACCGTGTAATCCTTTCTAGTTCCCCAAACAAGGACAAAGGAATTCGTATTGCTATACTGAATTAAAATGTGAACATTCCTATTTTATACCAAAGAAAACAGCAGCCCAGGGCAACAGGGAGACTTAAAGAAAAAAAACAAACAAACTTATTTGCAATATAAACAAACAACGTCCCTGTTGCTGGGTCGGAAAATGAATATATATATATTCGTGTGTGTGTCTGTATGTAGTATGTAGAGTCACAAATCTTCCTTCATAAAATCATAAAGCAAAAAACTGTCCGCCCTTTTAGCACACCCTCATTTACACAAGTCTAATGCATCTTTCTCGGTTTTCCTTCTTGAAAGTAAAAAAGAGAGGAGAACTATGTACAGCATGGAAGCCTTTTGGCAATTTTTCAACTGTGGCAAGATTTTAATCCACTGCTCTAAATATTCCCTAAAAACCGCCCAGGCGGTAAAATGCAGTGGGTGCGGATTTTCCTCCTGGGCCCCGGCCTGAAGAAGGAACAAAACCCAAGTACGATAACGGAAATCCGAGGTTCTATTGTGCATCCTGGGGCTGGGGTGCGGACAGACCTCTCGGCCCCTGCCCTCGTGCTTCCTCGCCCCCTCCGCCCCCGCCCTGGGACTGAAACGGGCGCGTTTCCTGGTGGTAGAAAGCAGGCATGCCAAGGATTTCCGGGAAGATGGCGGTGAGAGAAGGGCGGCAGAAATCTCCTCCCAACACTAGATTTATCTATGAAAACACAGCAAATACATCTATTCCTAAAAGAGAGACGAGAATACACAGGAAAGCGCACAGCGTGCAGCTACACCCGAGAGCACTCGGCACCCCAAGAAGGGGGTAAGATACGGAGCCGTGACCCGGCGGGACCCGAGCACTCCCCCACCCCAGCGCACCGGCGGGAGGAGAGGATTCAGAGCCGGGAGGGAGTGGAAGTACACCCCCGAAGTAGCCAGCCCCGGTGATCTGCACGGGGAGCGCTGACCCACATTGCGCAGTGCAGCAGAGATTGGAGAGACAGAGGGGCAGGATCTGAGCGGGGAACGCGCCAGGGGGCTTGCAGCCGGCTCCCGGGAAGGAAAAAAAAAAGCGTGCGCTTTCTTCAGCGGTCTTAAAGAGACAGGAGCCCAGCGGAGGAGCCGGATCGCCCCAGCACACTCAGCCCAGCAGGCTGGGAGTCCGGGGGAGTTTCAGACGCCTTAGCTGGCTACTGAGGAAGCGTAGCCATACTTAACACTTCTCACTGAGATCAACGGCCACCTAATCGTTCCCACCCCTGCCAGAGCGATAAAGGGCCCTGCGGAGCGGCGCAGTCACAGCTGTGGAATAGTGGGGCAATAGCGCCACCTACAGCATTCCCACAGAATCTACGTCCGGTGGGCATTTTTGTTTTGTTTTGTTTTGTTTTTGTTTTTTCTTTTCTTTCTTTTTTTTCCTTTTCTTTCTTTCTTTCTTTCTTTTTTTTTCTTCTCTTTTTAAAGTCTTAAAGAGCCCAGCTGACATACGTGGCAACTATCAGTGACCTATTCCATAGCCATGAAAAGACAGAGGAATATGGTTCCGACGAAAATCAACCAGACAACCCCAGAGAGGGAGTCTGAAGGGATGGAAACACACAGTCTTCCTGAAAAAGAATTCAGAATAAAAGTCATAACCATGCTGATGGACCTACAGAGAAATGTGCAAGAGCTGAGGGAGGAAGTGAGGGAACTGAGGAAAGACAATGCAGAAATCAGACAAGTGATCGACAGGCTTAACAGCAGAACGGATGAGATGCAAGAGACTGTTAATGGAATAGAAAACAGAGAACAGGAGTACAGAGCAGCTGAGGCAGAGAGAGATAAAAGGATTTCCAGGAATAAAGAATATTAAGAGAACTGTGTGACCAATCCAAACGGAACAATATTCACATTATAGGAGTACCAGACGAAGAAGAGAGAGAAAAAGGGATAGAAAGTGTCTTTGAAGAAATAATTGCTGAAAACTTTCCCTCACCGGGGAAGGAAAGAGTCTCGCAGTCCACCGAAGCTCATAGATCTCCCAACACAAGGGACTCAAGGAAGACAACACCAAGACACATAATAATTAAGATGGCAAAGATCAAAGATAAAGACAAGGTATTAAAGGCAGCTAGAGAGAGAAAAAAGATCACCTACAAAGGAAAACCCATCAGACTATCATCAGACTTCTCAACAGAAACCTTACAGGCCAGAAGAGAATGGCATGATATATTTAACGTTATGAAACAGAAGGGCCTCGAACCAAGAATATTGTATCCAGCACGATTATCATTTAAATATGATGGAGGGATTAAACAATTTCCAGACAAACGAAAGTTGAGAGAATTTGCCTCTCATAAACCACCACTACAGGATATCTTAAATGGACTGCTCTAGATGGAAGCACACCTAAGGCTAAAAAGATGTCACCAGAGAAAATAAAATCATAGCAAAGAAAGCAGACCATCCAAATACTAACTAAAGGCAAAGAATAAAACACCTATTATAGAAAGAATGGAGGAGGAGGAATAAGAAGGGAGAGAAATAAAGAAACATCAGACTGTGTTTACAATAACTTAACAAGAAAGTTAAGTTAGATTGTTAGATAGTAAAGAAGCAACCCTTGAACCCTTGGTAACCACGAATCTAAAGCCAGCAATGGCAATAAGTACATATCTATCAATAATCACCCTAAATGTAAATGGACTGAATGCACCAATCAAAAGACACAGAGAAACAGAATGGATAAAAAAGCAAGACCGATCTATATGCTGCCTACAAGAAACTCACCTCAAATCCAAAGATATACACAGACTAAAAGTGAAGGGATGGAAAAAGATATTTCATGCAAACAACAAAGAGAAAAAGCAGGTGTTGCAGTACTTGTATCAGACAAAATAGACTTCAAAACGAAGAAAGTAGCAAAGATAAAGAAGGACATTACATAATGATAAAGGGGTCAGTCCAACAAGAAGATATAACCATTATAAATATATATGCACCCAACACAGGAGCGCCAGCATATGTGAGACAAATACTAACATAATTAAAGGAGGAAATAGACAGCAATACATTCATCTTAGGAGACTTCAACACACCACTCACTCCAGAGGACAGATCAACCAGACAGAAAATAAGTAAAGACGCAGAGGCACTGAACAACACACTAGAACAGATGGACCTAACAGACATCTACAGAACTCTACACCCAAAAGCAACAGGATACACATTCTTCTCAAGTGCACATGGAACATTTTCCAGAATAGACCACATACTAGGCCACAAAAAGAACCTCAGTATTTTCAAAAATATTGAAATACTACCAACCAACTTCTCAGATCACCAAGGTATAAAACTAGAAATAAATTTTAGAAAGAAATCAAAAAGGCTCACAAATACATGGAGACTTAACAACACTCTCCTAATTAATCAATGGGTTAACGACCAAATCAAAACAGAAATTAAAGAATATATGGAGACTAATGACAACAACAACACAAAGCCACAACTTCTGTGGGACGCAGCAAAGGCAGTTCTAAGAGGAAAGCATATTGCAATCCAGGCCTATCTAAAGAAAGAAGAACATTCCCAAATGAATAGTCTAAAGACACAATTACTGAAATTGGAAAAACAAGAACAAATGAGGCCCAAAGTCACCAGAAGGAGGGACATAATAAAGATTAGAGAAGAAATAAATAAAATTGAGAAGAATAAAACAATAGAAAAAATCAATAAAACCAAGAGCTGGTTCTTTGAAAAATAAACAAAATAGATAAACCCCTAGCCAGACTCATTAAGAGAAAAGAGAATCTACACACATAAACACAATCAGAAATGAGAAAGGAAAAATCACGAAGGACCCCACAGAAATACAAAGAATCATAAGAGAATATTATGAGAATCTATATGCTAACAAGCTGGAAAACATAGAAGAAATGGACAACTTCTTAGAAAAATACAACCTTCCAAGACTGACCAAGCAAGAAACAGAAAAACTAAACAGACCAATCACCAGCACGAAATCGAATTGGTAATCAAAAAACTACCCAAGAACAAAACCCCTGGGCCTGATGGATTCACCTCTGAATTCTACCAGACATATAGAGAAGAAATAACACCCATTCTCCTTAAAGTTTTCCAAAAAATAGAAGAGGAGGGAATACTTCCAAACTCATTCTATGAAGCCAGCATCACTCTAATACCAAAACCGGGCAAAGACCTCACCAAAAAAGAAAATTACAGACCAATATCCCTGATGAACGTAGATGCAAAAATACTCAACAAAATATTAGCAAACCAAATTCAAAATACATCAAGAGGATCATACACCATGATCAAGTGGGATTCATCCCAGGGATGCAAGGATGGTACAACATTCGAAAATCCATCAACATCATCCACCACATCAACAAAAAGAAGAACAAAACCACATGATCATCTCCATAGATGCTGAAAAAGCATTTGACAAAATTCAGCATCCATTCCTGATTAAAACTCTCAACAAAATGGGTATAGACGGCAAGTACCTCAACATCATAAAGGCTATATATGACAAACCCACAGCTAACATCATACTTAACGGCGAGACGCTGAAAGCTTTTCATCTAAGATCGGGAACAAGACAGGGATGCCCACTCTCTCCACTGTTATTCAACATAGTACTGGAGGTCCTAGCCACGCAATCAGACAAAACAAAGACATACAAGGCATCCAGATTGGTAAAGAAGAAGTCAAATTGTCACTATTTGCAGATGACATGATACTGTACATAAAAAACCCTAAAGATTCCATTCCAAAACTACTAGAACTAATATCTGAATTCAGCAAAGTTGCAGGATGCAAAATTAACACACAGAAATCTGTTGCTTTCCTATACACTAATGATGAACTAACAGAAAGAGAAATCAGAAAACAATTCCATTCACAATTGCATCAAAAAGAATAAAATACCCAGGAATAAACCTAACGAAGGAAGTGAAAGACCTGTACTCTGAAAACTACAAGACACTCCTAAGAGAAATTAAAGAGGACACTAACAAATGGAAATGCATCCCATGCTCTTGGCTAGAAGAATAAATATTGTCAAAATGGCTATACTACCTAAAGCAATCTACAGATTCAATGCAATCCCTATCAAACTACCAACAGCTTTCTTCAATGAAGTGGAACAAATAATTCTAAAATTCATATGGAACCACAAAAGACCCCAAATAGCCAAAGCAATCCTGAGAAGGAGGAATAAAACAGGGGAATTATGCTCCCTGACTTCAAGCTCTACTACAAAGCCACAGTAATCAAGACAATTTGGTATTGGCACAAAAACAGACCCACAGACCAGTGAACAGAATAGAAAATCCAAACATTAACCCAAACATATACAGTCAATTAATATTTGATAAAAGTGCCTTGGATATACAATGGGGAGATGACAGCCTCTTCAGCAGCTGGTGTTGGAAAAACTGGACAGCTACATGTAAGAGAATGAAACTGACTACTGTCTAGCCCCATACACAAAGGTAAACTCAAGGTGGATCAAAGACTTGAATGTAAGTCATGAAACCATAAAACTCTTAGAAAAAAACATAGGCAAAATCTCTTGGACATAAACATGAGCAACTTCTTCATGAACATATCTCCCCGGGCAAGGGAAACAAACGCAAAAATGAACAAGTGGGACTATATCAAGCTGAAAAGCTTCTGTACAGCAAAGGACACCATCAGTAGAACAAAAAGACATCCTACAGTATGGGAGAATATATTCATAAAAAACGTATCTGATAAAGGATTGACATCCAAAATATATAAAGAACTCATGCACCTTAACAAACAGAAAGCAAATAATCAATTAAGAAATGGGCAGA
>JAVSCE010014789.1:0-25379 GCA_032199065.1 Smutsia gigantea
TTCTTTCTATTGATTTACATATTACAAACCAATCAATGCCCTTCTCCTCTTTTGGAAACTCTTGAGACATAGTGTTTTGACCTGCCACTGACTGCATAGCATTTATACCATTTTGGTTAATAACCAAATACAGCTCTGTGGCATCTCTTATAATGTAGCCTTATACTTTAGTTAATTCTTACACACTTCTTTGGGAGAAAGAAACACACTCTTCTGAGAGAATGAGAGGGAGAAAGTTAGCAATCTGAGCTCTGACCAGAGGGGTCTTTCCCTTGGATACGTCGCCCATCTCCCCTTCCAGTTACAGGCATCAGGAACTCTTGGAGGAGAGAATTGTTAAGCAGAGTAAAGGGGAGAAAATGTACTCAGTTTGGGGTTTTGAGTTTAAAAATAGGCTTCTGAAACTTGTGGCAGAGACAATGGTTTGAGAGCGAAGGATTTGAGTTCCAAGAGTACAGTCTTTTCAGTTTTAAAAGCCAAGTACACTTGGGGCACATAGGCTGCTAAACAAAATGCATAGAGTGTAGGATTGGCTCGTGGAAGAAAGAAAAATGACCTGGGCTGGGCAAAGGCAAAGAGGGTCAGCGAGGGGCGGGGAGATGGTTTGCAGGGAGTGGAAAAACCTGTGCTCCCCTTCCAGTTGGAGCAAAGCACATCAAGCAAGCTTCCCATGCCCTCCTCTGTGGAGTGAGGAGAGATGAGTGACAGTGGCTCGTGAGGGTTGGGGATGTCCAGGCATAGGGACCTAAGGGAGACTTGAGGAGCCCCTATGCATTCCAGCGTGGCACAAGGAGGACTCACAGATCTTCCCAAGCATAGGTGTAACCAAGAGAACAATGGTGGGACTTCAGCATTCTGAGTTTGGATAAGGATGATATTAGTGACCAGCAGAGATCATTGACCAGAGACCAGATGGAAATACCTGGGCAGGTGCCAGCAAGCACAAATATCAATGATGTGCAGGGGCCAGTGGGAGCAGACCCACCCTGGCTCACCTGCTGAAGCTTGTTTCCCAAAACTTGCCTCATAGTGAGCTTGCTGCAATGTGGCTACCACCTTGGAGAGATGGCAGAAAGGCAAAGCTTTGCAATGACCAAGAAAACCCTGGATTGACTAAATTTATGTGGAATTAACTACAGTTAAGTTTCTTTTACCAAGCAGGATGGAACTCTAGTTAGAAAACAGTTTTGGAAAACTGTAGTAGAAAATCAATATAAATTGCCTGTTTTGAGTACTTGGGCTTAAGCCCATGGAACTTTACCTGCTACTGTTCATCTCCCCAACTAGACAGGTATCTTCTCTTTTTCATATTTTTGTTTTTCCTCCAAATCATGTAGAAGACCTGTAGGTGCCTGACATGTAATCATTGAATGGCTGGATGATCAATTAATTAACTTGAAATTTTTAATTAGTGACTATTTCAAGGGTAAACAACAGAGGCCTAAAGTTATACATTTCACCCAAAGACTGAAAGGACTACCTTTAAAAACTAGATGCTCTCCCTTCTTCTTACAACCCATTCATTATTCTGCTCAGGAAACAGACTTCTTGTTTCAGGCAGGTGAGATGGAACATTTGCTTAGTAATGCCTTCTACTTTCCCAGAAGCTGTAATGCCAACCTCAAAGAGATGAGGGGACCCGACTCCCAAGGGTTATCTGAGCACCTGTAAAGAAATATCTTCTCAGTTCACTATCATAGTCATGAAGTGGAATATTATAACACAGGGGGTGGGGGAATAAAAATTCAGGTAGGCATCACTTGGTGGGCAGAGGACAATAGCATTAAAAGCGGAACTGTAGGACAATTCTGCAGAAATCTGCCATGGATATCTGCTTATATAAACTAAGTTATGAAAATAAGGCTTTCAAGAACCATTAAAAAAAATCCCATTGAAAAGCCAACATATGTTTGTAACAAATGTACCAAGTACGCTCTGATGCAGGGTATTGACAGTGAGCGAGGCCATGTGCGTGCGGACGGAGAGGTATGTGGGAACTCTGCAGCGTCTGTCCACTTTTGCTGTGAAACTAAGTCTGCTCTAAAATGTAAAGCCTTTTATTTTTTAAAAAGCCACCGTATGAAATCTGTAGACGCAGTAGACTGGTGGTTGCTAGAGGCCTAGGGGAGTCAGGAAGAGAGAATGGTTGCTAATGGGTATGGGGTTTGTTTTAGGGGGGATGAAATGTTTTGGGACTAGCTGGAGGTGGTGGTTGCACACAAACATGCATGTACTAAAAGCCACCACATGGTTTGCTTTAAAATGGTTATGTCATGTAAATTTCATGTCAATTTTTTAAAAAGTTATCATAGAATAGATGAGCGTTTCCAAAAATACATTGCATGGAATTATAGTCTCCCAACATGGTTCTTGAAAAAGAACTTCTGTGATCCAATTTGTTTTGAAGCAATGCACACGTGTTCTCTTCTTAGATACACCTCCAATGCATTGGTGTACTAAAAGCTCTGAGTGGCCCTGCATGAAAGCTCTTGATGTTTATTTGTATAAGGACTCTCACCCCCCACTCTCTGCATCGCGCCTGATAACATCACACCAAACACATCTGAGGAAATATTACTCTAGACCTTTCCAAGGAAAGAAAACCCCAACCTATTCTTGTTTTAGTTCTGGGAAAAGATTTTCACGCAACACTCTTTCTTGATATTTGTTGAAAACAACTTACCTTTCAAGCAGGAGTAACATAGTTTCTGATGAGGTCTTTCGATAATGCTCAAGACTGCAAGGGGTGGCCTTAATAAACCCAATTCTAAATGAATGATGAAATTTTAGAGTAAGAAAGACACAATATTGCTCTTGATTACCACTTGGTTTGTAGGCAGGAGTACCATACTCTGAAAACTTTATTAACTTAGCCATGTGTAGATCAACTAGTCATAGAGTTTGAGATTTAATTCATTTGCATAAACTGTATTTTATATATACTTCAGAAAGTATGACACAATATGTGGGCACATCTAAAATAGCTGACTCTTTAATAGAAGATATAAAAATGTCCAAAGCAGTGGCAATTTAATAAAATGAAATGGCCCAAGGCTATTTCTTCATTGCAAGTAAAAACATCCTCATGAATCTTCACTCTACGGCGTTCTGAGATTCCAAAGTATTGATTTAATAATAATCACCACCAATAAGAATATCTGTAAAGTAGAATTGAACATTTTATAATTGAAGTCAGTTATTCGTAACCAGGGGTGGGATACACACAGTGTGGGGCAGGGGAGGGAGCACATTCTCTTTTCCCAGAAATATGTATCAGAATCTCCTAGAGGAATGTTTATTTGAAAATGAATTATCAATACTAGAATTACAGATCTGATTTTAGCAACAATAACTTATTCACTTTGAAGATACAATCACAACTAAGAGGGTGTAGGAATTCTGATTCATCAAATGGAGATGTGCATTAGGAAAGGTGGAAAACATAAAGGAGCATGTTGTCTAGAGATAGATTAAACACAGACAGGCTGTCTACTTCTTCACCACCCACACCACACATTCAGCTTCCTGAATGCCCATGGCCCAAATGTCCCACTGGTGTGGACTTCCCGGATCTGAGTGTGAGTGGGTGGGGTGTGAGAGTTCCAGGAAGAAGCATCCCAGGAGCCCAGGCTCTGACTCAGCCTTTCCCTGGAGAAGCATCTGGCTCTGACCTCCTAGAATTCCTGGCTTTGGCATCTGGGGCCACCTGTCCTGCTCTTCTAGTCACGGCCCCAGGACTCATAGATTACTGTTGCCTAGACGAGCTGGGTTATAAGAACATATACAGTGCGTCTGCCTGCCTCAAAATGCCATCATGCTCATGTGTGTGTACACATCCACACATGTGTACACACAGGCCCTGTTGGCCATATTTATACTAGCTGACCCTGTCCTCCTGGCCACTGCTGACTGGACCCAGGCTGCGTAACTGACCCAGATGGACCACTTTCTTTCTCCAAGGAATTTAGAACTGAAGCTCAGAGTTACTAGTCAGGGTACTGGGAGGTTAGACAAAGTAAGAAAAGGTTGGCTGGGAATAACTTATTTGACCATGAATTCCTAAAAGAGCAGAGAAAGCTATCTTGTAGAGAGAGGGAGAAAATCAGGTCCTGGTTCAAGACTTTCCTATAATAGGCCTTCATATTCTGGTTTCTGAGATGCCTCTGTATTATTATAATAAATCCTCCTCATACATTTTTGTTCTTAACCTAAGATAGCACATGCAATTTTCTGTCACTTGCAGTCAAAATATCTGTCACTAAAAATTAGAATTTTAAATTATTAGTATGAATTTCACTATTTACATTTATATTGTACAACACCAGTTTTTAATGCACATATAAGAGTACTTAACTCATCTGTGGAATCACTAATATTGCTCAATTCATATTTTACAATTTGTTACATGTATATGTATTTTGTTCTTACCAGAATAGTAGAAACACTGCACAACATTAATGTGTAACACAACACGTAACATTTCATGTAACATAACATACTCCCAGGTTCCAGATTGGGACCTGGACATTTTTAGGGGGCCATTAGCCTCTTTAACACAGCTGAGTACCTTGGCTGTTCCACAGAGTTAATTTCAGCCTCCCAACAGCATAGTGCTCTCACAATAGTCAGGCTTCCTACAGGGTGGTCAGTTGGCTCTTAGAGTGAGCTTTCCAAGCAGAAAAGTCTCAATGTGCAAACACGTATTGAGCCTCTGCTTTTGTAGAACTTGGCAATGTCCCATTAGCCAAAGCAAGTCATATGCAGAAGCCCAGGGTCAATGTGGACACAGAGCTAGAATACAGGGAGGCGTGGCTTAGTCAGGGCCCCTATTGCAACAGCTCAATCACAATTAGAATGCTCTTTCCAATAAGCTTTGCACATCCTCCTCAAATGTCCAAAATTATGAAAGAGGGAGCATTGTAAATTGTACAAAATATTTGCTAATTCAACAAATGATTGTTCCTTTGTAATACAAGTGAGAATAGGCATATTCGGGACCGTCAATTTGTGTGCATAAGGCAGATTCCCTGAGCACCGCCTGTGTCTCAGGTGTTGCTGGATGCTTAGCTTTTGCTTAGCCACTGAGACCTTGAGAAAGAAAGGCTCTTGATAATCCACAGTGTTAACTATGTCCTCACCGGCACCTGCACAAAGCTAGGAAGAGCAATTGGTCCCATGTGCTACTTTTAAAGAACTTTGGTTATGCATAGAGCAAGATGGGGTGTCCCACCATGGTCAGCCTGGATGGAATATCTCTGATTGCTTCTAGTCATCCATTGATGATTCTTGCCTAACTCAATTATCAGTATGATGATGCTAAATGGAGAATTTTCTATTTCTGTCATTCCTTTTCATTCTATTTGTAACCTTGCTATTGTACAGAAGAGTCTTCTCTTCTCCTGTATTTATTTATTTATTTGTATACTGACATTGCCATGGTGTGAAATAATTGAAAATTTATATATTGGTCTGTGCCCCTGGTCTCTACCACAGAGCTCCTAAACTCCTTGTGATTTCTCTAAGTGATAAGAGCATGAGGAGCATCCTTTATTCCACTATTTGGTCTTTGACCCTGGTTTCTGACCCAGAGCTTCTAAATCTGTTGGAATTTCCTAGGTGATAGGAGTGTCTTGTTCTAATGAGGTGGTTCTGGGCAGGCTCCTGGAAGGGGGCTGGTCACCAGAAAGACCAAGCCATGATTAGGAGCTTGGAACTTTCAGTCCCACACCCTCATCCTCCAGGAAGGAGAGAGGGGCTGGAGATTGAGCTCATGATCATTCACACCCATGTGACGAAGCCTCCACAGAAATTTGAAAAGTACAGAATTCATAGAGCTTCTGGGTTGGTGAACACATCTGTGTGCTGGGAAGGTGACACACTTCAACTCCACAAGGACAGAGCTCCTGCATTTGGGACCCTACTGGACCTCACCTTACATATTTCTTCATCTGGCTATTCTTTGTGTCCTTTAAAATACCCTTTGTGTTATTAGGCATTAATGAGCATACAATTTTCCTGGATTCTGTGAGCCACTCTACCAAATTATCAGAGCCAAGGAGGGGGTCGTGGGATCCTCCAATTTGCAGCTAAATTGGACAGAAGTTGTGGGTCACTTGGGGGCCTATTCCTTGCAATTACCATCAGAAGTTGGGGACAGACTCATGGGATTGAGCCCTTAACCTGTGGGGTCTATGCTAACTCTAGTTAGAGTTAGAACTGAATTAGGTTATAGGACACCTAGCTGGTGTCAGAGAATTGGTCAGTGTGGAAAATTCTCACACATCTGATGTCAGAAATATTCAGTGAGAGAATAAAGGGAAACAGAGAGTTTTTCCTAGACACATGGACACATCAATCATTATTTTATTTAGTGGGTTATAATACTTTATTATCATTTTTATTTTACACTCAAATTGTCTCAGATTAGCCAGGGCTAGCCTTTTCAAGATGGCTCCTGTGTCATCTTGACATGTCTCCAATAGCCCTTTGAGCACGTCATTTCTTTCTGGTATAATAAGATGTCCCAGACTTATCTTGTACTTTCTCTGCCCCAACCCTGGGATCACCTATTTCTCCAAGGAGTCCAGATTTCTTTTTCTGGAGATAGAAAACAAATCTAGGTGAAAGGTATGCTCAGTTGCTACTTAGAATATCATTGCTTCTAGGCCCTCTTATTAGATGGAGGTAGCAAATAGATGTATGTATGTACATATAAAGATACATTTTTGTACATATAACAATTTCTGGAGGGTGGAAAATGCACAGAAGAAAAAGAGAAAAAAGACTGAGGTAGGCAGAATAATGGTCTTCCAAAGATGTCCATGTCCTAATCCCCAGAAACTATCAATATCTTGGGTCATAGGGCAAAGGGCAATTAAAGTGACAAATGGAATGAAGGTTGCTAGTCAGCTGTCCTTGAGACTGGGAAATGATCTTGGATTATCCAGGTTGGCCCAATATAATCACAGGGTCCTTAAAAGCAGAAGAGGGAGGCAGAGGAGAGACGGCAGCATGAGGAGGATTTAGCCTGATACTGTTGGCTTTGAAGACCAAAGGAGGGTCCCAGGAGCCGAAGAAAGCAGGTGGCCTCCAGATGGTGGGAAAGGCAAGGAAACAGGTTCTCCTGTACAGCCTCCAGGGTAGAATACATCTCTGCCCACATCTTGACTTGAGTCCAGTGAAACCCATGCTAGATTTATGACCTACACAACTAAGGAAATGAATGTATGTTGCTTTAAGCCACTATTTGTGGTAATCTGTTACAATGGCCATGGAAAGCTCAGAGTGACAAAAACCCTTTTGTCAAGTTAGAGCCTAAAAAAGCCTGAGTCACCACTGGGCAAAGCAGAGAGATTCACAATTACATTGACTTGAAAGAGCCTCAACCCAACTTATCTGGGGAAATATTCCATACTATTTAGGGCAGGGAAACTGAGACCCATAATAATAGTGTATCCAACCAGAGACAGTTTTTTCACTCTTGTATAAAACCTAAATATATAGGGGAGGGGACTCTCTGAGAAGCCATCGGGGTCCAGCCTCCTTCTCTCTTGTTGCCTCGCCATTTCCAGGGCATTGCCCTCATTGTGGTCGAAGACAGCTTGCCATGTCATCCTCATTCCAGCCAGTGGGCAGGAGGAAAAATGACAGATATAACTCTTCCCTTTGAAAGTGTCCACATATCACTCCAACACACATGCCACCAGCTAGAACTTAGTCACATGGCCACACCTCTAAGCAAGTGAGGCCATGTATCCCTGTGCCAGATTAAAAATCCCATTTGGGTGGGAGAAGAGGAAAACAGACATAGGGGACAGTTAGCCATCTCTTCCACACTGTAACTGGCACTCCTCAGTTATGTTGATTCATGTTTTTTATGCTTGTGGAACTATATTGTTTCTTGTGTAACTTATTGGGAAGACAGTAGTAAGGTGAAGGCTATTTCTATTTTATATGTTGATTCTTAACCAAAGTGAAAGAAAGAAATGAATTCATAGTACACAGGAATCATTGAGTCTGCTGGTTTCCATATCAATTTAGCTGTCCTCTGATCATTTGAGGTCACTTCTGACAAGGGCTCTTGAGTCTTCGGGTCTTGCTCCCTGTCTCAAACTCCTGAGTTTCTTCTCTCAGCTTTGTAGCCTCCTAGCTGTCTTCTCCTGTGTGTCCTCAACTCTGGTGTTGCTTCCTCAATTCTCTTACTGGCAACAGCCTGCCTGAAACACACCTAAAATGGGAACATCTCCTTCACCCTTACTTTCATCACTTCTGCATTCCTTTCGATTTGCTGCTATAACAAATTACCACAAACTGAGTGACTTAAAACAACACAAAATTATCATCTTAAAATTCTGTAGGTTAGAAGTCCAATTGGATCTCACTGGGCTAAAATGAAGATGTGACCCAGGCCTGCTTTCATTCTTCAGTTTTTAAGGGAGAGAATATATCTCTTTGCCCTTTCTAGCTTCTAGACGTTACCTGCATTCCTTGGCCTGTGGCCCTTTCCTCCATCTTCAAAGCCGGCAATGACAGGTCAAAGCCTTCTCACATCACATCACTCTGACCTCTTCCATGGTCACATCCCCCTCTGACTCTCCCTTTTTGCCTCCTTCTTCCACTTTTAACAGCCCTTGTGATTACATTGAGCCCTCCAGATAATCCAGGATAATCTCCTTATTTTAAGAGCAGCTGCTTAGCTACCTTAATTCCTTTTTGCCATGTAACCTAACATATAGGACATGGACACCGTTGGGAGGGGCATTACTCTGCCTACCACAACCCCCATGCTTATCCCCCTTCCATTATGGCCAGAAGCACAAATAAGTCTCCTTCTGCTCTTCCCCTGGGCTTCCCTCCACCCCTACTTGTAAATCAGATCATTATTCTGCTCAGGATTGGTACTTGAGAAGCAAACTTCCTACCAATTATAACCTTACTTTGTACATAATCATTTGTTCATTTTAAGTTAGTCTATAAATGAGTGAGTCAGTCTTCAATGCCCTAAAAAAAAATAGCAACATGAGAAGGCTATCTTAACCAACACTTTTAAGCTGCCTTGTACTTGATTGCAAATTTTAACCACTTGACTTTGGGTTTTTGGCACTCCTTACAAAGTTAGTAGCAGCTCTTAAGAAATGGACCTCAACCTCACTCAGATGGATTTGTAAAGGCTGTTGAATAGAAACATTAATGTCATTTGTGATTTTGAAAGGTATGCCTGAGGCCCCAAACCTGTTCCTGAATGAAGGAACAAGTGAGGAGAGTGGGGACAGAAGAGGGATGTCCTTGAAACGTTTTTATATTCAAATCCTTTTAATAGAATTAGCTGAACTGCACAAGCACCCTCAAGGCCTGAAGCAGAGGGATGTGGTAGCAAGAACGTGGGAAGAGTAGCTGAAGGGCTGGATTCCCACCCAGCTTTTATCACTAACTTGTAGGCACTGACCATGATGCCTTCAAGCTTTTATCATCTTAAGGGCAGGGAGGAAGATCCTTGGCACCAACCACCTACATGGTAATCAAGGCCAGGAAAGCAATTCCTGATCCCTCCTAGAGCTGATAGTAGATTTGAGAGAATCGTCTCTAGCTTGTAACTCTGATGGGACTGAGCTAGGAAATGAGTTGGCCTGGATCATCTCCAGGGCCTTGCTAGGCTGTGTCCAGTGCTAGGCAGGGTTCAGTGACACAGTCTTACTCAATTGACAGCAACTGCTCTGCCCTCAGATGGCCCCAGTCTCTGCTGCATGCCAAGATCAAGTCCTCTCTGTGGCCTGGGTTGTGGCTTTACACTGCACTTCCCTCTTCCTTCCTGAAAGATGAATCAGACTGGCATGACTCCTGCCACTCTCTGAGGGAACTAAGCCAATGTGAGTGTGCACTGGGCATGTCTTTTCCTTAGAACTAGGCAGTGGTGTTTATGATCAATCAATCTGAGGCAAACAGGGTTCATGCTTTATTTTCTTGGTTAGTAAATGACAAGCCAAGTGCACTATTTACATTTCACTCTGCATGTTTTAATAATGGAACATGGATGTCTTAGGCTATTTGGGCTGCTATAACAAAAAAAGCATAAGCCTGGTGGCTTATGAAGAGCAAACATTTATATCTCACAGTTCTGGAAGCTGGGGAATCCAAGATCATGGCCCTGGCAAATTTGGTGTCTGATGAGGGCCTGCTTCCTCATAGACGGTGCTTCCTTGCTGTGTCCTCACATGGTGAAGGAGGCTAGGGAACTCTCTGGGGTTTCTTTTATAAGGGCACTAATCCGATTCAGGAGGGCTCCACCCTCATCTCCCAAAGACCCACCTTCAGTTTTCATCATATTGGGAGTTAGGCTTCAACATATGAATTTTGAAGGGATACAAACATTCCATCTATAACATATCGGGTTCATTGACAAGGAATCTTCAAATGAGATTCGGTGATAAAAAACCTCACCTACAATTTTGCATGTGTCTGTCTGTGTCTTTCAGATAAGAGGATCTATAACTCATCATATTTTCAACAGAATCCATGAGCCAAAAAAGGATAAGATGAACTAGTGTAAAGGAATGCTCCCTTGACAGAGAACCAGCATCAATTATTGCATCCATTTGACAGAAGCAGCTCAGAGAGTCAAAGATGTAATATCATTAATAATTTCAAGCATTTTATATGAAGAATCATTACTAAAAGTCTTCTTGATCAACTTATCAGACTTTCCAGATTAGCGTATGCTCTCCTTTTCATCTGTAAAATACACTCACTGCTGCCTCCAGCCTTGAGCCTATCACTTTCTCACACTTTCGGTCCTACCCATGTAGTTGATCTATATCAAGATTTGGTGATGGTTCTTGCCCATTCTATTCATGCCAGGATATTATATTTTTGTGATTTTCTAAAACCATCAAAAACTGATTAAGTATGAGCATGAAAAGAAAGTTGGAAAGTTGAATTCTTTGCAGGTTCTTGATTAAGGCAAGTTGATTTTTTGTAACTGTAGAAATTTTAGGAGGATAAGAAAAGGGTTCTGCACTCTGAGTGCATGACAAGTATCCTTTCACTTTAAAGTTTCTGCTTCACTGTAAAGAAACAGCTGGAGATTACAAAACAGTGTGGTCTGTGCAACCAGGGTGATACTCAAGAAAAAAGCCTTGGTCCTTTGGCAAAGGATTGGGGGATTAATACAAATTTATATATTTTCAGTTAAAATAAAAAGTTAAAAAAATGTATGTATCATTTTTATGATTTCCATATTAAACTAACTTTTTCTCTTAGCCAAACAATCATTGTTCCCCACTGCATCAATTTAGAGCAGTTGTACTGTTTGGATATCTCAAACAGAAGAAAAAAATGTGTCCTAGGACCCACAATTTTCAAGGATGTTAATGTTAGTGTACTTTCACTGACCCAGAGCATAAGAGTGAATGCATGTTTTCAACTGTGAAGATGATTCCATACTCAGGATCAATATGTTCTTTATATAAGAATTGGGTTTTCTATCTCAGTTTGAGTCTTCTTAGAAGCAGATGCTAAAGTAGGAATAGATGTGCAAGGGATTTACTGAGGGAAATTTGTGTGAAGGAGAAAGGGGAAAGGGAATCAGACTAAGTTGAGAGAGGCTTAGGCCAAAAGGCAGGTTTTACACGTATGACGGGAGAGAGGGAGGGAAGGAAGATTGGATAGGAGAAGCCTTAGACAGCAGTGCAGCTCCGAGAAAGTCCCAGCAGATGGGAAGCACTGGAATAAAGATAGCCCATAAAAGAAGTGCCATGTTAGGCTGAAATAGCCCTACTCTAGTGCCCCCACTGTGCTCAGTCATCCCAGGGTGTGAATGAGGCAGAGGGTCCCAAGGGCATGGCAGCTGCAGCCTGTTAGCTAACTCAACTCAGCCACAGGACTGTGGACTCCTTTTCTATTACAAAATGTGGCTATTGGAAATAAAGACTATTCTCTAGGTGGGCTCAGACTAGTAAGGTGTATGGAAGATGAAGAATCCAATCATATCCAGCCACCTTTCTCAGGAGACTTCTGAGAAGGACTCATCTTTCTCCATCTACGTTCATCTGAAACCTTTGTGGTAAAAATGATTTCTCATGGATTCAATTATAAAGTTTGTGAAGCCTTGATCAGTCATATAAATATGTGGGCTGACTTCAGTTTTAGCAAGCACCTGTTTTGATAGGCAATGTTGTAGAGATATATAGTGGTGGCCTGTGCAGATAAGGCCTCCGGGAGCTTAACCCTCTGAGATGGGGGACAGACAATAAGACAGAAAATCTATAGATACCATAGCAGTAAGGTCTGTGAAGCAAATCAGCGTAACATGTTAAAAAGGGGCTGGACAGAGGTGGTGGTCAGAAGATTATGGAGAGCTACTTCTCTGAGGAGGCAATGTTTTAGGGAAACCAAATTGGAAAAAGGGGATGAGAGTTTGGGACAGAGGACAGCAAAAACAGAGATTGTTAGCTGGGAAGGAGTTGGGCACATTAGTGGAGGAAAACAAACACCGCTTGGAAAGATTGGAGCCAGCTGAGGTGAGGCTCATGGGTCACAGAAAGGAGTCTTAATTCTATTCCAAGTGTGATGGGAGGCCTTGAAGGGGTCTAAGTGGGGGAACAACACGACCGGATTTACATTTTAACTTCCATGGTTCCAGAGTTTCTGTATGGAAGGAGCTTGAAAGTGGTAAGATGCTTTCAAGGGTATTTTTTGGGGGGTGGGAGGGTAAGTGAGGAGGGGAAGATGGGAGGGGGCATAAAGCTGCATACCACTTTGCGTAAAATTGAGAAAATGTCCATTGTGCTTACCAAAGAAAGGAGGGGGAGGGGAAGGGGTTGTTGGCCCTGAATGCGAGGTGATTGAAGTATCTCCAACTCAGCTCACTCTCATTCCCCAGCATCAACACTGTAGTCTTCAAAACCCCCATGACTACTGTGTAGGGAGTGAACCAAGGGGAGCAAGAGCGGATGTCTGGCAGCTAGGTATGATGCTCGCTGCAGTGGTACAGGTCAAAGATGACAGTGCCTTGGTTAAGGCGGTAGCAATGGGAGTGGTGCAAACTGGATTTATTGAAGATACTTGTTTTCCTGTGAGTACGTGATTGTCACAGTCACCAGTTCAGTAGCATTCTGGGCATTGAACATTCCTCCAAGCTCTGCTCTTCCACTTTTTCATTAACATGTGTTTCTGAATTCAGACATGTAAGAGACATTGTTGGTGATCTGCTCTGATCCCCTCAATCCCTTTTTATTGTTCCTGTTTCCATCTCCAGGCATCCACTTTTGCCAACAGGGGCCTGAACTTGTGACTTCTTCACAGGACTATCTTCCAGCTACTTTGAAGGGCTTTGCCAAAATACAACAGCCAGAAGAGCTGACAACTTTCAATCCCTCCTGCTGCCGCCCACCTCCTCTCTGAACAGCCCTTAGACAATGACTGACAGGTAGGGGAGTATGAAAGCCCAGCCCTCTCACCCTGAGTCAAGACCAACTTACTCTGAGGTGTAACTTACCCTCCAGAGCTCCCCAGAGGATCAGGTGTAGGCTGCCCTCCATGGGACTTTGCCTCTGAACCCACCTCACTTAGCTTCCTCTCCTTCAGTGTCCTAAACATTTCCTGAAAAATCCACTTGCACACAAATCCTTATCTCAATGTCTACTTCTAGACACCTTAATCTAAGACTTTTTGCTCCATTCCCCTTGATACCTCCTTAGTCCAAGCCACTGTCCTCTCTTACATGTACCACTGCAGCAAGCAACACGCTGCTCATTTCCAAGATTTTTCTGCTATGACCCTTATCATATGAGAGTCATGTGTCACTCAAGAAAGCCCAGTGCTCAATTGGTTGAGAGTATCATTATGACAGTCATAACCTTGATTATGCACTATTTTTAAAAGTCAAAAATCCACAAACATCAGCACTTGAGCTATTATTAATAATAAATTATTTGCAACACATCCTACAACTGATTGCTAGCCCAAAAGTCTCATAGAACCATATGAGACTCAGAATCGGACTATATAAGACAAATGGCTCATCTCACCCCGAGCACAATTAACACAAGGGGAGCACGATAGAACACAATCCAAATACATTCTCTTGTCAGCATAAAAGTATCTTTCTGTGAAAACAGCAACAAGAAATATTTAAGTACTAAGTTGAACCATATGAAATCTCCATTAGCATTTTCATATGGTCCAACCTAACACTAATAATGAACATTGGCTAGATTTTATAGGTTTTATAGATACAATATAGATTTAAAGAGGCCCTGCCTCACTCTTAACCTTGGCCAGATATCTTCTTAAATAAACTGCACTTAATTCAAACACTCTTATCTGGGAATGTCCACTCCAGGACTAAGGAAATGGATCTCAATTGTTTTCATAGATCCAAAGCCTTCTTGGAAATTGCAGTGAGCCCAAGTCTTTCTTTACCCTTTACACACCACCTCACTACTAATGCCTTACTACTCACCTGGGAATGAGATTGCAGGGCATTTCTTAGCATTCCCTGGGAAATATTAACCTCTACTGCACCCATTGCCATGGCTTATTTTGGAGCCAAACTCCTGAGACAAGCACTGGGCACAAGAGAGAA
Organism: Smutsia gigantea; assembly: GCA_032199065.1. Lineage (NCBI taxonomy): Eukaryota > Metazoa > Chordata > Mammalia > Pholidota > Manidae > Smutsia > Smutsia gigantea. Next base: position 14,582 of record JAVSCE010014789.1, read on the forward strand.
AATCCTGAGTGTGACTCGGACCTGACTGTGTTCCGACTGTATACTGTATAGACTGCTTTGCTGCTACAAACCCCTTCCCAATGTAAATGCATGTCTTATGCTTTTAATTAATGCCTTCAGTCTGCATTGTATTCCCTTCCTTCATACTGAGAAAGAAATCAGCTACGACCTTTCAACATGATTGATTTTCAAGTTATGTTTAATTCAAAAAATAGAAGCCAAAAAAAACAAGAAAAACCAAGGCTGTAGGTGCCTATCCTTAATATGGTTTAAGTGAAATAACTACATATTTATTTATGACTATTATAAAAACAGCCAGCCTCATGTGTCAGTTGCACTTCCAGTGTGGTACACAGCATTGTAAGATGTGACCTCTTCCAGGGGTCACCAACTCATTGCCCACCTCAGTATCTGCAAGGAGGGGAATGTGTCCCCACTCATTTCCCTTCACAGCATTTGCTCTGCTGTGGTTGCCCCACTTGCATCAAGTGATACTTTGAGTCAAGCTGCTTTTTCCTTAACTGAGAAACCAAAGACAGACCACAGTTAACAATAGTCTTAAAAATAACATCTTGGGAATAATCATCACATGTTTTCTGATTACAGGAAATACATACCAAACGTCGCCTTGTGTTTAAACCTGAAGAACGGGCAGACAATCACACCAGAGGCTATTTAAGGAGGGGCAGGTTTTCCATGACTGGCAACAGTTGGCCTTAGAACTCTGTCTGTTTCTGAATTTATTTCACGTCTAACTATTAACACAGGTGCCACTGGTTAATATCATAGAAGCAAAAGTGATTGTCACGTAACCTTTAGGATGCATGTGGCTCATTCAAATCCCTCATGCTCGACCACACTTCCACTATGGTGAAGGACCAAAAACAAAGAACAAACTCGCAAGGACTATGTCTTGTGGTTTTTTTAGTCCTTGGAACCAGAGACATGAATTTAAGTGCAAGGACACAGAGGCCTTTTGACAATTCTCCCCACTTCCCAGAAACGCACACTAGCCAAATGCTGTAGGGAGCATCAGAGTCAGCTACTTAATTTGTGGGGTCCAGTGCAAAATGAAATGTAGGGCCCCTTGTCCAAGAGGCAGAGAAAAAGGTGCCTTAAAGGTACTAAAATATAAAGCTTTGTACTTTCTTCTACTCTTTCTGTCTTGCCTCATCATAATGTTTATTTGCTGTTTAATATCATTCTAAGTAAAGAAAAATTAAAAATTTAAATTATTAGCATGAATTTACCATTCATCTAATATTGGGTGATGCCAGTTATAAATACAAATATAAGAGTATTTAACCCATGTTTAGAATTACTGAAATTACACAATTCATATTTCCTTGCTTACATATACACATGTATTTTGTTCTTACCAGAAGAGTGGAAATACTGCACAAAACGAATTTAACTGTTTTTATTTGACTTCATATGTACACATACTCAACACTCTCAATCCTTGGTTTTCTGATGAGCAAGGAGAGACTGGAAGGAAGAATTAGGGTCTTATTTTTCTTTGCTTCTACCTCATTGTTTACTATGTGAGTGGTGGGCTAACACAAGGAAAAAACACAAGTAAGAGTTCCTTGTTCCTTCATTTCTTAGAACATCACTGCCTTCATTCTGCAATCAAAGCAAATTCTGGTTCAAATTGAAAACATTTGATTTCACAGAGGTGTCAGCTACTCCCACTTGCTCAGTTGTAGATGGAACACATTTTGTGTCTCTCTGAGCCTATAGCATGAGTCCACTGGAATTCTGTGTTCCTGGAGCATCATGAGTGCTGTATACGAGTGGGGCAGCAAGGAATAGAGGATGCTCGTGTCACTGGTATCTTCTGTACTCACACTCATGCTCCATTCTCCCATCAGATTTCACTAACAAAACACAAGTTCAAAGATAAAATTTAGAAGCTCAACAAAGTGACAGTGGTATATTAAATCAAAGTACAGAACCTTCCTGAGTATGATCCTCTGTGTAACTACACAGATTGCATGCCCTCAAAGCCAGCCTTGGGGACATTTCTTTACACACAACATTTATTGAGTGACAGATATGTCTGACAAAAGTAAATTAGACAGACAATGTGCCAACCTGTAAGTCTTTAAGGGGCTGTTTGGGTGATTGCTGTGTCCGTGTTTCCAACAGAAGAGCTACTTGCTGAGCTCCTAAAATGATACCTAAATTTGTAAGGGAATACCTAGCACTCCTGGGATATGCCTGTTCCCCCAAATTGCAGTCCCCTTGAGATAAACAGGGGAAAATGCAAAATCTGTGCAGTTAAGACTTAACAACAAATTTATGAGCTCAACTTGACATGCAGAATATGTTACCCAGGAGGCTTATTGTAAACAGGCTACAGGGAACAAGGTGACCAGACAAATCTCCCAGCAGCTTGCCTAAACAGCAAAGTGATGAGCCCTTATGGTAGAATTGTCAAACTTGAAGAAGTAGCAGAAAGCCATTATTTTTAGAATTTTATTTTTTTATTAGCTGTAAAATACACAAAACATAAAATTTACCATCTTAACCATTTTTAAGTGTACAGTGCAGCAGTGTTAACTGTATTCACATTGTTGTGCAACCAACCTCCAGAACATTTTCATCTTGCAAAACTGAAACTCTGTACCCATTAAACAACTTCCCATTTCCTCCTCTCTCAAGCCCTTGGCAAGCACCATTCTATTTTGTATTTCTATGAGTCTGACTACTCTAGATACCTTATATAAACACGTGGAATTCTACAGTATTTGTCCTTTTGTGACTGGTTTATTGCACTTAGTATAGTGTCCTCAAAGGCTCATCCATGCTGTAGCATGTGTCAGAATTGCCTTCCTTTTTAAGGCTGAATAATATTCCTTGTATGGATAGACTACATTTTGTTTATCCATCCATCTGTAGGTGGACATTTGGGTTGCTTCCACTCCTTGGCTATTGCGCATAAAGCTGCTGTGAACATTGGTGGGCAATATCCCTTCAAGACCCAATTTTCCATGACTTTGGATACATAATCAGAAGTGGAATTGCTGGAGAAAACTATTTTAAATCACCCTTACAGATGCATGATCCATGTTGAGAGAGAATATGACTTTTAGATATGTCAGGAGACTACCTTACAAGTTTGAGGAGTTCGAGAGGTGACATGGAAGTATCAAGTTTGGAAAAGTATAAGTTTATCCCATGCAGATGGTCAACCATGTGGCCTTCCAAACTGGACAGACAAAATTGCTGGCTAAAATAAGCACCAAGACAGATATTTGAACCAAAAAACTTTGGATTGGAATCAAATGAAACTAAAATAAGTACACTGAAGATGTGTAGAAGAAATACTTGCTGACCATCCAATTGTTCTTGGAAAGATAAAAACTATTAAGACACTGTTTATGGGTTTGTAACACTGCACTTGGAGCAGTGCAAAAAAACCTTCTGTAGCAAGATATCAATCTTCAGACAAAAAAACACAATGTCTCCAATGAGATATTACTGCAATGCCCTCAAGTAACCTTACTCAAAATACGTCATCATTCAACATTTAGACAGTCAACACCCTAACAGGCTTTACTGAAGGACTTTAGAATTACAGAACTCTCAAGCTTGTAAGGACATTAGCAATCATCTAGTCCAATTCTCCTCGTCATAAAAAGAAGAAACCAAGGCTCAGAGAGGTGAAGGGACTCTCCCAGGACCACAAGGCTAGTTGGTAACAGAAGTAGGGCTGAGTTTCTCAATTTTAGTGGTAAATCTGTTAATATCCTCAAGGCCACCCTTGTAGCAAACTCACAAGCATCTTGACAGTGTAAATAAAACAGTTCAAGCTTAAAAACACCAAAGCTTGTAGATTACTTTCTGTAGCACAGCCAGGCTATGACTGATGTTGTCCAAGCACACTATCCCAGTCCAGGCATGTACCAGATGTTTTTTCCAAGGCATATCAAGATGTTCAGTGGTTGCAGACAATCAGCATCATGAAGGCATAGTCAGTGCCCTGAATGGATGTATGAATATCTGCCCCCACCTTTGGGTTAACTTAAGACATCAAGACTACAGGAAGTTCCCATTAAAGTGGAAACATATTCCCCAAGAAAAATTATACACCAATTCAGTATGGATAGTAACATACTAGCAGGAACTCATTGATCAAATTAGTTAAGTTGTCACCTTGTCAAACAAGGTATCTCCTGGCATTGAGGGACGGAGACTCAGGACCCAAGCATTTTTGTTGTGCGTAGAGCGAGGCTGGGGAGAGCAAGGCTAGCTGAGCTGGGGTGCACGAGCATGGAGAGCTGTGTGGGGCCCTGATGAAGAGGAAAGCATTGGACAGGGAATGGAGAAAAGAGGTATAGGAGTATCGAAGAAAAATTCACTTACCTAACAATTTTACCATGAAGGGCTGCAAAGAATGCAGATAAATGTCCCCATAACCCGTGCTGTGCACAGGAGGAAGTAATTTTTGATCATCCAACAATCTCCAAGACAGAAAAGTGAATATGCATTGTGGGGCTTTAAAAACTGGGCTCTGAACTGGACTCTACTCTACACCCCACTGTAATATTCCTACTTGACAGGAATAATCTAAACCTGACTAAGATAGCAACTATGTTCCTATAAAAGGAAGGAAAGCAAAAATGTAATGGAAAAATCCAATGATGGAGTTACCCAGTTTGAGGGAACCATGTCCCCTCTGTTACTAGACAATTGAGACAAGTGGATATGTGAATAGACCCTCTGGGAATTGGCTAAGATTAAGGCAGAGTGAATATTTATTTTCTTTACCTTATCTTTATTTTTCCTATATCCCTGTACTGTGTGTTGATTCAGCCATTAGAAACCGTGAAGGTTCAGATAAGCTCAGGGAAACCCCATAGGAGTGGTGGTGATTTTCCATTCTCTGTTGGGTGCATGTGTCTGTTTAGCAGCCAGCCAGGCTGGTTCCCTGGATCCAACTCCTGGTACCCAAGAAATTCCAGAGATGCCAGGACCTTTGGTTCAGTCACGAGAAACCCACACCATATTATTTGTGTGGGAAATTTGTTCCAGACAATTCTGAGGACATCTGGGAAGAGCAATTTGGTTCTTGGGAAGGTCCCCAGAAGACTTATTCCTCAGAGAGACTCAGAACTCATAAGAAACTTCAAGAGTATTGTGAAGTTGGTGAAAATAGGAGAAGGAGATCAAGAGGTACAAAATTCTAATTATAAAATAAATTAGTCACATAGAAAAAAGCACAGCATAGGGAATACAGTCAATAATATTGTAATGCTTTTGTCTGTTAACAGATAGTAAGTACACATATCATGGTGAACATTTTGTAATGTATAAAAGTGTCAAATCACTATGTTGTACACCGGAGACCAATGTAATATTGTCTATCAGCTATACCTCAGCTAAAAATTAATAAAATAATTTTTTAAATTGCTGAAAGAATATTGTGACTAAGATGTTCACAAGGGCAGAGATTCCTGGGAAAGCCAGTATTCCTTCGTCTCCTTATAAGATGTCTGCTATCCACTGGTTAACCCCTTTGTCCCTTTCCTGCCCCCTAAGCCAAACACTAACATAACAGTCACCTTAAGTAACATAACAACAGATACCATTTTGAGCATGGCATTTTAAACGGTCCCTTCATTATTTCATTTATTTCCACTGTAACCTTGTTAGATAAGTACTATTATAATTCCTCTTTGCACAGGTGAAAAAACCAAGAGGATGAGAGCTGAAAGGAGCACCTGCAGGCCACAGAATGAAAGGAGGAAGGGTGCAGACCCAGCGCTGCGGGACTACAAACTTCGTGATCATCACCACATACTGTTTGTTACTTAAGCATCTTGCTTTCTCTGGGAAGTGGGGAGACTCCTTATTCCTCCACTTCCTACCCCACTTCCCCAGTCCTGCACTTGGGAGGCTCAGCAATGAGGTCTCTCCAGAAAGGGCTGGGCTTTGAGGAAAGAATCCTTCCCCCTTCACTCGCAAAAAGCTGTTGAAGGTTAACAAGGCCCAGGCCTTCCGCAGGCAATGTCCTGCTCTGGGCCCAAAGCATGGAGTCTGGCAGCCTGCTAATGAGTTTCCATTCCCAAGGGGAGCCTGCCCAGGAGAGATGGCCATCTGGGAACAACCTTCCGGGTGTTCCTTTGGCTACGCATTTTGTTGATTTCCTGAAGTGTGTTTTCTTAGGGGGTTTCTGTTTCTTTTCTGGCTTGATTTGTGACTTCATTTCTGTTTACTTACTATTTGGCCCAACATACTTGTTTTCATCTGATTTTTCTTTTCTCAGACTTCTGGCATATAGACCTGTAGCTCGTTTTGCCATATGATATGCCACCCTGTGTGTGTGTTTTGTCTGAAGTCTTTGGAAGCCAAAACTAAACACCATGAAAATGAGGTGGGGGGAATTATTCAAGCCTTTTGACTTAGGCATAGATCATCTTGTTAATGAAATACATAACCACGATTTAGATCAGAGTTCAGATTACCTCAACTGTTTGTTACTTTCATCTTTCATAACTGATGAAAACTCCCGTGGAAAATGTAGCATCAGTAGCCTTAAAAAGAAATAAAAATGTGAAGAGTTTCAGACTCTTTTCATTTGGTGATTCAGGGATGGGGCAGGGAAGGCTGGGTGATCACCAGCTCAGAACCTTGGGAACAGGTTGAGACTTAACTCCCAGCCACGAAAAGTGGAATGGGCCAGGGCGAAGATTTGGTTGGGGAAAGCAAAGCAGGGCAAGACACTCAGTCATTTCCCATAAAAATCATCTGTCACCCTGAAAACAGCCTATCATGTCTATATGTCCAACCTCTAATCCCAGATGATATTCTGAAATTTTTAAAAAGTCAAACCAATTTGAAGTCTGTCTGGACCTAATTATTTTCCTCACACATCCAAGAATGTGTTTGGGAAACTTCCATCAGAAAAGATGGGATATGAAACAATGTGGCAACAGACTGGTTTAGATGCCATTGACAGAGACAAGGAAAAGAGTCACATTAAATGCTTCCTGGGTTACAGTGAGAACGATTGCCCAAATATCACAAAATTCACAGAGGAGAAACCTAGTCCAATGAATCCCCAGTATGACTAAGTACACAGGACACTGAAGAGCTTTCTAACAGGGCTGTACTGTCTTGACTTTATTTAGAAGCCTTGACAGTTTGCTGGAGTCAGTGAGGACTGAGTTCAAATCCTGGCTATACAACTTGCTAGCTGGGTGACAATGGGCCTTCAGTTGCCTCATCTGTAAAATGGAAATAATAATGTCTATCATTTAGAGTCCCTATCAGGTTCAACTGAGATAATGCATATATAGTGCTTGGTCCAATGCTGACATACATAACTTTTCAGTAACTGCTAATTCTAGGTGCAGGTTCTTGCATTCCACCCAGCTGTACTGCGCTCTCTTTTCTGAGTCAGGAGCCAAATAGAAAATTTAGGGTGTGGAGGAGCACAGGTTAGGGAATTTACTTTAGATAATCTTGATCTTTTGCTCTTTTTGGCCTAAAATCATAAATTATTTGAAAAAATACTTGGAATTTGGTCATAAAATTATAAATTGTTTTAAAAAATACTGGAATTTGGTCATTCCAGTACCCCAAACCAATGTTAAAATATTTTTTTCATATGCAGCCGCCAGTGGGGATTCTGCTCAACTGGGGGATCAGCTAATACTTGCTTCCTCCTAATCCCTTGGCATTCCTTTTTAGAATCTGTGGTAGGTTCCTCACTGTTTTCTTCACTGGTCATTTATGATGTCCTCAGTTGGTGGGAACTGCCAAGGATCACAGTGTTTTAGTGGTCCGTCAAAGGAGCCCTGAAGGTACTTAGTCCAACTCTCCTTGACAAAAGGAGACTAATGGAGCTCCTGTAGACCTGTCCCAAGCCATGTAAAAAGTGAGTCAGAAGCACGAGACTAGATCCCTGGGCCCTTAGTTCCATTCCAGTGGTTTGGTTTTGTCACTGGGATGTTCTTTGACGTTTGTAGGGAAAACAGTAGAGACTCCGAAGGAAAGTGAAAATGACCCATGGTGGCATTTGCATAGTGCTTTGTATTTATAAGGCACTCTCAGGTACTTCAGCTTGTGACTGAAATGAATAGCTGCAAGAACCTAAGCGTTAAGTACTGCTTTTAGATTTTTGGTCTCTTCCTCTGTAAAAAAAGGAATTCTATTGTTCTTCCTCATAGAATTGTTGGAGGTGTTAAATACATTTCTACAATTTAACCACTTAGATTTGTGTCTGGCACGTATTAATTATTTGCAATTTTATTATTGTTATTATTGTTACTGTTGTCTGGATCATCTCCACAGATCATACATACATTGTAGACTAATGAGGAGAATTTCAGTCCAATTTTATTGTGACCTGGGGAGAAGGAAGGAGTGCAGAGACTTCAGCCCTTGCAGTGCTTCCCTGTATGAGCTGAGGGACCTTAGCATCTGACCTAGTGTTTACCAAAAAGGGGGCTTTACCATTTTGGCTTATTTCTCAATTAATATTGGTTAACAACTAGAAATAGAAGGCTTGAGAGGGGCCATTCTTCAACGACCGCTCTATGTATCATTGTAGGCTTTCATTGTCTCGCTATATTACATTTTAAGAGTAAATTATTTGGTGCCTATAGGAACTTAACTTCTTGAGGAAATGGCATTTCTTATGGAGGAAGAACAGAGACACTTTATAAATATAACTCGCTGAAATAACCACCGTAGTGAGCTTCTATTGAAACAAAATATGAACTTACCTAAGTTTAGCATTGAGAAAAATGCTAAACCCGGTGGTTTGCTGTGTTACAGAAAGAAAACCACATCTTCTTTTTCCACTGGGTTAAAATAAACCAGCAACAGAAGGAACCTAAGAAATGAAGCTTCCCAAAGCAGATGAACCCAGGAAGCACTTTTTCGTTCAGATGTGTTGCGGCTTGCAGCCACCCCAGCACCTTCTCCTTCCCACCGTGCTGTACCCCCTTCCTGCTGCCATCTACCCCACATCCTGTAAAGACAGAGCAGACATATCCAGAGCTGGTCTTTGTTGAGTTGCCCTGAACATGATAGTCGTACTTGAGGCAGAGCCGAGCTAAGACACTTGGGAGCCTTCACCGTTGTGGAATCACAGACTCAGTTGATGCTGGGATCAAAGCTGAGGATGTTGCCTCAGAGAAATACACAGATGCAAACACGCAAGCTCAGTGTACTCTCTGGAAGGGGTGGACTCCCTTAAGCCTAATCTGGGACACGAGTGATGTGCCTGTGTCGAGGGAGCTGCCAGAGTCCCTGGCCTTTCTCTCTGAGAGCTAAGGGAGGAGAAAGGACCTAAATGTAGGCTTGGGGATGGATTCAGCACAGAACTGGCTAGAAGCTGGCTCCATTTAGTGTATTTGGGGCTCACCTCATTTTCTCCACTCATTAAACACTGGAAAGGTCAGATCCACAGCCGTTCATGAACCCAGGAAAGAAGAAGGGAGGCAGAAGGGCAGACACCTGCCTCTGAGGGGCACTGTTGCCACCTTGCAGTGCCGTTTGGATCCACTTAACTGTGGGAAAACAGAGGAGCTGTTACCAGACACAGAGGGGTCCTCTTGGTGAGCATCTGCCAGAGGCACACCACGCAAGGCTCAGCTAGGAACCAGCTCTATTCCTTGGCACAAGTAAGACTGGGGGCGGCGCCCGGAGCAGCGTCTCCCATGGCAGGGTGCCACCTGGGTCTTAGGGGCTGCGGAGCTTAAGGAAGGGGCTGTAGTGGTGTCGTGAGTGAAGAGGCGGGTGAAGTTAGTGTGGGCGCAGGGCTGACGATGCTGCTCATACCCCGCACGTTCACTCGGGGACATCTGCTCGCTAGCTGAGTGAGTGGGGTCACGAGGAGGTATTTTGGGAATCTTAATCATCAATCTCTGGCTCCAACTGGTCTGCTGTCTCCATGCTTGGGGAGCGTGGGGTCCATCTGCTGGGGTCTCAGCTCCTGTGAACCAGCTCAGGGACAAGGGACATGACTTATCTATAGCTTTTGAGGGGAACTGAAGTCCTGCAATGCTGATTTACATCTCAGCTAAGCTAGTGCCGCTCTCGCCTAACCTGCTCTTCCTCCTCTCCTGGCGCACATCCACTGCCCCCGTCAGCTGAGCCATCGAGCCCCATTCCCACTCTCTGGCTTGGAGGGCTGGGAGCCTGTAGTGGGAGGAAAGTCCGAGAGAATTCATCCAGGAGGGGGTGCGTGCTCACAAAAGCAAGTTGTCAGGAGCTGTGATATATGCCTGTCCTTTACAAAGGGTTACTAGGAAGGCCTCACTTTTGCCTTTCAGGTAACAAAACCACACATTTTGTGAGTATTCATCAAGATGCACATTTCCTTGTGATACTAACCCACTCAGGTCTCAAAAAAGGTTCTCTCTCCTACAGAATATTCCCTCTGTGTAAAGAGATCTCATTCAAATGCAGATTTTAAGAGATTCTGGGGAGAAATCCTTTGAGGAAAAATTGGGTAAAAAAGAGTAAAAGAAAAATGAAAAAGTAGGGGAAATAAGAATGAGGTGGGACATGCTTGTTGGATTATGTGATTTGATGGCTTTTTCCCTCCACTCTACTTTAAAATCTAGAAATTCATATGTAGGTAAAAGTGATGTGCTGGAGGTTTTTGCTTGGGGTTTGTTAGCCATGTCCTTTCGTTGTCTGTCTTAAGGCCAGCCCATCACATCTCGTACGCTGCATGTGCAGCCAGCCGCCACTCTGTGTATCTGAGTGAGCTCTGGTAGTTGGAGGGTCCACACAAGTTCCTGACCCACTACAAGTTGACATTCTGGTACTATAG
>JAVSCE010014790.1:0-126585 GCA_032199065.1 Smutsia gigantea
TGGCTCGATGTGTGTCCAGTGTTCCCGCCAACATGCCCGAAGGACCCGAGGACGGCCTCTCAGTGGGCAGGGGCAGCAGGATGTCAGGGCTGTACTGTCGCCATGCTCTACGCATGTACACACGGAGAGTGAACGGGGCATCACATGGTAAAGCTCAAAGCAGTGAAATGAGGTAAGCCAAGCATTTCATTATAGTTGTGATTTCAGACCTGTGCTCACCTAACAATGTAAAACTTTTGAGTCACTTACTTAAATTCTTTTTAGAGTGAATGCAGTGCAGTCTTAACCCCTAGGAAACGTGTTTCTTCCCACCACACGCCTCCCTGCATGCTGCCACCACGGGTGCAGCTGACTGTTCAGCGCATAGGGTTCCAGGCGAGCCCGTGGTGCCAACCATCACACACTCACCCACTCGTGTACAGACATGTGGACAGACACACAGCCCAACTCCTTGGGTCATAGATGTTGGACGTGCTTAGTGGAAGAGTAGGGCGTTAGCGGGTCATGAGCGTGACTCAGTCATGGGGCAGCATGAGTCCCCCGGGCTGGCCCATCCGAGGAGGAGGGTTGGACGGAGGACAGAGTGTGTGTGGAGGGAAGAATGGACGTTTTAATGGAGCAGTGGGAGGCAGCAACACCTTTATGTAACCAAGAGGTTTTTATTTCACATGCAAGTCCACAGGAAGTCAGAAGAGCTTCAGGAGTGCTACATATTAGGGAAGTTTTTTTATATTAATTTAAATACAAGCAGGGTGATTTCAAGAGACTTAAGGCTGAAAAACACAAGAGTAGTAAAGGGGATTTGAAGTAATCCAGATATCAGACCTACAGAGGCTGCGTGTTGCATCCTAAGGATGCCCTGGAAAATGCCACAAACCAAGCACTTTGCAGCCACACACACCACCCTACAGGATGGGGCTCACAAGTCCCGCCTGCGTCTCACTGGGCTGGCACCTTCTGGAGCCTGCAGGGAACACCCGTCCGCATCTCCCAGCCCTGGTGGTCACCCGCCTGCCCTGCCACCTGCCCCCTCCATCCGCAGGGCCTGCAGTGGGGTCGTGCTCTTCTCACTGGGCATCTTGCTGACGTGGTGCCCCTTCCTTCCTCTCCCACATCGAAGGGCTCTTGCAGTGACAGTGGCCGCCCTGAGGACCAGGATAGGCCCCCATAAGGCCGTCTGATGAGCTTCATCACCCTGTTGCCTCACCCCCCCTTGCCATTCACAGGTTCAGGAATTCAGACGTGGACTTCTTTACAAGGTAATATTCTTCCTACCATGGGCAGAGAGAACAGAAAACTGAAAGACTCAAAGCAGAGCACAATGGAAAAAGTGTGTTTTCCTCGAAAGGAACAGTTTCATACATCAATGGAGGAACTCACGATTTCAATGCACACAACAGGGTGTGCTGTGTAACGAGAAAGAAAGAGCATGCCAGGGTCAGACACCATCTCCTTCCCATAATCCATGCAAAATAGCATCTAGTGAGTACATTCTATGTGCCAGCCACTATCTGTATAATAAGACAGGACCTCATTTAGTGTCATTTAATTGCTACAACTCCATTTTACAGATCTAAGAAAATGACATCAAGGCCCGGGCACTCATGCTGTGTTCCTATCACTCCTACGGACCCTCTACAGATCCTAAACTCACTCGAGCACATGCACTGGGAGGGTGCCACCCAAGTGGGGTGGTTTGGGTCCTGCCCGAGAACACTGTCTATTACCTTGTGATAAACATACAGAATATTTTACAAGTGAGCATACTGCATTGAAAGTGACATTTCTATAAGGCTCAGGATAAGCTAAAATTCCGTAACAGTGGAGTTGTCTAGAAACCTGTTTTCCTTCATGGAATGTGCTCCTCAGTGGGTCTCTCTGCCTCTGCCTTTGCCTCTCATCTTCGCAGAATCTCCTGGAGCTCCTGCTGTAAGAAAATGTAAGGCTTTTGTGTCAGCAAGATAGGGTTTGTTTCAGGGCCTGATTAGGTTTTACTCTACTTCATTTTTTTTTTAATAGAGAGGTTTAGGTAAATACAAAGATCACAGTGACGCACTTATGGAATTATTGACTTTTCCATATTTCTAAGAAAATATCATTCTTTTGAAATCTTTCATTGGGGGACAAAAGTTGACATTACACCATTATTCTAAACATCTTTTTTGTATCTGAAAACTACAGGTGTTTCCAAAAGTCAGAGCCAGTAGACTAGCCACTTGCCCAAGAGGTGCCCCGAAGGATCCCATTTTCTCCTGACTGCAGGGCCACACAGCTGGGGTTTGGGAAACACGGGACACTGGGTCTTCCTGGAGGCAACCACGGAATGGAGTAAGTAGGCAGCCAGGCCCTGGAGAACTGAGAACTGCTCTGAAAAGAAAGTCTCGCAGAGACGTGTGGGGTGACGGTGGAGCGGGGTTGTGAGCAGGAAGGTTCTCTGGGGGAACCAGGCGCCCACACACAGGCAGGCTGTGTGCTTTGATGGGGAGTCCTGTGGGGGACCCTCCAGTTTACTCAGGCCTGAGTTCTGCTGGGACACCCCTGTGTGTCCCCCCTTCCAGGGCCCAGTCTTTGGACCTATGGTTCTGTTTTGTGGGGCGGCTTAAGCTGGAAGCTGACTTGTACAGTTTGCACTGGTGTGTGGCCAGCCCAGGAGTCGTCAAGCAATTGGCGGTAACGTTCCCGGGCAGGGAGGCCGGGCTGTGCTGCAGGATGGTCCCATTCACGATCAAATAAGCCTCATCTAATCCCCAACACCACAGCATTACATTTCTTTCTCTTCGGGGCATGGTCTATGCTTTGGGGGTATCTGTGAATTTGAAAAAAATCTCAGTACACATTACACAAAATTACTGACTTGATACTTCACCAAAAAATCACAGTGACTGGATGGAACCAGACTGAAAAGCACCTCTGTTGTGTGGTCTTATTTTTGCCACCTCCTCTGCAGAGATTCCTGAGTTAAAAACGTCTTCATCTTTGAAAGTAGCACCACATGGAATGACTGGAGAGCTGATGCTACCGAGTGTTTTCACCTCCTCAGGGAAAATCCACACAGACAGACACAAGCTGGTTCCACGAGAAAGTTCACACAGCACGGAACAGGGGTGTCAATGGTTCTTGATCTGCGGTCAGCTGTTTATCCAGGCCCGAGAGCACAGACAGAACGTGGCCTCCAAGGAATGTGGCCACCGCGGATACACTATGTCAAGGATTAGTCATTTCAGAAATACTGAGAAAGCACCATTATTTTTTAAGAAGAATTTAAAAATTAAGAGAGGCCCTAGAAAGAAGAGGAAAAGTAAGTGGCCAGTGAGGGGTCACACAGAGCTCTGCAAGCCGTGGAATGACAGGCGCTAGCAAAGCGCAGGAGTCCCAGAGATGTCAGTGCGTCACGAAGGGCAAGGATGGCAGCACTGAGTGAGGCTTCAGGAGGGGATGTCCAGGCGGCACTGAGTGGGGCTTCAGGAGGGGATGTCCAGGCGGCACTGAGTGGGGCCTCAGGAGGGGATGTCCAGGCGGCACTGAGTGGGGCCTCAGGAGGGGATGTCCAGGCGGCACTGAGTGGGGCCTCAGGAGGGGATGTCCAGGCGGCACTGAGTGGGGCCTCAGGAGGGGATGTCCAGGCGGCACTGAGTGGGACCTCAGGAGGGGATGTCCAGGCGGCACTGAGTGGGACCTCAGGAGGGGATGTCCAGGCGGCACTGAGTGGGACTTCAGGAGGGGATGTCCAGGTTTGTGGGAACAGTCAAGGTGGCTGCTTTTCCCGGCAGTGAGCCCTCAGCACGAGCAGGGTCCCCGGGTACCTGCTTGTCTGCATTCACTTCCAAGGCTGTCAGCACTTCCCCTGGCCAGAGGTCAGATCCCATCCAAACTCAGCCCCACTTCTTTCGCCTGACTCTCCAAAACGCACAGCCCCCCTCCACTCACAAAGCCTTCGGTCATTTTACAGTTAAGCAAGCACCAAGCTATGGAATTCACGTGTTTCTCCAGTGTTTCACGGCCCAGGTCTGACGTCTGTCCCCCCACACGGCCCCTGTTGTTGGAAATCATGGGAACGGTGAGCAGCCGGCTGCCTCTCTGCCTCTTTGAAGCCCTGTGATTTGTGCTGGGAAGCTAATGTTGGCAATAAAGTACCCCTGCCTATCTGTTAATCAGGGGAAGATGGCAGCTGTTCCCCATCACGAGGCCTGAAAGACAAAAGGGGAAGGCTGGGACACAGCAGAGCTCAGGAAGAAGAGAAATTCTATTTTGTCGCAGGTTAAAATCAATTTAGATGATTCAACCCCTTCTAACGAAGAATTTAATGCCCCCCTCATAGCTAGTGAAAAATGCAATCTTTCAGTCGGGGTATTGATACAATCGGCCCTGGAATTCAGCACATTTATCGACCACCTTCGAAAACCCTTTACTTATGGGACCTTTCAACCAACAGAGGGGAAAACCCTTACAGAATTCATCTAAGTTAAAAAAATTCCTTTAGTAAGTTCCAATTTTGCTTTTTGTTTCTCCCAGAAGAAAAGGATATAGTCAGTGTTTTCTTTTGGACCTTATATATAGACTTTAAAAATTTGGTAGTCTGATTTTTTTTTTCTTTCTCCCATTATCTGACAGGATTGAGTAGACACACATACAACCCGGCCAAGCTGATCTCCCGAGATGGGGAAAGTGTTCACATCCTTGGTGGAGGGGAAATCGAAGGCAGAAGCCCCTCTCCGTTCAAGTTACTATTTTGAAGAATGTAATATGTATTAAAAGAACTTGTAGGATATTTTCTACTCATATAAGCTCATCTGATAAAAGCTTCCCAGGGAGGCAGCAGCCTGCTGTGGGAAGGCTTCCACGGCACGGCACTGCACATGGGGCCTCTCGTTCTAGCTGTTAAGGATCCAGTGTTTTTAATGAACATTTAATTAATATTAATGTTACGCTAACAAAATACATTGATTAAATAACTCCTGTAATTTATTAAACATCTTGCTAGAAAGTGGCTAAACGTGCTCACTGTGAAAATCCCCTTGGAAGTTTCAGAATTATAGAATCACTGTAAATTCAGAAAATGCATGGCAGCGAAGAGAGGGTGGTTCGTTCCCATCAGCAGAGTACATTTGTTCTTAGGAAATACATACGACTCACCCATTCAAAAACATCAACTTCAGGGCAGGTCGAAATTTTAACTGTGTCATTTTTTCTTTCAATGGAAATCATACCCTGCATATCGTGGACCAGCAATCGTCGTGACTAGCATATCCCAGGTAAAAAAAAATCAGCCAAGCTTTTGTTTTAAATCTCAGTGATCGCAGAGTAAATCCATTTTAGAAAGCATTCGATATTTAAGCAGAGTCCTCCTGTTCCAGGTAAGGTGTTTGGAGGGAGAGTGCACACAGCAACTGGAACTGAATACATGGACAATTCTATTCAAACAGCAGGAAGCGTGAAGCTGTGAGTTTCGGCTCCATGCGGTATTTCTGAACATCCCTTGTCTAATGATGGATGAGGGGCTTCTGCTCAGGACGCCACGTGCTCCATCTCATTTTGCTCGTAGTTCACGCTGAAAAGGTCCGTAACTTCCGCCACCCAAGTACCAGGGCCTCTCAGGAGCTTCGGTATTTGGGAAATTATTTGCCTTGGTTGCATTCATTTTTGTTTATAAAATACTAATTACCTCTTTTATTGTTTGAAGAGATTAAAAGTTAATAGGAGAAACTAAATAAACAGAATGCCATTCTGCACAAACTATATAAGCTGGTAATTAATTTCTGGCCTCCTCTGAGCTAATTAACTCATATAAAGAAATGAAGTTAATGAACCATAATTCTAGTCATACAAGTGTAGATACAAGCAGTTTGACTTAATGAATTAATAAGATATTTCCTTTCTTAGAGGTTTTTCAATTGTGTTCCTAATCTGAAGGCCCCTTTAATGTTCCTTTCTGGTTAAAATGTTTAATAAATGGCAGGGCAACCTGGCACTGGATGTCAGCACATGGCTTTGTAGCCCAGGTCCCTGGGCTCTGGACAGCTTCCTGTCATTCGCTGTGTTGTGTATGACCAGGTGTGCCCTTTAGTGGGGCATGAAATGCAGAGGACACTATTGCATCACACAACTTTTCCAGCTTCCTTTGACACATAGAGGTAAACTGAGGACATGTCCCCAGGTGCACTGCCTGAGGCCACACCCATTCACGGATGTCATAGAAGTTTTCTTCCTCTATCAACATTTCTCATTTTCTGCACCCACATCTAAGACCCTTATCTGAGGTCCGAAGGCATAAAATTCAGACGAATGAAAACCATCTTTCTTTTTGCCTTGCAATATAGCATGAAAAAATGGCATAAGGCTGGTATTTTGGGCATGAAAGTGGTACCCAGTGGTGCTGATAAAGGATTACATTATTTTCTGACATAGAGGGCCCACCCAGTGTACAGAAAGGTGTATTCTTTGTTTAAAATAATTTTTAAAGAAAACTATCTACTTAAGTTCTACGTTTTCATTAACTTGCTTCCTAGAACTTATCAGGAGTTTTCAGAGTAAATAGTTAGGTTCCAGGATTGGCACGCATCCCAAGTCTCTCACTCCGCATGTAACTGAAGGAACACATTTAGGACACAAATTCGTGCGACCTAATGGGACCGAAGATGGGGCATTTGGGCGGGACCTACGCAGTGGCAAAGGCGTGCTGTAACCTTGCACGGGCATCTCCATCACCATCCTTGCCTCCCAGGGAAGGGTCCCCCCGGGCCTGCAGGTGCCGTGCAAGAGCCCATGTTCACCACGTAAATGGGGAAAGATAAGGAAACTGAGAAAGAAGAGAAAGCGCATGAGAGAGTGGCCCCCAGAATTGGCCACATGGTGCTCTGGTCCTGCTTTGAGGGCTTGAAACTAAGATTTTTAAAGGTTCTATGAGTCATCCAAGATCACACGGGTAGTCAGTAGGAGAGCATGAATTTTAACGTCATTCCTGCTCTGACACCATGCGTTGTACTGCTGTCCTCTCCTGCTCTGCCGTGATTCCTTCCAGAACAATGGCTGTACCCCTAGGGCTGGCAGGATTTGTTGACATGTGGCGTCTCAGTCCCCGAGCCTCTGTCCTCTGCCTCCACGGCCTACTGAGCAGAGCCAAGTTCTTTCCCAGAGAATCGGAAGGCCTGTGCCCACAGTGAGGACGAACCCAGTCCCCACCCGTCCTCCTCTCGCTGTGCCCACCCAGTCTGCCATTGTCCAGGCTCCGGTTGGTAGACAAGTCCCTGCTTCTGCAGCCTGTGGACGCATCCCCTCTGCTTTTTGTTCTCAGCTTCTACCACAGGAGGAATTGGACTTTTTTTCCTGGCTTGGTCGGGAAGACAAGGATTCAGAGCCAAATACCATGTTAAGAACGTGTCCCCCGTTAGCAGAAGCAACGAGTTTATTCAGTGTGAGCAACATGGCCCAACAATGACCATAGCTGGAGAAAGCAGATGTGCAGAGCTCTCCCTGCAGGGGACCAGGGCTTTGAACCTGCTATCATGAAGCCCAGTCCTCTGACCCAAGACAAGAACTCATCCCAACTATGTAAGGAAGAGAGCAATTTCTGAGCAAAGCACCATGTCTCCTGTCTTCTCACTTTCCCCTCCTACCCCGAGGGCTGTAAGGCAGGAACAAATTAGGTAGCAGACGCTGGGGCCCTGTTCCCTGCAGGGCAGGCTCACAGTCCAGGCCCAGGCCCTTCACCTTCTGCCTCTGCAAAGGGCACCGGCCAGGCTGCGTGCCATCTCCCATGCCTCCAGGGATGGCCCCTTGCCTTGGCTCTTCAACCCAAAGCCTTGTCCTATTGCAGCTTTGAAATCTTCACCAGAACACCCAACATGACCCCAAGTTCAGTGTGAATGCTGAGTAAAGACTGGCTGAAAGGGGGCCTCTCCCCCCTTCATGGGGGTCAGTCTGGCCCCCTCCTCTGCCTGCTTGCAGGATTGGGGTAGTGGCAGGGGGGTACTTGGTATGTACATTTGCAAAGACACCTGGGAGCTGCTGCTGGGCATGCGGCGTGGGAGTGAGGGACCCCCAGCGGGTGCTGCCACCTCCCTGGAGGGCAAGCCTCAGGAATTAACAGCAAGGGGCATGTCATCTCAGCAGGCAGGGGGAGGGCCACACAGGGCAGGTGACACCACCCAGTGGGAAGACTGAGGTTCCCAGGCTGGAGAAGATGCATCTCTAGAATGACAGGTGGAGATCATGCCAAGCTGGAGAAGCACCTGGAGTCTGGAGTGGCCCTGCACTCAGAGCCACCTAGGCCTGTTGAGCATCATTTCAGATAAAATTGCAATGGACGAATTTTCTCTCTTAAGTTTGGGACAGAAAACGTGGAACTCCAGGATACAGAAAGGAATGTATAGCTCTCTCTTCTTCCCAATGGTAAATGAAAGATTGAGGGTGAGGGCGAGTTAGTAATATTCGGTTAAATGAAGGGGTGTTTGAACAAGATTACGATTTCAGGATTGAACTCCAGAATCCATGGCCCCTGCCAGCTGTCATGCCTCCCCAGCAGGGTCTCCGCTGAGGGACCCATGCTTCATTGCCTCAGCATCCCCATCTGCAGAGCAGAGCTCGTCACAGCATAGGCTGGGGCTGGAGCGAGGCCTCAGTGAGAAACGCCAAGTGCCTAACGTGGTGCCCAGGTCAAATGCCAGCAGAAATCAGCGCCCAGGAGCCTGCCCACCACGCCCAGGCCAGCGGGCTGCATCATTCCCACAGTGGCCCGCTCTCTCTCCTGCCAGTAAAAGATTTCAGTTTACGCAAATCTAAATTATAAATACATAAAAAGTGTTTCATTATTACTAAAAGTGAAAAAGCACATGAAACTTAATGCCTGGGATATTTGGGATTGACACGCAATACCAAGGAGTCCCTGAGATGGCCCTTCCATGCACTGCCTTTGGTAATAGAGGGTGCAGAGAGCTGTCTACCCTCTCTTCAGGAGATGCACACGCGTCCACGCATAAAAATATGTGTGCAAAACTTATGCATCCCACGAGAAGAGTTTTTACTTTAAGCCAACCAGAGATGATTTTTCAGATTTCTTAGGGAACTTTAAGAAAACCTTGAACGTTAGTCCACAGTGACATTTACCATTCTGTCAGAAGAAAGATTGAAAGACAAAGAAAAGGAGAGAAAGCAGTCCATCAACAACCAAAAGTCCCTTGAGTGATATACTAGAGATAATATGGCTCTTGTTCTATCATTTAAAAACATGCCATTAACTAAAGTACAGTAACCTCCAATGGAGACCTTTGATCCCACATTGTAGCCAGTTGATCAATTGTATCTTCATCCTCCAATTGAGAGCAAGGCTGACACAGGCTCAGAAATGTATTTCATCTTGATTTAGTAAATTTCATTTATCTGTCTCCATTATTTACTCAGATGCTAAGAATACATCTTTTCTTGGCCATTTGCTCCTAACTGATGAGGTGGCCATGCGTGCAAATCCAGGGGCCCAAGAGAGGCTGTCTCCGGCTTTTGATCGACTGTATATGAAGTCGGCTTTTAAAACTTCTCGCAGCCTCTTCTGTGACGAAGACGGCACTTGTTATTAATGAAAAGCCTGGCTGTCAGGTACTGGAAAGCAATCTAATTAAACAGCAAGATTTCCATAAAATGAGTTTCAAATCAATTGGTCAATACTGGAACCACTTAAGAAGATGCAGGTATGATAAACTGTGATTTACCGAAGGAGATAGCGGGAATGTCACTCGGCCCTCTCGTCAGACGCAAGGCTATATGGGTCTTGAGTCCTCCAACAGTTGTTATCAAAAGTTACTTTTTTCTCTCAGAATTCACAGGATTCAGACTCAGGCAAAACTATAGCCATAGGCTTCCCACCCTGAGCCCATTTGCTGATAGGGTCACGTGGGAACGAAGTGTGAGAACCCCTTGAAGCCAGGCACAGTCTCAACCTTGCACGAAGTCACTGGGGAGTCCCGGCTTAGACCGCTGAGACTCGGAGGTTGTTGAACTGCAGAACCGGGTCACCCAAATTTCTGGTCTACATATAACTCTTTGTAAATACTTACAGGTATCTTCTATAAGCTGCTGTATCCCGAGGAAAGATTAACGTGCCATATATTTCTATTACATATACTTCTGCCTCATGAGACCTCTTTATAAAAGGGAGAGAATTTATTTAAAAAATTGATGGCAAAAGATGATACAACCAGGCTATGATCCACCTGCACAGTGAAGTGATGTTATGCACGAGAGCGATGAATCCATACTGGTCGCACTGGCTCCTGGGGTTTGATGAGGAGCATTGGCCGACATCTCCTTAGCCTCACCTAAGGTGTATGTGTGCATAACAACTTAACCTGGTTCCATATGCAACCTTAAATGTCCATGCCCAGCTGCTGCACCACGGGAACCTCAGATTACACGTCTTAGATGTGCTTCCAGCACCTTCCCTGGGTGATCCCAGAACCTGCAGGGGCCTCCTTGGACTGTCTCAGGGCCAAGCTGCAGACCTCGCCTGTCCCGCCAACCCCAGCTCACAATCCCTGTGGTCCCAACACATGAGAACAGCATCTGACGGTATACTTCTGAGCCATAAAACCCAACAATATTAAGACGTAAATTTTTTAAACTATTAAGTTGAACTACAGGAAAGTTATTTCTGCAGGTTGGAGATGGTCAGCAATATCACATCGGAATACTGCCAGCTTCCCACGTTTTAATCAGAAAGAAGCTATGGGCCATTCCTCATCTTTGCATAACTTCTAACCACTGCTTCCAGACTTCAAACTGCAGCACACATACGAAATTGTCTTTCAGTGCGACTACAGTTAGTTGCCTTATTTATAGAGTCATGCTTTTCAATAAAACAACTTTTTCTTCTTTTCTGAAACGTGCACAATTGTGTTAGAAAATGAAACTGTTTCTTTGCATGGCCTTTCTCTGCTTTTGAGATGACACTGCACCTGTTTTCTGTCCCTGCTGATTGCTCTGCCTTAAGCACATCTTGGGAGTTCACACTGGGGAAGAGATCTCCTAATACCAAGAGCAACAGAAACCCGACGAAATAGCAAGCTTGTTTCATCTGAGATCTTTTCACTCACTTTGATCTGTTCTAAAAATGGGACTTCTCAGGACTAAGGAAGAGGCAGAGTTTTAGGGAAGTAAAGAAGGCTGAACTGACACAAATATTACATCAAGATGTGAATCAGAATCCTTCTGCCTTTTCCAGTACCTTCCCCTCAGGATTACTAGTTACACACGTGATGCTGGGGAGGGGGGGGCGGGGGGGGGAACGCAACTCGGGGACACCCCCCCCCCCCGGCACAGCGTCAAACAGGGACAATATTTCCTCAAAGCCCATCAGATGTTCTATGTCCTAGTTTGGGGCATGTTGAAAATAGCATTTGCTATATTAATACTAATATATATACATATTTTCCCTTTAGGAAAGACAAACTAAGATTCAAATTAGAATAACAATGAACCAAATTACAGGAAAAATAAATTCTTAAGCAGGTAAGAAAAGCTTAAATACATCATGATTAAACCATATGTCCCAGACCATCATCTTTTAAGTACATAAATCTTTACAGATGCACAGACCCTGTGGATTCCAGAACACCAATGAATTCTTTCTCTATTTTAACAGCCATATTTTCCCAAATCTTTTGAAATGGAAAGTGCCTTATTTCATGAATATTAAAATTAAAATTTATGAATATTAAAATTCCATTAAAAAAGGAAATTAAGATTCTAAGTTAACAAACTTTCTTCCATTTCTTAACTTGATTTAGCACTTGAGATATTACATTCATTTTACACTTGCATATTTTATTTTGTATTTACACTTGAGATACTATATTTATTTAATACTAGAGACACTCGCCTGTTTATTAATTCATTCATTTAGCTAACAGTTTTGCAAACTTCGCCTCCTGACCAGCATGGTGCTTATCTTAACAGAAGAGACAAAGCAACCACAGCCATTTCTGTTGACATCAAGAGTTTTTATATTTAGAAAAGAACAGGCCTAAATACCAAGAATGTTTAACTAGTCCCTTCTAAACCTAGCAAAGTTAGAGAATATTTCTCCCCTCTTCCATGTTTTGTTGCCCAAATTAAAAATACCTCCAACCCATACCCCTGACTGAGTACTGGCTGTGTGCAGGTGATGGCAACCTAATTATGAATAAAATGTGATGGATGCTATTAAAATACTATAGCTGATTACAAAGTTAAAACTTTAAGGATTTTTTTAATCAAATTATGTTCATCATAAATAGTCCAGTAATTGGAAGCCTATATGAGGCTGTGTGGCATTAAAAATATAATGGATAATTTGGTAGAGTCTCATTAAGAAAGTTCAGCATTGCAGTAGATTTCAATTTTGAAGGAAATATGTTTTAAGAGAAATGTGGGTATTTTATGAATATTAACATGTATTTATTTACTAATTGTCCTGTGTGGGGCCAGGGATGTTGTCCATCATACAGACTTACAGCTTGACCATACGTGCGCTGTAGTCAAAGCTACTCTCCCTAAACTCTTAGAGCAGCTGTATTGAAAAAAAGAAACACAATGACTTCGCTTGTACTTCCTGCGGTTGTCTCTTTGTGTTTTTTCACACATTTTCGTTAGATTGCACACATGCACACAAGCGTGCCCACATGCATGTAGGCTGGACGAAGGAACTGAGGATGCCTTATTTTTTCCTTCATCCCTGAAATGTCATCTACGGCACCTTCCATATTCAGGGCACACATAGATATTTTGAGTTGAATTAAATTGATTATGCTCTGTGGTTATTTTGGCATTGTTAACCTAAGTCACTTAGTATGCATCGCAGTCTTCTATTATTGGGCTGGCACCAGTTTGTTGTTTACTGATTTACGCTAATTCAAACAGTTTATAATATGTCAGAATTTTTCCAGGGGTTATAGAAGAGACGCTCTGGGGAAGCTTGCACAGCCACTGATAATTAGTACATTTGCCCTTGGGTTGTTGGCTATTTTTGTTTCTGCAAAAGGAAAAAACAAAACAAAACACCTGGATATGTTAAAAAAAAACTGGGTACTCACACAGAAAGCATACAATTTAAACACACACAGACACACACACTAACACAATACACAAATACACGGACACACACGCCTTTGTACAAGCCAGTGGGCTCAACATTTCTGCCCAGGAATTGAAATAATCTATGCACTCTGCACTGATAAACTAAAGCCAATGATTTTACACTGTGCTCATTTTCAATTAAAATGTCTCTCTCACAGATATTAATAAATAACCAAGTTTTTTTGTTTGCATGTTTTACTTGCCAGCCCATCCCTTCCATTCTTTCAAAACGACAGCTTCTTCCCTTGGTTTTAGCTATGAACATTGTTGTGAGATTATTTGTTGGTTGTATCATATCTATTGATGTATTAAATTAATATTCACATAGGGTCTTACAACCAACCTCCTTGGTGTGATCACTGATGAAACACTGTAATCCCCTTGTAGCATTCCAGCATCAGGAAAGAGTGCAGCCATGCATTGGAAAAAATACCTTGTAAACAAATAACAAGACAGTATGTGACAATAAAAATAAAATTCTATTTGTTAATCTTTTTGTCCAGAAGTTAACTTTCAATTAAGGAGAAAAAATAACTTTCATTCTGTGACAAGAATTTTTTTTTTCAGATATGATTCCAGTTTGTACTTGCAAAATAATATTTCCTTGCCCTGGGGATATATTTCCACTTTGGCAGAGAATAGTGAACTCATCATTTGTCACTTTACCCCCAAAGTCCAAGCCCTCATATGTACTGGTTCCTACATATGCTATGTGCATTTCAAAGCCTAGGTTCCTAATTTTATCATAAGCTGTTATTCTCATGTACAGAAATTGTGAGGCTAAAATTGAAAAGTTTTATAAATACGATACCAAACTTTCATCTCAGCTTAACAAGAAAGTCAACAGTGAAAAAAACTTTCACAAAAGGAATGCTTATTTCGTGAGTTTTCAAGATCCTTTAAAAATATATGTTTTTGGTAATCCTTTAAATGCAAGTTTCAAAAGAGAAAGCACCCAGAGTGAATTTTCCTATTAAGGTGGCCAATCTGGACTCGCCTTTGGAAAACTAACATGACACGTCCATCATAGCTCTTGATGTTTTAGTACTGGCTGTGCATTTGTCCGAAGAAATTTAAAAGGTTTTTGAACTTTTATATAAATTGCCATTGAACTTCAAAATTCATTAAAAAATATGAATTATAACCCTAATATGTATTATTTCCCAGGAGCACAGCCCATTCATATCTAAGAACTTTTATTAAATAAGAATCTTGCCTGCTAGCTGAAACCAGAACGTCCGTTCTCCACAGCTGCCTGATAGCTGGAGGCACTAAGCCCAGCTTCTGTCGCTTAAGCAGTTTCAGGAAGCTGTTGGTGCCTTGAAAAAAAATCAGAGATAGCAAGCCTTCTGCATTTGTTAAAAGAGCATGACTCATTCTGTGACTGTATTTCTTTAATTCATATGCTATTCCTGAGGTATTGGGAATTGTTAATAGGCATAAAACTCAGAGAGGGCAGGGGTTTGCCCCGACCACACAGCACAGTGGGTTGGATAAGAGCTACTCTGGGTGAATCTATAAAATAGCGAGCGGACAGCAGCCACTTGTCAAATGTGGAATAAGGAAGGGAAAGAACAGGGGAGGGAAGGTGGTGGGGAAGGAAGGGTAGGAAGGAGACAGGAAGAGGGGAGCAGGGAGGGCTGGCAGGTGGGTAGAAGGACCAGCAACCTGAGCCGCCCATCACCCCCCGCAGGGCTCACGCTCCGTGTCAGAGCAGATAACAAGAGTCACAGCGCAGAACGGCCCGACTTTTATTTCTGCCTTTCCAAGCTATTGGCTCCTTCACTAATAATCGGGATTTATTACTGGACCCATCTGCTGCCTCTATAAGGTCAAAAGGTAAACCACAGGCATGGCCGATGTCACCATCAAGGTAGCTGGTAGCAAATGGACCCTGACAAGTGTGCTTTTAAAAGAATATTGTAGCAAGAGCACTCTGAGCATGAAAGTCAAGCTGATAAAGAAAATAAAACCTAAAATACTAAAAAGATGTCAAGTTTTCACCCATTAATCCTAGTGATGCAGTCCAGCTGTCAGTCTGGTATCTGAGAGGCAGTCAGAAAGAAGAATGCATCCCTGAAGCCCACAAAATGCAATCAGGCCCATCTCTGCGTATTCTGCACACCGCAGCTCACCGTACTCCTGCAGATGCTCCCTGGACATACGCCTGCCAATCATGGGCACAGAGGAGAGTGAGATGAACTCGCAGGCACATTGTCTAGCTTCTCAGAGCTACTCAGACTTGGGAAAAACTTGTTTTCCTTTTTGCTATCTAACTGAAAGACCTTGCTTCCCAGGAGGAAGTTTTGGATGTTGAGCAGATAGTCTGGTTTTTGTAAATGCTGTGAAGACTGAAGAATTTTTGACAGTGAATTTTTTCTACATATTCAGAAACGTCAAAAGGGTGCCATTAAGGTCGAACTTTCCAGAGGACCCTGTTTATGTGTTCTTTATCAGTTTCCGGCAGGAAACTCCTTTCCCTTTGCATTTCCAGCAGAGAATGAAAAGTAAAAAGGGTAGAGAGCTTGGTGTGAGATCCAGCTCCCTCTTTCCCAGGGCAGATGGAGAAGTCACCTCGCAGTTCAAGGCCAAACAAGAAATCAAAAACAAAGAATCCTGTGCTTTGTCTCAGCTGATGCCCTAAAGCGGTCATCCACATCCACACAGTATCCCCAGAGTAAGCAGCAGGTAGTAACAACTGGTGCAAATTTGTTTAATTCCTCTACTTTCTGGGTCATTCATTGCTGGAATCATTTTCTTTTGTTTTTCCATTCTCCATACCAAGCACCCATCAGAGAGACAATTGTAACACAGCTATGAGGACAGAACCCCATCCACCCCCATAAAATGGATCCCATGCCCCCCTCAGGCTCCCCTCACCCTTCCCCCTTAGATCTCCAAGCTCCGCTTCCGTCCAGAAGCATCCTCTGCCAGACTGCTGAGCTGGGTGCATCTGTGTGTCCCCCGGTAGAGCTGGTCATGTGTCCACCTTGTAGAATAGAAGCAATGAGTAAACTTCCGTCCTTAGGCTGAGGAAAGGAGGGAGAAATGCTGGGTCCCCAAAGTAGTTTGCACCCTGGGTGTCTTCAACAGCACAGGATTATTATGAAGATTAAATGAGATCACACACAGAAAATGCTTATCCTCGTGCCTGGCACACTGCACAGCTCCAGTAAGTGGCCAGCATCTCTCTGGACTGTTTTACTCCACAGATTACCTGGATTCCCCGGGTCTAAGTAATGTTCACATACCACTTAGTTCTTAACACATTTCTTGTTTCACGGGTTCAATAAATGTTTGTTTTGTCTTCCGTCTTCCCATCTGTGGTTCTGGTTTTCCTTATCTTGTCGTTGTGATGACAGTGTCATGAGTGTACACATGTCTCAAAACCTATCAAAGCATGTACCATCAAATTGTGCCGCTTATCATGTATTAGCCAGACCTCGACAAAGCCACTTAAGAAGCACAGCCATCCCATCAAATCACTATGCAGTGCACCTAAAAATAATACAATGTTATATATCAATTATTTCTCAATAAAAATAAAATACTGTGTCTCTTAAAATAAAACTTGGTAAAAGTGCAAAAAAAAATGGAGTTGCCTGATTTTCTTTTTCAAAACATGAAACATCTATCCTTGTATTTGTAGGCTTTCTCTTTGAGCTTGTTGCCCCTTTTCCCTGTCATGCAGCGATGTCTGGCTCCAGCACCCCAAATCTCCCTGAGGTGCTGGTTCAAGGTTCACACTGGACCTTTGTGGGTCCCCTGCCTAGTCACGGGCACAGTGGAAAGCCATATTGATGACCGTGTGCACAAACCCAGCAGGGAAAGGCTTTGCTGCCCTTCTCCCTCTCTTTTCTCCCAGGTCAGGAGATTGTCTCCATACGCGATGCCCAGGGCCAGGGCCAGGAAGGCAGACCCAGGGAGAGCTCAGCAGCTCTGGTTCCTCATTGTGCAGCAAACTTTGGGGAATTCAGAGAGCAGGGTAGGTAAAAGTATGCAAGCAGCAGACCCAGGATTCCGGCTGTGGAGGACAGCCAAAGAAGCAAGAGGGCCTGGGGAAGCCCTACCCAACCAGCAGGCAGGACTGAGGTCATGGGCTCCTGGAAGTGGGCCCCATAAAGAGTCCAGAAGGACCTCCATCGCCTGCATCCCCACACAGCCCTACAGCAGAACTCAAAAGCAGCTGCATAGACAAGGCAGGGCCCCAGGACTGGGACAGCAGCAGGGGCCAGCAGCAGGGGACAGCAACTCCAACAGGGAACTCAGGTCCCAGCCCAGACAGCAGAGATGTAGCTCAGAGAGACCACCTGCCGGTGCTCGGGACTCTTGTCACTGCTTCTGCACAGACCTTTGTCGTCTGAGATCACCTTCCCACCACCTTGGGGCGGCCTGGACGTGGGAACCAGCCCAGTGGTTCACCGTTTCTAAAAGGGGAAGTTAGATTTTTACACCGTTTTTTAAGCCAACCTAGATTCAATTTGCTACACACATGGCAGATACCATTTAACACATTATGACTTTTGTTACAGTAGTGTTTGACTTTTTCAGTAACAATTTATTTTAATGACTGCTAGAGACTAGATGTTTGTGCTTCCCTGCTAAAAAGATTCCTATATTAAAATCCTAACCTGCATGGGCTGATATTGGAGGTGGGGTCTCTGGGAGGTTATAGGTCATAAAAGTGGAGCCCCATGATGACATTAAAAGATTCCACTGAGCTCCTCACCCCTTCCCCCATGTGAGGACACAGTGAGGAGGTGCCATCCCTGATTCAGACAGAGGGACTCACCAGGCACTCTGACCTTGGACCTCCAGACCCCAGGACTGTGAGAAATGAGCATGCAGTGTTTATAAGCCACCAGTCCCCGGTCCTTTCACAGAAGCCTGAACAGGCCAAACAGACCATAATCCTTCATTCCACCAATTCAGAATAGAAATGACATCTTGTCCATTTGTGTTCAGTCCATACAGAAAGTGAGTAACCCTAATATTTGTGAGAGAAGTAGATGGCATGTTTAAGCTGTGATGCAATAATGCCTTGGGGGACAAGCAAATGTTTTCCAGACATTACTTTCTGAGCAGTGGGATTCCTTAGGTTTTTGGAAGATCCTGGTGGTTCAGGAAGTAGTTTTCCATCCCTTCTACATGAGGTTCACCTGAGAAGGTGAGAGGTACGTTTAGGAGTGTGAGGAGCTGCTGCCAGCTGATAGCTGATGATAGTGTTTTATCCCCGACGGACCCCTGGGTGAACTTTCTATTAGTATTTGTCAGGCCCCAGCCAGCCTGGTTCAACTTTCAAATGAGAAAAAGAAAAAAAAAAAGAAGGAAAATTTTAGTGTGAATGTTCGAAATCTTGACCTGGGCAATGGTCACACAAGTGTGTACGTGTGTCAAAATCCATCCAGCTGTGCACTGAGATTTGTGCATTTTATTCTATGTAGCTCAGTATAAAAATGTTTAAACAAATATAAAATGAAATAAAAAGGAAAGTGATTTCTGCTATCTGCCACCACACATGTGCAATGCCTCTTGGGTGTAAAGCAATGGAGGCTGGTGTGTGTCACTGTGACTGCATCATTTCCCTGCACAGGGAGTGCTCATATGATGTACCAACCAAATGCAATGGTCTGTGACTCAGAGGCCCCAGGTTCAGAAGAGCCTGTCTTTGTTCTTCTGTTTTATACTGCATGGGAGAATTTGGAAGTTTTCCCAATCTGACTAGTGTTTTCTCTGCTCTTTTGGATTCTAATGGAAGAAACTTCCAAGTCTATTTTCTCTCCGTCCAACTTGGCAATTATCAATTTAGCTAATGAGACACAGGTGTAATTGCAGGCACTCCTTCAAGAATTCTTCAGCTATGAATCTGCCTGGGATCTGTAGCACCGTCCGTAGTTGGAGTTTGCTGGGAAAATTCACAGCTCCACTGGCCCTCACACATGCTCCACCTGTGTGTATGCATGTGGGCCTTGTGTGAGTACACTGTGGTGCAGTAAATAAAAACAAGCCCAGCCACAATGGCTGAGGAACCTTTGAAAGTGTATTTCTACCTCACTCTATCTCCTTCCGTTTCACTTAGACCCTGCTTTACGTTTGCAAAGAGCATTACCTCTAGAAGAGATGGTGTAATTGGTGAACCGCCTTCCTCCCCACCCTGCGGCCAGCACCCCCCGCCCCACATAGGGTGGAGTGGAAAGCTGAGGCTCCGGTGCTGCCTGGACTGAAGACTATCGTTTTCAAGCAGTTTCCTCATGAACCAAACAGCTGACCTACCCCCCATAGACTGTGTGGGGCAGAATAGCAGATGGGACAGATTATCCACTTACCCATGAGATTTGGACAGAACCAGAGGAGTAGGATCGAACCTGTTCTGTGATTCTGCACATCGCTTGCTGACAGTGCTTAACATTTAACTTTGAAGACCCTGGTGGGTTATGACCTAGCGTGTGTAGATGAGAATATAGTATTAAGCTGCACTGACAGTTTCTGGGAATATAACACGGGAGTGCAAGAATTTCAGTTCTTCCAAAGCACCCCATAATCTCACAAACGCATCGCCCCTCCTTGTCAATGGTCATTTTTATTATTCAACAGAAGGAGAGAAATAAAAGCTATTCTCTCAACTAATAGAAATGCTCCATTGCTAAGTTTTTGTTAGCAAATTTTAATTTGTGCTGAAGAAGTCTTATTTGAAAGAGTCAAATTTGAAACAAATGTAAATCATTGTGAGTTAGTTGGATTAACTGGAAAACATTAAATAATGTTGCAATAAAATTAGTGCCAAATACACACCACCCAAACAGGCATCTTTAAATGGGGTAATGGCGTCGGCCCAGCCCCAGGGCCGCCTGGCATCTCGTCTCTCTTACAGAGGAGAACATGCAGAAGAAAGCCCGGCTAGCTCATTCCCACATGCGTCCTCAGGATGGATCCCAAGGACAGGAACAGTAACTTCTCAGCAAGTCAGCCAGAAGCCCAGTGCCACAGCTTCCCGTCTTCTCCAGCTCTGACTTGCAGAACAAAGGCAGCCTTCCACTTGCTACCTTACTGAGGGTATGGCAACTCCAGGACAGTTAGTCTTTCTATGAACATTCCATATGGCCAAGTGGTTGTACAAAACTGCTGATACAACCATCTATTAGCTTAATTGCAGCAAATGCAGGTGCATGACATTTTAAATTTTTATTATTTTAATGTAGTTAACAATATGACCATGATATAATTTCACATGAAAGATCAAAAAAGCTTTTGACAAAGTCAGCCTGCAAGTATCTCCATATAGTCTGGAACAAATTGCTTACGATTTCTGGAAGTTTTGCCTCCTTTTGGCACTTACACCATGCTGTCTTACAGACCTCAGGTTTCCCGCTGGGATCATTTTATTCCTTTAGTATTTCTTATAGCTCAATTCTGCCAGTAACAAGTTTTCCTTGTTTACATAAAAACTCCTTGCTCTTCACCTCCATATTTGGAAGATAGTTTCCCCCTCTCGGCTTTTCCCTTTGTTTCAGCACCTTCCCGGTGTCGTTTGCAGCCGTTATAGGGTCTCTGGTGCTTCACAGCCCTCCCTGCAACAACAGTCAGACTGGACACGTGTGGTTCTCAGGTTGATGCTGGATGTCCAAACACGGCTTTTCCAGGCTTTGATAGGGAACCTCGGAGGTCTCCGTTTCCTTAGCCCTTAAAGACGGTGAGGAACTAAAGTCTGACCTTGAGAATTGGACCTTACTGTTTAGCCTTACATTCCATAAACCTTCAAAATCTGAGAAATATCTGGAGGGGTTGTCCTTAGAATAGAAGGCACAAATAAATATAAAACAACCAAATGTAAAGAATCTCCAAATGTTTTGGCCAACTGTAATGTGATATTGTAAGTAAATTGGTGAAATTCTGCTGAGAGTATTGATTTATTAACTTAGCTGAACAAATGTATTTAAATCACTTATGACAGGTATTAATTTAGAAATGTCACTTGACACTTTCTCTATTATAAAATAATTTTGTTTGTTGCCTCTTTATAAGAATATTACATAGCAGCTTCTTCATCAGTTTGATTTACACAAAGTGTTTTCCAGAACAAATTGCTTTTAATTTATAACTAATTTATTTTAAATGCAATATTTGTTTAATGTTTGTATTATTTTTCTCACTGTAAATACTACTCAAGCCATAAGTGTTATTAAAAACTTTTTTTAAAAACCTATATGTGTTTATTCGTGATTTCTACAATGAAGGCTCCATCACATTTTTTATGTGCCCTATACAGAGCTTTCTTATGCGATACTTGTGCTTGGAAGGCCACCTGTCAAAGAAACAGCACATTTAATACAGAAGAGGAGTAGTTGTCCCAAAAAGTCCCCAAGAGAATTAGGTACCAGATTGGAAGCCTGCAGGATGGAGATCCTTTAGCTAAAAACATAATAATGGTAATGAGAATAATTTTAAAACATTTATAAATGATTTGATGTTATTGAATATTTGAATTATTAACAGATTTTGACTCATTAGTTGAAAAATGTAAAAATAATCAGCACATTAAAAAAAATTAAATAAATGGTCAGCTGAAGTAATTATTAGCCCCAGGGAAGCAAAAATGAACTAGAATAGCAGAGTTCATTCTCATACACTAAAGGGCTCAGCCGCACAGCAGGGTCTGGTATTACCGGAGTAAGCCTAGGTAGGTCTTCAGCAGGACACTGAACTCCACCTTCTAGTGTTGTATTGAGGATCTTTTCTCGTTGATAAAGAAGGAAGGAAAGGCAACTAACTGTTCTGAGCCCGACACTTTGCTGTGCTTACTAGTTCTAACAGGTTTTGGAGAGGGGGGTGCTTAGTAGATTCTTCAGAATTTTCTACATAAAATTTCGCATGTGAATAAAAGCATGTTATGTCTCCCTTTCCTATCTATTTGCATTTTCTTTCCTTTTTCTTGTCTAATTGCAAAAGGTAAGACTTCCAGAATGATGTTGGACAGGCATGGCGAGAGCAGACTTCCTTCCCTTGTCCCCACCCAGGCTCCTACCGTGCAGCACAGTGTGAGCTATAGGATTTTTAATATGTATCCTTTATTAAGCTAGGAGTTCCCATTTCTCTTCAAATCTTTTTGAGTTGTTTTTATCATGAATAATTGTTACATTTCATCAAGTAATTTTTCTGCATCAATTGATGTGATCATAACTTTTTCCCTTTTTTGTCTTTTGAAACGATTGATCACACTGGCTGATTTTTGAATGATGAACTCCCTTGCGTACACGGAATGAACCTCACTTGGCCATGGTGTATAATTCTTTCTTTCAGTTGAGTATATTTTGTTGGGGATTTTTTATGTCTATGTTCCTTATGGGTACTGACCTGTAGTTTTTGCTCCTTTACCTACCTGGTTTTGGTATTAAGAAGTCTCATATAATGAGGAAGGAAGTGTTTTCCCTGCTTCTCTTTCCTGGGAGAGATTATGGGGAATTGGTATATTTCTTCCTTAAATACTTAGAATTCACCAGTGAAACCATCAAGGCTTGGTACTTTTTAAATTAATTTTTTATTTAATTTCATAATAAATCTAGGCCTATTTGGGTTCTTCCTGTCTCCCAGTTTGAGTTCCAGTAGTGTTTTTCCTTTAAGCAGTTGGTGATTTCATCTATGTTCTCAAATATTTGGGCATAGAGTTGTTCATAATATTCCTTTATTATCTTTTTAATGTCAATGGACTCACTTGCAGTGTCCCCTTATTTCCTGACACTGGCAATTTGTATAGCCCTTTCTTTCTGGGGTAGCCTGGCTAAAGATTTTTCAGTTTTACAGATTTTTATCAAGAACGCTCTTGTCTTTTCTTCCATTGATTTTCTCTGCATCAGCTTCGTTGCTCCCCTCTTCTGATTTCCAAAAGGGAGAAGCCTTTGCTATCAATTTTAGATTTTTACTCTTTTGTCATATATCCATGTAATGCTTTACATTAATATACATTTGCAAACTAATCTAAAACTTTAAATGACACTGCGCTGCTCCCCATGCCGTGCAGGTCCTTCACATCAGTGCTTGCCTTTCCTTGCTCCCACCTCGCCACGCTGCTGTCACGATTTCCCTCAGCTGCTGGTTCTGATCACCCAATACATTATTACTACTATTGCATTAAATGAGCAATTAGTGTTTAGATCAATTAAGGATAAGATAAATAAAGTATTTTATTTTACGTCTATTAACGTCTTCTCCAACATTCTTTTTTATGTAGATTCAAGTTCTGACCTATATGATTTTCTGCTTTAAGAACTTCTTTAATATTTCTTGCAGGAAAGTTTTGTTGGTGGTGAATTACTCAAGTTTTTGTTTGTCTGACAAATTATTTTCCTTCATCTTTGAAGGATATTTTTGCTGCATATAGAACTCTAGGTTGTCAGTATATAACTCTCAACACTAAGTATCTCGCTCCATTTTTTTCCTTCCTTGCATAGTTTCTGAAAAGTATGCTGTAGTTCTGTGTTCCTCTACATATAATTTATTTTTACTACTCTGGCCTTTTTTCAAGAGCTACTCTTTGTCTTTGGTTTGTGTAGTTTGAATATGATATGTATCTATTCTGATTGGTCTCTTCTGAGATACTTGGATCTGTGGGTTTGTGTCTGTCATCAATTTTGAAAGTTTCTAAACCACTGTAATTTCCAATATTTCTCTGCTTTGTTCTCATTTCTTCTAGTATCCCAATAAAGTGTTTCTTACACTTTTTATATCATCCCATAATTCTTAAATGTTTCATTCTGGGTTTTTTTTTCTTCTCTCACCTATTTCATTTTTGTTTGAGGGTCCCTGTCTATTTATATTCAAACTCACTGATTCTTTCCACAGGTGTATATCTACTAAAAGCATATTAAAGAAATTGCTTTTATCTCTTACAGTATTATTTTTATTGCTTACATTTCTTTTTGATTATTTCTTAGATTCTTAAAAATATTCATCTTTGAGATTTATTTTATAGGATCGACATACACCTTAATGTGATTTTGAATTTATATGAGTAGTTCATAGATACTCACACTTACATTTGTCCATTTACACTCACTTTTGGCATTTTCTTTACTTACATTTTCATATGTATCCAAATCATTATTACTTTTCTGATTTTATATAAGTGGAGCCCAAAACTGCTTTGTGATTATACCCCAATTGTTCTGCAACTTTACGTTTGATGGTTTTGAATTCAGCAACAGCCTAAAGCTATAGTTTGAGAATATTTGGTTCTAAATCCTTGGTATTTTCCAACTGGTTTCATAGCATATTTTAACTGGATAATTTCATACAGCAACATATCCAAAACTGGTTAGTTTGTTTATTATAGGAGTCAGTGCAGACAGACCTAAGAACAGGTGGCAGGAGCCAGCTGGTCCTGGGTTTGAATGCATGTGCCTCTTGTGACCACGAGGGACAGTCCGCGGCCCTCTTCAGGACCCTAATCTTGAACATAATGACCACAATAGTACTTACACACCTGAGGATCATTAAAAATATGTGCTTGAATAAACATGAAGTGTTGAGAACAGACCTTTGCTTAGTAAAGCGCTTGAAGCACATCAGTTTTTGCATGCTTAATACACTTGGAGACTCTCTAAACACTGTCAGATTACTCACATTTGCTGACGCGCTTGGAACAGTCCCTGCTAGCTTCTTCATCCTTAATAGTGATCAGCTACTGTACACATCACTGCATTCCTCAAAACCTCACAATCCTTCGTCTGGAATATGATGGTCTTACTGCCATGTCACTTTCACCCTGGGGCTTATCAAAAAGCTCTTCATATATAGGAATGTTCCAGAGGTAGTGGTACTAACTGTCTGACACTTTGTCTCCTAAAATGGATGGGCTGGATTTTCAAGACAATTTCTGGGGTAACTACTAATATTAATGGTGTTAACCCATGAATACCCCAAATGGTGTAATTCTTACCACTGAGGTCATACTAATATCACACATATAAATAATGATCTTTTGTAGAGCAAAAACTATCAATTATAACTTATACACCTAAAACCATATGAAATGGTGACTAGCCTTTTCTGATTTTTAGTTGCCATAATCTTGGTATTAAAGTATATGAAAATATGGAATATAATTGTTAATAAGTTCAATCATTGGAAATATAAACACTTAATAATGAATCATGAATTCAAAACTTTCTAATTATTTTAGTTTCTTTGAACTTTTTTAGGTAGATGAGAAACTGTATATATCAATTTTTTTCACAGCCTCCTCAGCAATGGTTATAACTTTTTAACTAGCAGATTCTTAACAAATACATTTTTTAATGAATTGGACAAGATTCACTTTCAGTATAAATCTGAATTGTCATGAAATTCACAATATGCTTTAATTTAAGACCGTTTTGCTGCAATTATTGTACATAGACTCAAGATCAGTATAGCAAAAATATCAGCCCTCATTTGATTTTAAATAAGGATAAGGTTTTAAAGGAAAAAAAAGCATTTTGACAACTTCATTGTTTGGCCCTAAACATTATAACACCTCACTTCTAAACGTGCCAGACTTCCCCACCCAGCCTGGGCTGGTGGTCTCTGTCCATGTGCGATTTGGGGCCTATGCTGCCTCTGTGGCCACTTGCATTGCCAGCCCCCACCCTTCTCGGCTTTTTACACTCCCTCCAGCAGGAGGACAAAAGAGGGAACTTTTACCAGATTCTGGGGCCAACACTGCAACTTCACCTGTCTATGCAATGAGAGTCACTGGCAACCCAAACTGCCCCATAGTCTGGGGGATGAAGGAATGCAATCCATTCCCGGACTTGCTGGCTGGCATGGGCAGGTGTGCAGAGAGGAGGCCATGGGCCACCGGGCTCTGGTGAGGGGGGGGAACGTTCTGGAACCAAAGGCTCAGCATGTCTCTGTGAAGGGCCATCCGGCTTACCAGGACTTTTGTCTTAAATTGTTGGTGTCTGGTCATCATAGGCCAGGGATTTTCTGCAGAGAAGCGCCTGGAGGCGGGGGACCCTCCTGGTGGGGGCATTCCATGGCTGTCTCCCTGTAGCAGGGACCCTGTGGGGGGAACAGACCGCCAGCCCTTCTTGCAGTGCTGGTTTGTGGCTCCCATGCTGGGCCGTCCTGGGCTGTGCCTGCTTGGGTCTCTGCAGAGACCTGGCAGGGAGTACCTGTCTCTGACTGGGGAGAG
Organism: Smutsia gigantea; assembly: GCA_032199065.1. Lineage (NCBI taxonomy): Eukaryota > Metazoa > Chordata > Mammalia > Pholidota > Manidae > Smutsia > Smutsia gigantea. Next base: position 26,270 of record JAVSCE010014790.1, read on the forward strand.
ATCACCGAGTGCCCCTCTCTCTGCACCTGGAGAAAGCTTGGGACTGCAGCCCCACCGGTGGGGTAACAACTGAGGACACCCTTTGCTGTCGCCCCCACCCAGGCCCCGGGTCACAGAATGTCAGTTTGGGGGGCGTACCCCACTCGCCACCCACAGCCAGGCCCTGAGGGCGGGCACCCTGAGTCACGCCTTCCCCTGCCCCAGTCCCACCCGCACCTGCACCCCTGCCACCGCGCCTCCCATCCCGCACTGGGGGCCCAGGTGAGCGCGCCTCCTGGGTCCTGATCACCATTGGTCTGGCTGCGTTGGGGGTGTGCTGACGGGTGCAGCCAGGCAAGCAAGCTATGTGGCATTTGAAAAAGAAGCATTTACTAACCCCCTGCCATGCGTTTCAATCAAGTGATCTGAACTTCTTTTATTTTTTGAAATACTGGTTTGTGTTGGGAGTCCCATTCGCTTCTTTTCTGCTCTAGGAGTGCCCCCACCCCCACCCCCACCCCCGCCCTGTCCCTTCTCCTGCCCATGCTCCCCACCTTGCCTCCACTGGCTCAGCCTTGGTAACAGCAGCACCTCTAGTAAAGAACTAACTACTAACTATATAGTATTTATTTCCTTTTAATGTGTCAATGAAAAGCTAATTACATTTCATTTGTGTCTTCAGGTTATAATTGGCTTGAAGCAAAAGCTCACTGCCTGGAACCAAACTCACAGATTAAAACCAAAAAATGAAACAAAGTTGACATTTCCTTAAAGCAAAGTTACTGTTGTCATTTTTTTTTTTTGATGTATCAATAATTTTGCTCTGAAAACTATTCAGTGGAGAGTTTCAGAAGATTCTTAAACCTGTAAGATATGCTGAGGACGCTTTTGCGTTTCCAGGCCCCACGGGGCTCATGGAGGCACAGCCAGCCAGGGGGGGCACCACAGCCAGGGGGACACATGCAAACCTTCCAGCGATGATGGCTACATTAGGGGATGAAGAAGTAGATTTCCACTTTTAATGGTTCTAAGTGTATCCAAACCATCTATCTTTGCTGACTTTGAATTTCCAGTCAGTTATATTTTTCTCTTTAAAGAATGCCAGCATGAATGACAAGAGATGAGTGGGTAGATGAATTTGCTCAACCTTTAAATTGTAGAAATTGAAAAACAATCCCCAATAAAATTATTTATTGATTTATAATCTTCCTTTCCATGACTTAAATTATTTATGCTCAATTTAAGAACAGATTCACAGAATGGCTTGAATATTGGTTATTTTTGTTTAAATTATTTAAATTATTTCTATTTGGGGCCCTATCTTTTCGTGATAGTTTATTTTTCCACTATTTGTCATTAACCACACGACCCAAAGTATGGATACACATTCTGTCTCTCACAATTTTTTTTATTCATTTTTCACACATATGGGTTTATTGTGTTCACAATAAGAAGCTGTTTTTAAAAATGGACATCTACTAATTACCGAAAGAGGGAAATAAATACCATATCAAGAAAATGTCATTTAAAATATTACATCTGTTTTCTATTTTTAAATCTTCATTACTCCCAATTCAATCCTCTAATCACAACTTACACTGCATATTAATTGTTGAGTCAGATTTATCAAAAAGAGTCTTTTATATAAAATCATCCAAAAGATAATTCCAGAGAAGTCTTATAAAACAAATGACCATGACGCTTTCAGCCTTAGCAGATGCGCTGTGATGACACATACACTGCTCATGTTAAACCCTCTCCTTCTAATGCATGGAGTTCTCCCTTATCCCTTATGTGCCTATTGATAGTACATTCTTCTGCATTAATGAAATATGATACACTTCTACAGGCATAAGACAATATTTGCACTTAAAATGGTAATAGTCCAACAGACTTCACTCAATGTTTGACGATGAAAGTAGAGTTTCAAGCCCTAAAGAAACATAGTTTTTGTAATTATTTGCCTTTTTGAAATTATTCGTTTGTGGTTTAGATGGGAAATTATACATAAATCCACACACTGAGGAAGGAGGTATCAGAAATTATCATTGTAAATGGTAATATATTTCCAACTCATAGGTTAACATATATTAGAAGAGAAATAATGTGGAGAGCTAGATAAACTTATAGGACGTAGGAAATTGCTGTTTAATATTATTGGGTCAGGATCCCTTATAAGAATATAATAAAAATCTTAGGAGCCTCAACCTGGAAAACTACATTTATGACCAAACACAAAATTTTGTGTATAACTTTAGAAAATTTACAGACTCTCTGAGGCCTGTTAAGCATACCAGGTATAAAAGCTATCTTTACATAAGAATATAAAATGCTTTCCATGTTCTATCATTACAGCTGCCAGGGTATTTTCAGTGGGAACCCTGAAGCAACCTTGTTCTGAAAGAAATTGATCTGGTTCTTTTCTGTCAGTATCTTCATATATCTTATAAAATATCCATGCCTGAGAATTCACCATCTTCCCAGGACAGGGTAATAGCCACCAGATTCACCCTCCCAGATTGGAAAACTTAAATATTGGTTAGAATATAAAAAAACAATGGTTTCCAGACTTCCAACATCTATCAAGTGATATTTAATAGCGAATAATAAGCTCTACAACAAACGGTGCTGGGACAATTAGGCATCTGCATTGTCAAGAACCTGGAGATGATAAAATGATGATTATGGCTGAACTGACCACACCCACACCTCCCACTAGTACAGGCTGGCCACGAAGGAACCAGGACATGCGCAGGGGCTCTGTGCTATCTGCAAGTGTTTTTACCAGGACTGAGCAGATTACAGTGATATAAAGAGTAATAAAAATATACTCAGTTGAATAGAAAGTTCACTATACTCTTTTATGTATCTTTCTTTAAACAAATATTCCAAAATATTGACAGCAATAATAATAGCAGACACCTTTTTAGCCCTTTCTGCTTTATAATGTCTTTTATTTATTAAATAATATATCAGCTAATTTTTTTAAAGCACTCTTGGCTATTACAGTTTGTAATGGAGAGAAATAAAAGCAGCAGTCTTAACCACAGATCTAGAAAGTGACAGTGCCGGCTTTGGACGCTGCTCCTCTGACTCCAGCTACACAGGTAACAACTCTTTATCCTAACAGGTCAGGTCAGCACCTCATTTCCCATAAACTTCCACCAACACTTCTGCCTTATCCCAGATCTAAGGATAGAATTGTAAGTTTAAAAAATGCCTAAACTAGCCTTTATATTTATTCATGTTCTATTTTCATGTGTTATGCTCAAAATACTATTATAGTCTGTAAAGATAATTTTAAAAACTGAAACCATCATTTGAGGTATTAGCCCCTCAGGGAGAGTGTGCCATCTGCAAATGGAAAAAGCTCACCTTTGTTGATTTCTGAATAAGTTTATGTATATGAGTCAGGGCAGAGGATGGAGCTCAAAGGGACAAAACTAGATCCTGCCTTCTAAGTTAACTAAGAATCATTAGTTCATACACTTTAGGCATAGTGGTTTGACCATCAGCGACCCATCTTGCACAGACACAATGGACAGTCCTGGCTCTGTGCAGCGAGACCAGGCATGCCCTCCTCTCTCCTTCACTTCATCTGCCATCTCTCCATGTACAGATTTCATTGCACAACAAAAAGGAAAAGGAAATAAAACTTAATTCATTTATTATTGAAAGCAAAAGGGCAGACTAATCAAATTAAAATGTTAATTAAAACATTGGCTTCATTTAAGACTTGTAAACTAAAGTTTGTTTCAGCTCTGTTTTTTATTTATGATGAATGGCATCCCCTGGTTACTTTGAAGTTTGAAAAGAAATTAGGAAAATAGAAAAGTAAATGCCTTTTGAAAATAAAATAACACAGAACATATTAGTGTGTTCATCTTCCTGAGCTTTTAAGGACATCGTGTTGCTCTAGGTTGAATATTTTTATAGTAATTAGAAAAATAGTTATTTCTCCATGGGACTACTTCCCAAGGGCCTGTGCCAGCTGCACAGCCTAGGCCTGTGGCTCTTCTACTTTTATTAGGGCCCTACTTTTACTATGAGCAAGCTCAGCAAGTAGATGGGAGACAGGATTCCAGCAGGAGGTGAAGGCAACAGGGCCAGGAGTAGAGAAAAACCCCAGCATAGCTGCTGTGAAGAACCACACCAACCCATCCCAGGCAGAGCATTTGAGCAACAGGCAATTCACAATGTTATCTGAGTGTCAAGCAGGACAGGGCCTCAGGACCACGTGTGCCACCGTGAGGACCACGTGTGCCCCCACCTGTTTCATCAGACAACCACCTACCTCAATGTCCTAAAAAGTGTACAGTAAAAGTCATTATTTGTGTGTTCTGTGAAAATGCAAAAGCTGCTGTTTTTAAAATCAAGACAGACTGGACAATGAAATCTGGGAAATTAACAAAAAGATAAAGTGGGGAAATCTCCTAGAACTGAAGGGATCCACAAGCACATAAAGTACCCAGGAGAATGAATTGTAAATAGTGCATGTCAGAGAACATCATCACAATGTCTTGTCACCCAGGGAAAAGGAGAGGATCCTGAAAACTTCCAGAGAGAAAGGATGAGGTGGTGGAAAGGCATCAAATTTCTCCAAAGGAACACCAGAAGTTAAAGAATGTGGAACATCCTTCAGAATCCTCAAAGAAGAATAATTTGAAGGCTAGAATTTTATACCCAGCTCAGGTATGAACACAGAATAAGGGCTCAAGAAATTTAACTTCTGTGCATCTTTGGAGTAAACCACAAAAGCAAGGCATAGAGGTAAGAAATGGGGTTCCTAATGCAGGAGAGAGGGAAAGATTTTCAAGAAAATGAGGCAAGAAAGTCCCAGAGTGAGGATGGCAGCATTGCAGCAGGCCTGCAGAGCAGCTAGCCAGGGGTGGAAGTTGGAAGTAAGGACTAAGTCCCCCACCCAGACATTTTAGAGGTACTGATGAAATGCAACCAGTTTGACCATACTGAGAAGATACAAGGTCTTGTCAGAATGTTAGGGGTGAATTGTTGATAAGTACATAGAAAACTAAGCAAACAAAGACCATTATTAATTCCAGGAATAAAGGACGTTGGTACAGAAAAGTAACAGTATCAGTGGGTCAACAGTAACCAAGCCACAGAGCCACATCATTATGTTTATATTGATTTTTATTTAACAAAAACTCCATAGAAACATCATGTTTGGAGGATGGGCTTTTGTGTTTATGGGAAGAATTAAGACAACTAGATGGTCTTCTTTTGTCCAATGTGAATTGATAATATCTAAATAACATCTGATAGTATAAGAATATTATTTAAATAAAAGTGTAAATATCAGGTGGAACAGTGACTATATTATTATATTTGAAAGTGCTTTCCTCTAGATCAGAGGCAGGCAAATTTTTTCTGGGAAGAGGAAGGTAATTAATATTTTAGATTTTGCACAAATGGTTTGTTCTGGCATTACAGCATGAAAGCGGCCATCACCAATACAAGAAAACAATGGTCACGGCCGTGCTCCCATAAAACTTCACTTGCCAAGGCACATGCTGGTCCGTACTTGGCCCACAGGACAAAGCTTGTTCCCCATTCCTCTTGACAGTGGCGACCAAGCATGGGGGAATTGGGGCTGGTGTCTGCTCTTTTTTTGTTATCAGTCTTTAAAACTGACTTTTAGTAACATGTTTTATATTCCTTGGAGAAAAAACCAATATCTACATTTATTTTTTCTTTAATTGATATGACACTTTATTTTCCTGAACTGAAGGGGGGAAAAAGGAGTTTGATTAAGAGAATGCAGTGTTCTAAGAAAAGATGAAATAAATCTGCAGTCGGTGGACACACCTCAGTTAAGCCTCTGAGGGTCTCTGTGAAACCCCAAGCAGGTCACAGCAAATCACCAGCACTGGGAAAACGTGAGTTGGGCTCAGAGGCTTCCACACGCCAGCAAAACAGAGATCGGGAATGGACCCCCAGGCACGATGCTGCTCAGAAACAGACACTCTCTTCCTGGGAGAGAGCAGGAGCCTGAGAACGTGCTGCAGGGCTGGAGGGGAGGCGGGAACACCAGGGTCAACCCAGCAGAGCCGTGGGATTAAATTCGACTGTTGAAATAACAAAGGGCTGAAATCAACATTGAATCAATTTACCTAAAGAAGTAATACCGAACAACTCAGGGAATGTGCTATTATAGAACAAAATGTGAATGTAACTGGCATCACAAATGTGACGTGATGTAATATATGTAATGTATGTGATGTGATATGATATAATGTAATACAATATAACCACCTGAAGTTAGGGGATGGCAGAAAGGTGAATGGGACGTTGTATAAGAAAGCTTTTATATTTACTTTTTAATGCAAAGTAATCAATGTTCCATTTTATTCTGCTCTACTATGTTTCATAGTTTGTTTTCTTAATATTCTGGAATTCTTTCTTGTACTAAGAAACATTTGTTTGAATTTCCAATATGACCTTTTATTTTCCTTCCATGTACTTAAATTCAAGCAAAATGAAATTTTACCTTTTAGTAAAATATCTATAGTATTATCTTATTTTCATTAAAAGTATCCCCAGCCATCTTTCTACCTATGTTCACCATAGACAGATATTTGAAATAATATTTGCTAATGTTGATGACGGTTATTTCTGATTATATTTTATTATACTTACATGCTGTCATACCTTATTTGAACTGTTTATAACCACATTCATGTGTAACTTTTACAGTAGCAATAGAGTGATTTTTCTTAAGGAAACGAGAAGACTGCAAGTAAATACATAAATATGCCAACAGTGCAGTGGTCCCCCCTACCCGTGGCCTCAGTCACCCGTGGTCAGCCACAGTCTGAAAGCAGACATCTTGTCAGAAGGTGAACAGCAGCCTGACGCTATGTCACAAGCCTACCTCATCCACCTCACTTCCTCTCAGCACATGGGCATGACTGCCTTGCACCCTCACAAGAAGAGTGGTGCTCTGAGAGAGGAGAGACCCCATTCACACACCTTCTGTTACAGTGCATTGTTGTAAGTGGTCTCTAGTGTTTACTTATTGCTATTAATCACTTGCTGTGCCTAATTTATAAATTAAACTTTATCATAGGTGGTATGTATAGGGAAAAACTGAGTATATATATGGGTTCAGTACTATGCATGGTTTCAGGCATCCACTGGGGGTCTTGGGAGGGGTCCACTGGCAATAAGGAGAGGCCACTGTGCTTAATTCTAGGTGGTAAGGATTGGATGGTTGTTATTTTCTTCTTTCTTATTATCCTCTACTTTTCTGTTTCTGTCTTCATATTTTATCTTTTAATTTTTGTTAACTTTAATTTTAAATTTAATTTTAAAATGTGATTAAAATTCTAGTTTTTATTTTTAATTAAACAATGAAATTTTTTAATCTTAAATTTTAACTACTGTAATTTTAATTAAAAATTTTGTCATTTTCATATTTTTAATGAAAAAACTGTAAAATGAAGTTTAGTGACTATTTCAGCCAGCAGACCCTATACATATTACTCCTTTTATTGTATGTTGTTCTACATCTGGTAGATATCATTTGAGCAAACACCTTCGCAGCCAGGATGCCTCTCAGAGGGAAGACGGAGGCTTAACCTCTTGCTCCCCAGCTCCATCTGGGTCTGAGGGAGCCAGTTTACAGATTTGGACTTTCTAGATTCTAGACTAGTTCTAGTCAGATAAAAAAAGAAAAAACACCATGCAAAGGGAGCTTCCTTATAAAAGTTGCCCCATTCTAAGCTCCATCCTCCTGCCCAGATCTGGTTTCAGCCCCAGATGTTTTTGCCTTGGCTTCTGACTCATCGTTCTGCATTCATTTCACAAAAATGGTCATGTTCCAAGCCGAGCGCTGGATGATGGAATCGTGGTCTTTGGGCTCATGAGTTCATCTGGGACCTAGGTTTGTTCCACACACCCACAAACACCCTCAACCTCAACTCTGGGCAGCTCTGTCCTACCAGCTCCGGGACCAGGTGGGCAGGTGCCAGCCCCCCAAACACCGAGCAGGGCCCTTGATCAGCCAGCCCACTGGGCTCAGCACCGCCTCTAGGTGGTCAAGTTCAGTGAGTCACCTTCTTCCCAACACGCCTGCATTTGGAACAACTTTGCTCTTGGATTCCCATCTTGGGTTTAGGTGGACCTGCTGCCCCAGCCTCAGAAAGCACGCTCCAGCAGCTTAGTGCCTAAACTCTCCCCAGCTTGTCCACATGCTCCGCTGCGTGGCAGGGATGCTGCCCTCCCCTCCCAGCTCTGATGGTTCCCGCGGCCCTTGGTTCCTCTGCTAGTGGGGACATCGCTCTGTCTCAGTGTCTGTCTTCACGTGGCCTTGTCCCTGTGTGTCTCCATGGGTCTTCTCTTCTTCTAGACCAATCATTGAATTATAGCCGACTCTAACCCAGGATGACCTCATTTTGACTTAACTAATTACATCTGCTATGACCCTATTTCCAAATAAGGCCACATTCTGAAGTCCTGGGATGTAGAATTGCAGGGTGAAGGGCACTCATCTCTATAATGTGACAATCACAGTCCTTAACCTTTATGGATGTTGAGGGGCTGGATGTGGTATAATGAACATAAATACAAATCCAGAATAAGTGTCCAGCAAGTGTACCAAGTGTTATTTTTTGTTCATATGCCTGCAAGCCAGGGTCTGACTTACCCTGGGATAGTCTCAGGCACTTACGTGCATCCTTAGTCCGTACACACTGATTGATATGCCACTCACTCAACGAATATTGTTGTCTGACTGGTTTTCTGTTAAATCTCCCTTACAGACAGTGATTATAGGTTAAGATCTTTGTTATCATTGTGTAAGAGTATAAAGCCAGCAAAGGAAATGCTGGGAGGCCATACATCATTATACGTCCTTCCTAGACTTCAGTGGGGATTGGCATGCACCTTGGCCTCTATGAATATTTTGCACAAGGAGTCAATTAGGTATCATAGGAGAGGCAAATGTATTTACAGACTTAAAAACCACTCCAGGCACACAAGAAATGAGATTTACACCCAATTCCATCTCCTGGTCAAGCCTCACTTGTTCTTTTGCATGAATATTTTGCATTCTGCGTGAATTCTGATGCAAGTCAAGGTGGTTGCTGTTTCTCATTTTAAATAAATTAGAAGCGCAGGTAGGAATGTCCCGTCTCAACTGGCACCACACAGAAACCATTCACGGGATTCAGGGAGGACGCCGGGCCCGGCACGGTGCTTCCAGACGGTCTGGGAATCATAAGCCAATGAGTGGTCGTGAGACTGGCATTTTTTGACAGAGTTGCACCCTATGAATGGAGTTAGCCAAGTGGGGAGTGAAAATTTCATTTTCTGACAGGGGTGTCAGCAGAACCATCAGGACCTGATGACAGCAAATCCATAGCTGAGCACAAACCTGACAGGGCGGAAAACAAGGGCCTCCGAGGCGGGCCTCTCCCTTTCAGCTGGCCAGAACATCATTTCACAGCAATTACTGCCCCAGCTGGTTCTACTGACTGTGGGCCTCACTATTTTCTCGTTATTGGGCTCACACAACCAACCCAGCAAATGGAAGAGCAGTTAGGGCCTATCAATGAACCACAGAAGTGATTTCTGCCTCTTCTGCAGAGCAGATACGCCTGGCTAGGTGGGGACCCCAGTGCCTGTGTGATAGGGGCGGTCCAGACGTTCCCCCTCGGGACACTGGCTCTCTATCGCGGTCCATTCAGGTGTCCTGCCTTTCCGGGTAAGCACAGCATCCTGCTGCTCATGGAGGCTGCACTTTGCTTTCTAGAGACACCCAAGATCTAAAGAGCCAACTTTGCACCAAGGAGTGTAAGGGGATGAAGATGCTTTAATGCTTCAACTTTCTGCCGCTTGTTCTCATGCTAACTGCACTCTGTGGACCTGGGTGGCGAGGGCCCCATTTCCAGCACAGCATGGAGTGGGTGATCTCCTCAACTGTAAAATGAAGCCATAAGAGCACAGCATGACAATGGATTAGCAACAGTTAGACAAGGGGGACCTCAGCAAGGCGTACACACTTTCAATTGGTAAAATAATGTCTGTACAAATTGTTTTTGGTACATTAAGTACCTTTCACAGCCAAAATTAAAAAAAAAAGAAGAAGACAGGAAAAACAAAAACGACAGAGACACAGAACAGTACACACGAAAGGCAGGGCCAGGTTGTTCTCAGGCGAAGTAATTTCATGCAGAAATTTTTTATTGAAATTGTTTCTCAAGTTGACAGATCTAGTGTACAATGATAAATGACAATGTGCCAGGCAGCTTGTCAGCCTGTGCTGGGGGAAATCTCACCCAAACCTCTCAATAATAATAATAAGTATGCGTCTCTTCCAACAGAATGCATTTTAAGCTTGTGCACGCAGTGGCCACGCAAAGTGGCGTTAAATAGCAGTGAGCTGAAGCTGAGAAAAGATTTATATGTGTGTACAGATCTAACAGCTCTTTACTGGCTATGACACGCTGACAAGGAAACAAGGGTCATGAAAAATGATCCAACTCTACACAGCTGAATCCATGAATTTCAAGGGTGTAAGGGGTCTGGAGACCTCCTTCTGTGGTCATCACCGAAAACTATGAATATGACAACAAACCCTAAACTCATTAGCGTCATGAGGACGCCTGCCTCGCAGAACTGATGAGAAGCATCACTTTTGCAAGTTGGCCCCTTTAAAGGGAAGATTAATCAAGGTCAAAGGTCTAAAACCATAGAAATATAAGAGGCTAACAGATCAGCAAATAGGAGGACTCACCTCAACTAAGTGTCACTGCAACCCGGCTCTTGCCCTGGCCTGGCCCGCTTGGGCTCACCGTTGAATCCTCTGTGCCTGTGGGAGAGCAGGCAAGAGCCCCAGAGTTTATTTCAGTGTCTTGTGTAACACACACTCTCCCGAGATCACCCAAGACACCCACAGAAACGCCCTTACTCCTACACAGACAGGGGCAGAAACTTCCTGAGAAACATTGCAGTTGTGAGTTAGATCCACGTGTGATCTCCCCAAAACTACAAGGTAGCACAAGAGATCCATAAAGATGAGGCAATAAGAGAGTGATCGGTCTGAGGGCCTAGGGCTTTCCCTGCATCTCAATGAGTGAAACCCAGCTGTAAATCAGTTCCAAATCCTGTTGTGAGTCAAGAACCCTGAGTTCTGGTCTTTGCTGGGATGTTAAGTGGCAGAGCAGGACCCACGGCCAGCAGGGACCTCCGTTTCCTCATCAGGAACCTCCGTTTCCTCATCAGGAAAATGACCTGGGTTCATAATGGTCTGGATTAATCATCTCCTAGGCCAATTCTGGCGTTAGAATCAGACATACCAGAAGTGTCTTTCACAGGCAAAGAGCTTCTAGAGATAAAAACCCCAAGCCCAGAGATGTCTTCACTTCCAGCCCCACCACTTCCTGGGCATATCCACAACTTTTCTGTCTCACATGAAGTGGACGCATGGCTGTGGCTATTCCTGGGCATCTCAGCCACTGATTCAGACGGGTGAGCAAGGTTTCCTTCATCGTACCAGGTGGGCATTCCTCCTTGGCAGCCTTCACCAGGCCCCTCTGCCCATTCTCATCCAGGGCCAGGGCCCGGGAGGGGAACGATAGCCCAGAGCCTGGGCGGGAGGCCCTCCCTGAACGCACTGACCCCCACTGAGGGCTCAGCCCTGTGACACTTTTCTATGGACCCTGTAGGCAATGGCCGGCCTGTAAGCCTCAGCCCCATAGCCCTGCTGCTCCTGCCCGATGGGAAGGGAGAGCTCAGGGGCTGCAGGAAGTGGACGGCAGCCCCTCGTGAGGACGACACTGCAAACCGGGACCCTGGACACCAAGGCCTTCAAGTGCATTTGATTATCCATCATGTAAAGTTGCATGACTGGCTTAACTAAGCTGTGATATAAACACAGGCTAATACCTGCCTGTTCACTCCCAATAGACTGCCTCACAGGGGCTCCTGTGGTCTCACATGACCCAGCTGCAAACACGTCAGGCACAGAATACCCGACCCAGTAACCAGCCGTACCCAGAATCAGCTGAAACACATAAGCCACGATTCATTACTGCCTTTCCGGCTAAATGACAGCCTCCTAATACACGTTTGCATAAGTTCTGTCCTGACATTGCACCAAATATGAATATAAGACATTTTAATCTGTAAAGATGCCTTTTTGGTGCACAAAAAGAAACAGTAGTCTATTTGGAAAGAATATAGGATAAAATGTCAGGATAGAAAGGGAAAGCTAGTACGTGGTGTGCAGGATCAGTTAAAATCGTCCACTCTCTACTAACTCACTTTCCTTGACTACACTGATGGTCACTATATTCACATTATGACTCTTCCATTTGTTCTCGAGACATTATTTTTAGCAGATAAACACTGGGGGGAAAACCACGGTTGTTTAATCTTTGCCACAAAGGGACTCTGAAATTATCCACTTCCAAGAGTCTCTTCTACAGAATCTGACACTTTCCTGTTATTAGTTTAACTATAATTACTAATTTTCTGATCTAATCTTGAAAGGAATCTGAATACAAAAGGGGCTTGATGTGAACTGAAGTCCTTTTTAAAAAAGAGATACTATTTTCTGAAACTCCATACCCAAGTTTGTCATTCTTTTCATGGTAAAATTCTTGTTTATAATGATGTTCCTATAGAAGATGTAATTCATCCAAGAACGAGCATTTAAAAGAAATTTCTTAAAATGTTATTAAAAATAAGCTTACATGAAAGCAGTCATTGTAGGTGGATTCTAATGTGAAAGTTGAAAGTTCCTGGTATCTTTTTTTGTTCGCACAGGAGGACTTCAACATATACTTCTCCCAAATCAGTTAATTTTAGCAAGCATTTGAAACTTTTTATTTCAATGTTAAGATAAAATGGTCACTATCTTATTAACACATGGAAGTCAATAGGTTGACAAGTAGCATCTTTAATCCAAATAATACTCAATGAAATCCATGCCTGTATCAATAATTTACTCTTTAGAAATAAATACTGTGCATCCTTGGAAACTATATTGACCAACCAGCCAGTTAGCACATTGGTTTTACTTGCCTCTGGGGAGTCTTATTTTCCATTTATATTTTGTTACTGATGAGTATATTTCTTTTGGTATACAGAATTTCAAAGGCATGTCTAGAAGAGACAGAATATAAAAAGAATGTTTTTAGAAAAGGAAAAAAATAAAAATAAAAAGAACCTATCCTGGCCAAGTTGTTTCTGATGAAAATTGCTCCTTTGATATCAGACCTCAAATTTTACAGCTACAGAACATTTCATGCTCTGTTGTGATGAACCCATGGACAAATTGCCCTTATAGCTGAACGAGAATAGCATGAACTAAGGTTATCAATACAGCTATTTGAGGGCACAGTGATTCACTGATATTGGGGTAGTGAGAGTGACAGCATCAGTTTGTGTGTGAATATCTGCATAAACACAAATCCACTTTAGAGAGAAGAATTCAAAATACATCAAAAAATTACAGAAATGTTAACAGAAACTAATTGTGCCTCTTAGTGCAAGAAATCTTATAAAACATTTTGATACTTAAATGATTGGAAACTGTATTTATAAATTTAAAATTTTTGTATGTTATCTATTAGAATATATATAGAACAGCAATGCATTATGATTTCTGTCAGTTTTCTGGGACTTAACAATATTATGTTTGCCATAGCATAATAGCTTGCTTTTTAATGGGTTCAGTCTGAGAATTAAAATAATTACAATTATTTCAAATGTTGTATTGGTATTTTTAAGAACAAAACCATATCCACCAATGTTTTAGAAGTCTATCAGTGTCTTTTCCTGTATGTTTTAAGCCTATGAATGTATCCTCTCATTGCATAAAAGTGTGTTTCTGTGCTTTAATTTTGTTTTTATCTAAAATGAGTCAAAAACCAGGACCAAGATTATGCAGAATTACCCTCCCATGGTACCTTGAAATCTCAGCTGTGTCTGGGTTCTTTCTGTACAATGCAAAACTATCCGGTCATGAGGCAGTGGAACCCGAGCATCAGTCAGCCTTCCGATGAGTTAAATTCTTTGACAACATAGAGCTGTGGTGTCCTGCAGGAACTCACTTATCTGCTCCTAATAAAACCTATTCCACAGAAACTGAGGCAAGATACATATTCATAGAAATTCAGCTCAACCATTTACTGGCTTTCTTCAAGACGACAGCAGGAAAGAGCTTCCTCATTTATGTCCCAGGGCACCCTTCCCCTCACGCTGGAGGAGCAGGCATGGGAGCCTTCAGGAATGTTCCTGCAGGGAGTGTGGGCTGTCGCGCTGTGGCCGACATGGTGGTCAAGACAACAGGTTGAGTGGAAGTCAGTCCATTTCCCCAGTTTTAGCTGGAAAGCTTTGGTCAAAGTCAAGAAAGCTGTCAGTGCAAATGCATGAATTTTTACAAGAAAAGTATGAACGTGGGAACAATGGCCTATAAAGAGCGAGTCGATCGCCTGGTTGCAAGGCCAGTGGTTTCCAAGTTCATTTTAAATTGCCCAGTGTTTCCACTTAAAACTAAATCCGCAGACATGGAGCTGCTGTTCTTCATGACCAAACCCATCACAGCCTTGGGGTCTGACAGGGAAAACGAGGTCCTCTGGACGTGGTGCCACTTCCTCACTACTCAGCCCCAGGAGGCCCACCCTAGGCCCCCAGCCACAGGAGGAAACAGGCAGCCCTTTGGGCACTTCCCCTGTAGCAGAAGCAAGCCCTCAAAGTGGAACACTGGAACTGTTTAGTGCGCATGGACAGAATCTGTTTCTGGGCCGAGTCACTTCCTAGATTTAGCTGGAAGAGCCTGGAGAAAGGAGACACCAATGGTCTTCACGTGTTTTTGTGGACATTTCCACTTTCGCTCATATCTGCAAGTTTTTATTCCATTTCTAGAGGTGAAGGAACAGATGGGTTGCAAGCATGGCTCTGATTCAAGGAGGAGCTACTTCACTTGTGTGTGCCTTAGTTTCCCCTCTGTAACACGGGGAGGAACAGTGCCACCTTGTCAGCTGCTCCGAGGTCAAGCAGCTAATTCAGGCTAAGGGTGCAGCATGGAGGCTGTGCATGGAGTGTTGGCTACTATTAATTGCTGTTAACTATTCATAAGCTGTATTATTCAAAAGGCTCTTATTTTCCCTATGCTTGTTCACTAAAACTGCCTGTGTGCCAATCAATACCACCGTTTCTCACCCATAATGACATTCTAGTCCAGGACAGCAGACTGTGAGTTTGGCCAATATAAAAGGGTGTCTGGGCAGACTTGGAAATCTATTCATTTTGATCCCATGCCATCCCGTGGGCTCTGACACATACCAGGCCTGGCCATGCTCGCTACAAGTTCTCAAGTACATGTTTCATGGTGAGTCGCTTTAGCTGTGCACTCCTCTGTCCCATGGTGTTCGGGCTTGTCAAGCAGGATTGAGGGCCCTGGCCCTGCTCCTCCCAGCACTGTCGGCCCTGCCTGGGCCTGTGTTGCAGCAATGCAGTGCAGTTGTTTGAGACAGACCTCCCGTGCCTTCCAGAACACCGCTCCTCTGAGCACCTCCAAGGGTCTGCAGGACGGTGGGGAGCTTGCACACAGAATGCTCTTTGTTGAAATAATGACTGTGACCAATACATAAATTCCAGAGTTGGACTTTGGGCCAATCTGATCCTGTTTCCTCTAAGTATACATATGCATTTGGAGGGAACAGTTCCCTCAAAACACAGAAAAAACAACCACGGTTCTTACAACAGCCTCTGCAAGCCTGACCTGTGCGAGTGTCCATCTGCCCATCCTCGCAAGGAAAATGTCCTGCTGAACACCAGCGCAGTCTCCTCCAGCTTCAGGTAGGCAGGGAGCGCCGTGTGCTTCGCCCCCACACACATTTATCGCCTGCTTACGCTGGGCAGGGCAGCACCCTCGGCAGGCAGCAAGAGTTCCGATGCCCAGCCCTTATCAGAGTCCCCTGGGGTGGAGTATCCCGCTGCCACACCCGCATCAGTGCACCGGGCTCAGGCTGGGTCCGGTGGGGTGGCCGTCAAAGGCGAGGGAACACCTGCCTAGGCTGGCCCCCTGGGCCGGCTCCCTTCGCCGTCTGTGCAGCTGTAAGATCTGCCTTACCCTGGCTCAGCCTCTATAAAATCTCAGCCCGCTCACAACAGGGCCTTGTGGATTCATTTAGCTGATTTTTACAAAGCTGTCTGTAGAGGCATAGCCCTGATGGAGAGCTAAGTCTGTTGAACAGAAGGCAGGTTTTTGGCCTACTGTTTAAGCCCTTGTATTGAAATTTTAAGCTCGTGTGTCCTGAAGCACCTTTAATGGTAGTTTAATAGAGGTGACTTTCTTAAAGTAGTTAATTTAATTCTCATTGGTAAAGAGATCCTGCCTCTTAGGCAGGCCTGAGGACAAAGTGTGTTGAGAGAAAAGGCTGTTCTGACTGAGGGACGGAGCTTTCCGGAAAGCTGGCCCTTGCTTCCACTTGGTAGCTCCGTGTTTCCACCCTCATTCCCCTTTACTGTGCCCAGTGAGCCTGCTAGCTTCATGCAAGTCTTCCTCGAGTTCCTCTGGGCCCCGTGGGCCCTCGAACAGACGGCTCCTCAGCACGCAGAAGTCCCATTCCAGGGTCCCACCCAATTCCCAGCTCCATCACCCACCACAGACGGTTTGGAATTCAAGTGGAAAGGGAAAGTAAAATCTGATATTTGCAATATTGATCATAACCACAAATCATCTCCCAAAAGAATCCTCTTGTTTCCCTTTTGTGTAGATGCAGAATATAAACCAAAGTAACTTTTAAAATACTTCAAAACACATTTTTTAATTTGAATTCAAATGCAGTGATATTTGTAAAAGAGCATTTTAAATACTGGAGGCTTTAAAACACTAATGAATCCACATACCTCTGCCTGAAGATCCATACCACCAGCTGATAATGGATGACACTCGGTTTGTGAGTCATAGTGAGAAGACCAGCCAGAAAGAATCAGATCTCGCATCCCAGGGGCATCGCGAGGGGAGGCAGGAAAAGGCCGTGAGCGGTCTGGGTCCACGTGACGTGCTCCTCGCACCCTCCTCTGTCTTCCTTCCTATTTTTTAAATGACTGCTGGTGAGTAGAATCTCCAAGCGGGGTCATCCATGAAGGTGTGCACAGCAGAACAGCAAAATTAAGCTATTTCACTGTTAACAGCTACCTTCACTATTTTAACTACATTTTTAAAAACTCAGTTTTACTATTAGCTGTTTTTATGGAAGTAATGGATGGTAGATGATTCAAATTCTCCCCCATCAAAAAAAATTTTTTAAAGAAGAAGAAAATGAAAATAAAACAATACCACAGCCCTCAGTGAAATGCAACGGTGCTGACTTCAGATCCAGAAAGAGGGGCTTTCCTGGAAAAGCTGCAGAGGAGGTCTCAGGCCCCATGTTGTGCCAAATAGAAGAGCGAGGGTGGCAGAGGGCAAGGTTAATGGATTTGTCACTAACTGCTGGGCAGGCCTCCAAAATATTAACTCCTTCCTAATGAAGTTTGTAGAAGAGTCTTTACGCCCCTGCTCCCCATTTCCCATCTCTTAGCTTGCTCCCCAGCGGCTGTCATCATAGAGCCCAAATGTGCCTCCCATCTGGAAGGGCTACAATGGCTTCCTCCCATTCTCCTGCCTGAGATCCAGTTCCAAACGGTGCCGCCCCTGGAGACCAGGCCCATGGCTCATCATATCCACATCTAGGCTCTGGGTTGGGGTCAGTGAGAACCCCACGGGCAGGGTCTCCTGCACGGCACTGGGATGCTGAAATAGCAGCATTTGACACATTTAAAACTTGCTGTTTGTGCAACCACTAAAAACTGCACCATTAGCTGGATTTTCAGATTGCATGAGTGCAGATCATTAAGTGTTATTACAGTATTAATTATTAGAAATGTCCTGTACTGCCCAAATTAAATTGGGATAGTCAACGACCTGCGAGTTCCCAATACCACGGATAATTTACCCGGGGATCTGCCGCACTGGTAAGGTGTCTCCAATTCCATTCGCATTATTTCACATTACGTGCCCACTGAGGGTCCCAGAAGAATATGAATAAGTCAGAACTTAATATCGTCCTCTGGCTACCTTGTTGCGGGAATTTCTGGAAGAAAATGGAGCCTGGGACCAATGTCAATGCTTCGGGCCTCAGTACAGAAATTGACCTGGTCATAGTCCAGGTTCGAGCAGCAACGTGCCTGGTGGTGCACTGATGTCATGAGACTTCTATGTGTCACACTCTGTTGAGCTGATACAAAAAGAAAGTAAAATGAGCACCATCGGTATTTAAAGCCAATCTTTTCAAAACTGGATGAATATTTTTAAAACGCCTTTGACTAAATAGACCCAGCCACTTCCCACCTCGTCACAAACACTGGGTCTTAAAACCCCTCAACCTCTTCTTTGCAGCCAGAACAATTCTGCTCCTGGGGTGGCTGGCACCCTTCCCCACAGCGAAGCTGGAGGTGGCAGGCAGCGCCGTGCCCATGGCCATGGCCCACAAAGCGGCCTGTCCGTCCCATCCCCACGGCAGCCTGACCCGTGGGCATCCCCTCCTCCCAGAAGACCATGCCCGCTGACCATTCGGCAGCCCAGACACATTCAGCAGGAGTCCTCATTTCCACAAGAGCTGGTCTTTGTCCATTTGGACATCTTGATTGAAAAGCAAGTCCAGGAAAAATATATTCTTAACAATAAAAGTGGGTTTTGTTCATAAGAAGTATTATTAGCAATATGTAAATTAACTCAACAGTTTAGTGCAGTGATTCAGCCCTGATTTAAATATGTCAATGTGTAAATTACGTAACATTCTGTGGCCCCAGTTTCCACGCTGGGAAGAAACCACCTCTGATTCCCCTTCTGTGGAGGTAGCGTGGCACGGGGAAGGGCAGGGCCAGGTCCCAGCAGACATGTATTCAGACACACAGAATGCGGAGCAAAGCTTACTAACTCTGTCTGGGGCACATACACCTGTCCCGGGCACAGCATATCCCTCAGACTGCACGGTGTCCGTACTCCCCCCACGTCCTGCCTCACTCCCCTCTGGGGTCTCACCACATCCCCTAGTCCCAGCACTCTGGGTGGGTGGCGCCCTCAGGGTGGGTGGCCAGGGAGCCTGAGTGTGGCCGGCTGTGAGGGGTGCCTGTCACATGCTGTGTTAGGGCCCGCCTGAGAGGGACCGTGTCAGAGTGGGGTGGGTCTTCCTGCCTCTCCCCTCGCCTCTGCAATGCCAGGGAAGATGTCAGGTAAAGTGGTGATGAAAGCTGGTCATGAGGGGCAGAGACCAGTCAAGGGAGTCAAGGCTGAGAACCGGGGGCTCCAAAGAGAGCCTTTCAGCTGGCCCGAGAGGCGACAGAGTGGGACCCTGGCGGGCATCACCCTGCCCTCTCACCCCAGGCCCAGACCCTGGGTGTCAGTTTCCTGGCCACCTGGCACACCCTGGCTGAGGGCCTCCAACACTTAACAATGACCAGAGCAGCCTCACAACTGTGCAGTCTTACCTAGTCTATAGCCTCCCCTTAAGTCTGGGCGGTCAAACACTGTTGTTCCAATTCTAATGCTACACAGTGCACAGTGGGCTCTAATATCTCAATCTCACCCAATTCTATCACAATCAGTAGCTCAGCAATTAAACTCTCTACAGTTTTCAAGTATTTGCTTTCTTGTCCCCTTCTGCCAAATCCAAAACTTTTTAGAAACGCATAGCCTCCCAGTTTTTTCAGCGGCAAATTTCCAGACTACAGAACAAAATCCAGGACGCTGCTGTGAAGGTAGCCTGGCAGAAAACTGTCTCCAGCTGTAGGAAGGCAGGCGCAGCAGAAGTGTGAATTTCTTCTCCATCTATTCAGCTCAATGAGGTGGTGGCCACACAGCCCACACAGGCTGTTTAAATGCAAACACTATTAGCCACTGTCTGTGACTTTCTGTTATTTCAAAAAATGGAGAAGAAATTAAACATAAAAACTTGTTAAACCAAAGTTAAGATTACAAATTTAAGCACAAAAATGTCAGTAAATGCAAATGCCAATGTTCTAATTGTAACGTTAAGTTAAACACATTCCACATCCTAGCTCCATCGGCTGCATGTTTAAAAGGTCTAATTAGAAACTTAAGTCGTTATGGGTGATATGGATGAACACATTTAAAATGAGTGTGTTTATTTCTTACAGCTTTACACCTTTAAGTAGTAAGCTCCTTGAAAGTAGGGCTTTTTCTTTAATTCATTATGTGTGTGAAGCATCAACAATATGGTGTTGAACTGACAAAAATAAAATAATCCTAGGAAAATGCTCACTTTGGTCTGGATCAGTGCAGTAGCATATTCTATTAAGGAACCCAGTGCTGACTTGCATAAGAACATGGATACACCTCACATGCTAACAAATACACCTGGAAAGCGTCTACACCTCCCATCACTTCGTGGACTAGCTTTTCTTAATTTAAAAAATCTGCTTCAAAGCAATTTCAGTTTCAGCTTTAACTTGTTTTTGGGGGGTTCTTTTTATTGTTATTTTAGATTTCATGGGGAAAATTTTAAGACATCAGTAACGGAAATAGAAAAATAAATGGAATCAGAAAAAAATATGCCTGTATTCCCATACCCTAGAAAGTCACCCATTTTTCTATCCTCATTTTTCCTTCCTGTCCTCATTAATATGATGCATAATTTTGTACAGTTGAAAAAATAACAATGCACATGTATAAGCTTTACCTTTATTTTGATAGCTGTGTGCACATCCATTTTTTGCTATGTCATCCTTTGCCTACCTATTGGTCTAACACTGGACATTTAAAAAATATTTAAATAGTGGTGTGGGGCATGTGACTACCCTGACACTTTGTAACAGATTTTTCCTGGGTCTTTTTTTTTTCCTTTGGTTAAATAATCTTGAAAACTCCTCATGAGTTTGCAGTATTTCTTCAAAACAATTTGGATAAATTGAAAGCACATTTCTAGCACAGTAACAATTTATTACAATGAGTTATCCATTTGACCAGAAGTTCCAAAATCTCATTAGAAAATCATGTACAGCTGTCATCACTTTTTAAAATAGATCTAGAATATCCTCTACTATTTTTGTGATTTGAAATAAGTAATCTATTAAAAAATTATGAAACATTTATAGGCCAAAAAATTTTTTTAAAGCTAAAGAATATATTTACTATAAATATTGAAAAGATTAATAAAAAAAAGCACTTAAGACTCATTCTCATAAGTAGTGAGAAATGGCAGCTAAAAAGTAAAATAAGATTTTTCACCTACTAGATTTCTAAAAATCTAATAATTTAATCAGTAAGGTTTAAAAAAAACAGGGGATCTCAGAATTTAAAGAAGGCTTTCAAATAGTTGCATGTGAGTCATATTCTATTTCTCTATCAAAAATGAAATTAGGTAAGTGACAGATAGATGATATATTCACTTCAATATGACTGGTAAATTGTAAAAGTTGCAAAAAGGCAAGATTTCAGAAATAATAACATACACTATAAATGTTCTCAGGGAAAGTTACTATAGACCATTGAGGACACATTCATGTCAGCTCATAACAGCTAAGCCAATGCTCCTGCCGCACAGCTCAGAAAGAGCAGAGTCTGAGCAAGGAGACCCTGAAAGGAAAATTTTCTAATGGTAGCAGTGTGTTTGCCAATGTAATGTGATGGTGGATATTTTTTTCTGATTCTTTTCCCTTTTACAGAGTGTTTATGTTTTCAATAATGAGAGTCTACTTTTGACAATTCTGGAAAGGTAATTTACAAAGGGCATCCTTCTGCGTTGTCCACCCCGAAAAGGAAAAGCAGCCATGACTCATTTGTCTTTCTGTCATTGACTGTAGTCCTTCCTTTGAGATGAGCAATAACCACACCAGTATTTTACAGTATTTAATTGGGAAAGATAACAATCATAAGGCAGAGTGCATAAGCATATGTTTTGTTTAACAAATAATTATACAGAGAACATCTATGAGCCTTAAGCAAGGTTAAAAAATACATCATCAGAGCACCCCAGGAATGAAGATGCCTGTCACGTGTGGCCCTGCGGGGTCCTGTGGGTGCGCATTCTGCTCATCCCGCCCCACTAGTGCACACAAGGAACACCATGCGCCTGCAGGAGGCCTTCCCTGGTGACTAGTCATGGCGAGTCCTGCCTCTTCGCTCTTCCAGGGCTTCATCCCCGCTCCGGGGCAGGACGCATCCCCAGGCTGACGGCACGCCTGCACGCTGCCTCCCCACTGAACAGGGAGCTCAGGTTCACGCGGAAAACACCAGCCAGAGCAGAAAGTAGCAAACTGAACCCTGACCCCACGGCCCTTTGCAGCCACACTGCCCCAACTCTCAACAGAGCCGTTGGCACTGAGTCCGTCTCCGTCTCCCTCACTCTCAGCCGCTTGTGAAGTTCAGCGGCTCTTACATTTTCTGATCTCGGGATCCCTTTGCACCCGTGGCGTCTCCTTAGTACTTCTGAGAGCTTTCTTTGGGAGGGTCTTATCTATCAATATTTACCATAGAAATTAAAACTCATAAAGATTAAATATGTATTAATTCATTTAAAAATAACAATACTAAACCCATTGCATTCCATTGTTTGCATTATTTTTACGAAAATAATTATTTAACAAGAAGAAAGAGGAAGTGATGAGAAGCATGGCATTGCTTCGGGTTTCTGCGCATCTCTCTGGTGTCTGGACGTGTGGGGCACCTCCTGGCTTCTGCCTCCACGCACTCTCTGAAGTGCCAGAAGGAAGTGCGTTCTCACAGAGCCAGAGTTGGAAACGGGGTATTTCAGTCCTTTTCCAGATAGTTGCCCATGTTCTTCAGTGACATGCTGAGGCTCAGGAGGTACTGATCTCTGAAGGCTGGTTCGAAAGCAGAGTCTGAACCGCTGCAACCAACTTACCATACATGGAGGCCCATCGACCTCTAGCACCTGGAAGGAGACTTCTACCCCGATTTGGTTGTGTCTTCCAAGCCCTGACCCCATTCAGTATGAACACACTGCACTTGTTAATCTCTACCCATCTCGCGCATCCCTGGGGAGCCAGCGGCAGGTCAGGGACATCTTGGTCTGACCATGGAGAGACCTACGACCTTGTGGACTCTGCGAGGTCTCTGGAGACCCTGCAGCACCCCTGGGCCTTACGTGAAGAATGGCTGCTCCACTGAAGCACATCTTGTAAAGTCAGGGAGACCTGCCACATAGTGAATCCAGCAGCCTATTTCTGTTCTCGTTTTGGGGCAACTCGCACCCTGGAGCACTCTCCTCTCACTTCCATTTCACGCCTCTGCGGGACCCTCTCAGCTCTCTGGACAGTTCCTTCTGGTCTTACTTTCAGGTCCTGCTGCTCTGCCAGCCCAGTCCCACCCCTTGTCCGCTCTCCCCTTTAGTGTCTCCCTAGGTATCAGCCATCATCCCTGCCCAAGGAAAGGCAGGTAACTGCTGCCTTCCGGCATCCTCAGATCCCTGCGCCTGCAGGTCTAAGCTCAAAACTGGGCATTTGTATGTGGATATCTCAAACCCTGACTTCCTTCCTTCCCTGCTCCCAAACTGATCATGTTCAGCTAGCCATACTTCCTATCAAGTACATCCGATCCCACCCATCTTATTTCGATTGTTCTTGAATTTTTGCTTATCTGTTCCTCTGTCAACCTCACTCCAGTCCCACCTGCTTGTCTCTCTGCAACTGAACCATCCCGAACTTGTCTCCTTGTTACCTGCAGTGAACACCGTGCACACAAGAAGTGACCTGGGACAGGAGGAAGCATAGGTGCCCCTACTCAGCAATCCTTGGAACGTATTTGCCCATACTCCATCTCAAAAGTGCATTTCGTGTCACAAAATGTTCATATGCACGGAGGCAAGATTGCCCAGGGAATCGGGTATGGTGGCGGAAAGAGGCCTGGGGTGAAGGAAGGGTCCCAGCGGGGTTGTGTGCTCCTACTCACACCTGCTCGCAGCCGGGAGACACCAGTGGGGTGTTTGCACTGGTCATGTGGGCGTTTCACAAGAAGAACCATTTACCCATTGATAATAGTCACTGAAATGTCCTGTGACTCTAAGTCTTAAATAATTGTCACAGTTATGGAACCCTGTCACTTACCGAAACACTGAAACAATAGACACTGTGCGTGTGTGTGTGTGTGTGTGTGTGTGCGATGATGTTGAACACAAGATAATGGATATAATATATATGCACAAACATATCAATATCAACACACTCTCCCATAGATGCACACAGACGTGCACATGTCTGTGTATCGGTGTGTGTCTGTGTGCGTGTCTGCACATGTGTCTGCCTGTGTGCCCTGTGTGAGTGTCCTGGGGAAGGGACAAGCACCAGAATTTGCTGACTAGTATACCAATACCTTGTGTGCTTGTGTCTCCACATAAAACGGGACAAAAAAGCGTAGAATGGAAAAAGAACAAATTAGCCTCCCTAGGGAAGAAACGAGCTACCCTCAGTATAAATGGATAGTTCTGCCAGATAAGTCAGAGCCACAGCAGCCTCTACACATTTTGGAAAGTCCCGTTTTTATTCTTTCTCTGTCAAGCCTGACTCCAAGAGACAGTGAAATATAATTATGGATCACTAAGCTGCCCCCTGATGTCACGTAGGGTCCGTGGGGGGCTGGGAGGACCCGAATGAGTTGTAGTGTTTTGATTGTGGGGCCATGTTCAATCACCGAGCCTGCTTATGACAGATCAATGAACAGGAACTCATTATATCCTGACCAAAACCAGCCACAGGACGGGGCAGACTGGGTAGGTGTATGGGGGTTAAATTATATATTGTTTCTACTGTTGTTTCATTTCACAAAACTGCAAAAGTCCAGGCAACATTTTGTCAGTAAAAAACAATAAAGAATATGAAAAGCCTAACTTCACAGAACATTGGACATTGCAAAACAACCTACAGCTATTATGGGATATATCAAAACTGACAGGTAAACTTTGGCCGTTGATTGGACCATATCTCACAGGGACAGCGCCTGCTGCCCCATTCCCTCCTCCATGGAGCCACTTACCCAGGAGCACCAAGGGTAGGGAGCTTATGGTCTTAATCGAACTGGTGGCATTTGGATGATGGAAAAAAATCGGTGACATTGCAAAACTGGTCATTAGAGTTTCGGAAGGATTCTTACTCCGGATGGTCCACGAGGAATAGTGGGTTGGAAGAGATACAAATTTTGCTCGTATACTTTTGCAGAAACCAGTGACATCTTATGAATCCATTGTTAATGTGTTTACTGTTCACTGCCTCTTACCTCTAAAAAAACTTAATGGATGGTTACACACAGTGGTTCTAATAGTGCCAAAAAGGCAAATTTTTCTTGAAAACAGGAAAATAATTTCAGCACCTTGCCTCTCATGCTCCATTTCTGCCCATATGGAATGCATTCTATGTGTTTTAATGTTACTTTGCATCTTTCTAACATTGCACCACGAACTGTGTGTGCGTGTGTGTGTGTGTGCACATGTGTGCAGAAATTATGCCCCTAAATTAAATAAGGAGGAAATAATTCAGAATGTTGTTTTTTCGGGGCTGCTTACAAGTAGGAAAAAATACATGAAAGCCAAATAAGGGTCAGATCCTAAGCTACAAATGTGCAAAAAAGCACTATTTTGCACAACTGGCATCCCCTGAAATTCCCTTCGGCATGCCTAAATAATATGCATTAGGCATTTCATGTGCATTATACCACTGCACATCTGTTTTTGGGGTTTCTGAGAGACTGTAGTTAAAGCATAAAGGTTTGGTATTAAGGGAAATAATTAGCATGTTTCTTGGCATACAGCCGCAGGGACAGATCGTCACCTGGAAAGGACAAACTCTCTTAATATCCCATGTCATCATGAGCAATGACTAGAGTAGTTCAGAAGAATGGTTGTAATAATATGCCCCTCCTCTCAGAAGCTAGGGATGTGACAGTGGCACACGATTTCACAGTTGTGGATATGGAGGGACATTCTTCATGAGCGCTGAAGGTCAATGGATAATCCATTCATTAACTAGCCCTAACTTGGCATTCTTTCAGTTCTTAAAAACTGTATGCTGTTGCATTAATAAGAAATTGAAGTTTTTCAATGGATTCTAAAACTTGAAAACATTTCAGTTTTGAAATACACATGTAGACATACCTCAGATTCTCTCATTAAAAAATTACAACCATGGGTCTGAAATTTATTTCCACTTTTCCACCGTTGACCCCAGTATTATTGAGCAAAAAAATTTTTAGTTATATCAGGCATCATTTAAGTCTTCATTTTCCTTGATTATACAGAAAAACTCATCCCCAAAGGATTTAAAACTTCTCAAAATAGAGCAGGAATGGAGACAATGAAGTCTAGGGAGTAGCTTTTTTTCATTCTCTTCCACTGCTATGATTCTTCAGATATGTGAATAGTGCAGAATATGTATTGAGGCTGTCTGCACCTCTGGCATTCTCATTACATATTTTAGATACGATGAATTTCTTCTTGTTTTGTTTTAGATTTACAAGGCATTCTTATTTTGTTTTAAATTTAGGGAAAACTCAAGAAGATATTCAGGGGGTTTTTGCTCATCCGGCCCCAAAATGGATTCCGTATTTAAACATTTCTGGAAAACACTCTATGACAGTAAACATCCATTTCAGGCAACAGTGTGGTCTCCCAGCAGAGCACCTTTGGAGAATGTGAGTAAAGAAAGGAAGCCTCCTCCGCCCCTCACCTCCCGCATGATGGTCTTTAAAATTTTTAACAATGAGTACTATGGAATCTCTTCTTTATTCTTTTACATGATTTGTAAGTTTGGTATTAAGGGAATTATTAGCTCCATTCGGATGGCATTTAAGTAATTCCCCGCAATCAGCTTCCCTGTTTTCCCTGCATGAAGGTGGGAAACTGACAGCGAGCCGGAGTTCCTTCAGGAGAGCAGCCCAGGCGCAGAAAGTGATTGAATGATCTCATTTCGGGCTTTTTGTTAGACAACAGGCAGCCCTCTATGAAGATTGATACAGAAGTGTTGGGCTCCGTGGGCCACATCATCAAATGGATTGATATTATACTCCAGCTGTGGATGAAGACAGAGTGACTGTTATCATACTCAATACAACGGCTTGTCAGGAGTGGAAAATCATCCCGTGTCCCTGATTATGGGAGCGTTTCATGACTGTCACGCGAATTTAGTAGTGCAATGTCGTGGGCAGGCTGCCGGGCCCAGAACTCTCTGTAAGAAAAGAGAAGGATGCCTGCAAATCCAGCCGATGGAGGCCCAAATAAAGGAGCCTCTGGTCTCAGTGAGGACCCCCAAAGAACGTGCGGAGAAACAAAGGCCACTGATTTGCAGTTCAAGGTGAGCTTCAAATGCATGTGCATCTGGTTCCTACAGCCAGGGTGACTGGGTTCCAGAACTTTGATGCGCTCTGGTTCTCTGATGTGTATCCGCAGAATGAGGACACCGTGAACTCAGCTTAATATTTTGGGGTGGGGGGGAATAGAAATAACATATAATTTGAAAAATGGCTGTGATTTATTGACCACTTACTATGTGCACCCCATTTGTTCTGCATGTATGTGTGCACACACACACACACACACACACACCAGTGAGGATGGTAATGCTGCTCCTAGGCTGTTATAGGGAAACTGAGGCTTACAAAAAGTGGGCACCTTGGCCTAAGCAGCACAGCTGTCTCTGACTGGGTGGGAGGTGGTGGTCCCTACGTGGCGTGATCGGAGAGCATCCAAGGCTTGTCCTGCCCCACGCGCATGACCAGCCAGACCATGTCTCATACTGGAGAATGTTTTTTTCTTCTCTGCAGTGCCCCTCTTTAGAAATGCAGACAACTCAGGGTGAGTGTCCTGTGCATAAAACATGTCACAACACAACAAAGTGATTTCACAGCATGGATTCTGCTGCTATAAATCTCAATGATCAAACATATAAACATTGTTCTCTTTTCTCCAGGTACGTTCAGATGAACAAGAGCAAATTCTTCCTGGGAACCCCTGGAATGTAAGTTTCATGAGGACTAACATCCATTTTTGAGTCCCCAAAACATAAAACAGACATATGGTGGATGATCAATGTGGGTGGAGTCAGCAGTGATTTCCCAAGGACAATGCTGGTGGTAAGTGGGGAGCTGCAAGGCAGGGAGGCCAGACCGTGCTGGGACGTGTCCAGCGGCCAGCTCTCCGTGTGATCTATGTTTGGAATAGACGTGTTACTGGCTGCTAGGCACAGACGGCAGGGCAGCAGGAGGGCAGCGGGACAGGGGGACGAGCAGAGTGGATGGAGGACAGGAGCAAGGGCCCCCACCATCTCTGCAGTGCCTACACCACGGGAGCTGGAGAAACCAGGCTGAGGAAGCCCCAGCTTCACTGGCAGTGTAGCCCAGGGTGTTATGCGCTAGTGTGGACAATGCCGGGCTAGGAGGAGGGCCTTGCGGTGGGTTAAAGGCCAGGCATCAGAGTTGGCGTTTCGATCAATGCCCGAGAGGCTTCCAAATGAATATCTGCCCAGCCGGGAATGGGCTCGCTGTGCACCGTACAGGGGCTTTCCCACCACAGGGGCCGCAGAGAGAAGAGGGTGCAGGGAAAGGAGAAAATAGCCAGACCAGCAGGAAGAAAGCCTGCACAGAGATGGTGCAGAGTCTCATTTATCCTGGGTTTTGACAACATTGAAACTCCCTGCAGCAGGAGGGAGCTGTGAGCCGCTGCCTCACAGGCAGGTAGAGCCCTGCAGGTAACCGGGTTAACCTGTGGCAGCGTCGGGGTCAGGATGGAGGCGCCCTCCTGCAGAACACACTGGAGTGGTGAAGCCAGCGTGAGAAGCAGGTACCAGGCTTACAATCCACTCACACTGCATCAGCCCTACCCTCTCCCTTCCACCCCACCAGGCAGCCCATTGGCAACAGAAGATGCAGCACCATATAATTCGAATCCCTGTCGCTACATGCCTGTCTTTCTGCAGCAATTTTCGTATTTGTTTTAGGAAAGAATAGATGAATGCGGGATGTTTCAGCTCTTACCGATTCAAGTTTCAGACTCTGTCTAAGCTCAGGGGCTTAAAACCATAACGATAGGTTTGTTTTCAACTGGGAGGGAGGCTCGGGCTCAGCCGGGGGCTCCCCTGGCACGGGGACCCCTCCGGGAGGCACACGCCGGGCTGGCGGCCGATGACTTTGCCCTGCCCCGCGGCCCCCTCCCCTGATGCTAAGGCCCTCCCCGGCCGCTGCCGCGGTGGGAAGGGAACAGCTTTTCCCTCGACTTTGTGCGGCTTCTGAACACTTTGGTCACTGGGCCGAGCCGGCGCACGTGCATTCACCTCCTTGCTGCTAGCCAGGCACGGGGTGCAGTGCGCACGCGCCGGCATCTGGGAGGAGGGGGAGCCCGTGAGTTGGCGTTGCAGACGCCCCCGGCCGCGTGCTGCGGCCCCTCCTGCCCTGGCACCCCGCCCTCGCCCTCCCTCCTTCCTCTCCCTCCCTCCTTCCTCTCCCTGCTATAGCACCTGTCCTGAAAGGCGCGACCTCGGGGAGAGAAAGCTGTTTCTGAGGCCTGGATCTGCACTTTTCTGGTGATTTGATAAGCGCATTGTTCTCCCTGCGTGAACGAAGTCCACCTCCCTCCTGCTAAGGGACCGTTTCGGTGCCACTGCACCTGGCCTGTGCGGCGGGTCCAGCCCACGGTCACCGATAGTGTGGTTCTGTCCCCCTATCTGAATGCGGGGAACTCACTGCCCTGCCAAGGGTAAGTGAGGACGCTGGCCCGCTCGCTTTGGCCAATGAAATGTGGGCAGAAGTGCCATGTGTCGCTGGCGGACAGGTGCACTGACAAGTCAGGGCAGGACCCGCGTGTCCTGTTCCTCTGTGACACGGAGGCTCAGGTGATGGGCCCCATGATCCCGAGGCCACGCTGAGCACCGCCCAGGCGGCTGACCAGATGACCACCTGTTTGCAGTGGCCTGTGCCAGATGGGACATGAGTTTCTGCTGGTTGAGCAGCTGTGAGGTGTGTAACCATGGGGGTCCCTCCACCCACTAAGCCTTGGAGCACTTGTGACCTTCAGCGGGGCTGCATTGCCCAGCACAGCCTCCTGCCTTGCTTGACCCCCATCGAATGGATTTTGGAGTGAAAAGTTAGGAAGAGGAGCAGGAAGGGGAAAGAAACGTCTGCCTAAGAATCTCAGCAACACAGTTTTATGGACAAGTTATTTCAGGTTGATCAGAAGATGGTAAACACACACCTACATGCATACACTTCTATGGTGTTATATATTTGTGCACTCCTTAATAAAAATAGACCGTTTTTAGTGTATGCTGCTTAGTGGAGAAATTCTGTCACAAGGCAAGGCTGCTGGGATGCCCCAGATGAGGACAAGGGAGAACACAGCACAGCAGCCTCTCCAGCTGGGACACCACTCGTCTTGGCCACACCCCTGCAGAGGAAAGCCTGTGACATCCGGGGCCCAGGGCAGCCCGCAGCCTGTTAGATCCTAGAGACACAGCTGCCTCCACCATTTAAAAATAAATGCGCAACGAAGAAAATGCAAAATTCCATTATTCCACGCTCAAAGCCTGCCAACCAGGACAAGATGCGGTCCCAACTTGTTATTTGTTTATAAATTACTTTGTTCACAATTAGCTGCTTCTGACCTAAAATCCAAATAGTACATAGTGATACATAATTGGAACCTTTTTTCCAAATCAAGTATAAACATCCAACCACCAATTAAAATAGGGAGTGGAACTAATCCCCCTGAGCTGGCATTTCAAATTTCAGTATGTTAACACATAAAACTCCATGTGCAGCATACTTATAAAATTAAGAAATTAAAGGACATAATTATTATGTGAAGAAATTTTGGCATTTATGAAAATCAAGAACACACTTTCAAATAATTGGAAAATTGTCTCCTGCTTCTGGTTCTCTGTCACATTTCCGACCAAAAGATGGTTGTCTGATGATTTAGAAGCTGTAGGATTCTCAGTGCATTCAGTATAAATTTGGCTACTGTGTCAATATTTTCATTTATGCTTTAAACTTTTCAGGTGGCATTTAATTTAAGAAGACATTCTCTTTGAGTTTAGTAGGTTTGGTTTCATAAAGCATTTCTTAAAATATGACAACTTTAAAAAAGTGAAAATGTCTCCTTTTCCTCTTAATTTTTAGCAGTTATTACCATTATATAATCAATTATTTTTGTGGAAACTCCGTCATGTACATTCGTTAATTTTTGTGGAAATACTCAGTCTTTCTCTCCATCTGCAGAGAGCTACAGTGTGCTTCTGGCCAGAAAGTATGGCTTGCTTTTGGAATACAATAAAACAGGGAGTGACAAAAATACTGATGACTACTTCTTCAAATATTTTCTGAAATCAGGCTCGTATCCATGGAATCTACACTGTGCAATAAATATTTACAAATGAATTTGATCTTGAGAACAAATGAAGTCTGTTCTTGAGTCAAAACCTATCAGTGTGGTTTTGAACAATGGTGGTCATTTATGCGTGTGGCACTACAGCGCGTGGATGCCTGACCCAAAGCATGCTTTATAGTTTGGCAATGATGAGATTCAGAGCCTCCACACTTCACCCCTCAGCCTGCTCACTTCCCCCGAAACAGAGGTCGCTCTGCCAGAGCTGCAAAGACCAAGCTGCCACTCTGCTCGCTGGAAATTCCAGTTCCTCAAGCCCATGGGGTCTTGAGATCAAGAAGGGCCACAGAGGACAAATCAACCTGTCTGCGTGCTGTTTTCAATGTTTTAAAAGAGGCAGATTCTCTTTGACCTTGGGATCAAAAGGAAAACCAAAGAGCAGGGGAAAGTAGCAATCCCACAGCTCGTTCCAATCCTATAATATTTTTATTTTATACTGAGTTAACATCCTGGGAATTAAGTCCAAAAATTACTTGCCCCTCAGCTTTCTTATTATCTGTGGACAGTCATGCATGTGTTCATCCCATAAACACACATGAGCCCCTGTTCTGTGCAGCCCCACCATCCCACCATGTGGTGAAGAGTAAGACATCGCCCCTCCCTCAGGGAACTTGGGGCTCACGGGGGACAGTGGAACACACAGGCAGGTCTACACATCACTTCAGGGGGCAGGCGGACACAGCAATGGAAGCAACAATGACCAGCCCCGCTGGCCAGGTGGGGTGCAGGGTGGGGCCCAACGAGGCATGTACTCTGTGGATCAGGTCTACAAATCACTTCACAGCATGGGGGGTTGTCAAACAACGGGGACCCACAGCCCAGCCAGGTTGACCCATGAAATGAACCCTCATGGTTAGGAGGTGGAAGGCTCCAGAGTTCCAGGAAAAAGGAGCCAGCAGAGCTGCCGTCCACCCAGACACCGGCTCCCTCTCCTTTGTCAAAGCAGTGGCTTTGCAGAGCAGCAGCACCCTGCCCTGCCCCAGCCCTGCAAACCGCCCTTTGTAAAGCTCCCTGAATTCTCCAGCTTGAGGGCAGACTCCTCCATGAGGACTTGTACAAGCTTGGAGGTGAGACCCTCAGTTGCTACAGCCCCTTTGGGAGCACCATGCCAGTGCCCTGATCTCAGACTTTGGTCGTCAGCACTGGGAGAGGACAGATGTACTGCTTGAAGCCCCAGTCTGTAGAGATTCATTACAGGAGTCCTAGCGATGGGTGCATCACTGAGTTTCCATGCCACTGTTTCTCTCGGAAGTGCTTGGTCATTTCCTCTGCACTTTCATTAAGAAACCAGTTGCCCCCTTTGCAGAAGCAGTGTGGAGGAAGGCATTGCATTGCATCGTCTGTCTGTGTCCTCGCGGCCTGCAGAGAGGGACTTATGGGCCCTGAGAATACCATGATCAGAATCCAAGGGCTTTTGTGCCCTTTCCCTCAACAATACAGACGTAACCCCTCTTTGCCTTCCAGGCTGGACCCACTGCGGAAGCCCTCAGCTTTGCAATGTGCATACTTAACCAGCTCAGATGCTGCACGCGGGTCCTTGCACCTGCCCTCTTGTGGCCCTCTTGGTGAAGCCTGCCACCTAACAGCAGCCCTAAAAACTATAGGTAATTGCACCATTCCCATTTAAAACAGAAAAAAGGGGAGAAGAAAAAACAGAAGCAGCCTGGTATCTGGGGAACTTGCTGGGAGAATATTTTCCATGGGAACCAACTGACCATCCATCTCCTCTTTAAAGAGTGTCGGGGCTGGTTGGCCTGATGAGGATTTCATCCTCTCAACTGCTCCCCCTCGCCCACTGAACATGAGTGATGGCAGGGGACAGCCATCACACACAGGCTGAGACCCTGCAGCAGGCGCTCGGCTGGCCTAGCCCTTGAAATAAAAATGAAAAAAAAACGCAACTGTTTTTAAAATAATGGAGCTCCCTGGGAAAAATATACTTCATGATTCGCTTTGTGGGAAGTATTTATTTCTCTCTGTTTGTGAAAGAGGTTTATCATGCCTGGTGTATTTCTCCACAGTAAAACAAAAACCTCAAAATCTATACAGGGAAAAAAACTCAGCTGAAATAGAAGCTGCAGGCACACACACATTCACATTCACACACACATGTGTATATACACATGCATATGTGCACATATACACACACATTTTTATATACACACATGTATACATATACATGTATACATTTACATATGCACACACATACACACATATGCATATGCACACATATATACACATTTTCATACACAGATTTACATATATGCATGTGGGCATGTGCACACATATTTATACACCGTGCATGCACATGTATACATATATGCATATGCACATACATATGCACACATGTAGGCACACATTTTCACACATGCACATACACACATGTACTTCAACATATACATGTACTTCAACATACGCACACATTACATGTATATCCTATAGGTTCGTTTCTCCGCTTCTCCCTATGTGCGAACATGTGCATGTATTTGAAGTCATATACTTTAAACAGACTCTGCATCCTGTGTCTATTCTAATGTCTACAAAGTTGCTGTGATGAATCCTCCCATAATTAGGAGGAGGGGAGCGACCAGGTAGGCAGGGCCAGGTGAGGATGTGGGTGGGCCCTGCTGCATCACGTCAGGGGCACAAGGCACTTGTCACGTGGCAGGTGGGGTGCAGGGGATGGATTCGTGTTTATCGGGTGCTGGCTGGACCAGCATTACTAGGTTGTTATACTGCTTCTAAACATGAAGGGTCTGAGGCTTCCCGAGGGCAAAGACATTACCCCAAATCACAGAGTTGCAGGTGTGACGGGAGCGGAGAACCAGCCGGACACTGGCTTGGGGATGAGCACCACCCAGGCAAGGTCAGGACAAGCTGCCTTTGATGCAGATCTCAGCTCCGGCCTCTCCTGGTGAAGGGCATGGCCGATACCAACTTTCAGTGGGTCCAAAGGCAACATTAACACACACTCCCAGGACTGTGTTAAGTGATGTGAAGCATGTTTGCCCCACTAGCACGGAAGACAATTCTTTATCCCAGGCTGTGCCTAACTTGTTCTTATTGCACAGAAAATGGCTGGGCGCTCCTACAGCATTTTCACGAGACAGGTGTGTGTGTGTGTGTGCGTGTGTGTGTGCATGTGTGTGTGTGTGTGTGTGTGTGTGTGTATGTGTGTGTGTGACAGACACAGAGCGAGGTGGCGAGGCGGGCACTCCCACCTTGGATGGCATGGCATGTGGCAGGCCCCTCATCAGAGGCACCCTCGTGAGTTCCCCCCTGTTGCCCACCCCTCTCCACAGCAGATAAGGACAGAGCCTATGAAAACCCATGCTTAGTTCATCAGGCAGCTTGTTTTGTGTGGGAGGGATGAGAGTGTCCCCTCTATTATGCACAGACTTTACAGCATTGACTCCACACAGGTGGAGAGTCAGTCAGCATTCTGTGACGTGGTGTGGTCCCAAGGGGTGGTCTAGCCAAGTGAATGCTTAACTTCCCGTGAGCGTTCTGGGGCGGGCGGGCCCCCTGCATCACCAACCAGGGCTTATTCCCTGCAGAACATGATGGAACCTGAACCCCATCCCTGCACTGACATTGGATAAGGCATGGTGTCTGGAACACTGTCCTCCACTAACCTCTTAGGTGACATTAGTGAGCACAGTTCCCCACAGAACACTGGGGGTTGAATCCACCCCCCCCCCACTGTGTGCAGGACACAGCTACGGAGGTCACGCAGCTCTTAGTCAGCAGAGCAGCAGCCAGTCAACTCTGCCAAGTGTTGAAATTCACTCTTTCTAACTACATCGATTTCTCATTTCATTTTGTTATTTTCAAGGATAACAAGATTATTCCAGTACAGAATCCTTAGGCTCACTGGCAAAATTTTAAAATATGTCATTTGGACTTTGGGTTCAAGAAGATAGAGCAAGTGAAGTCACTTAGGCCCTCTTGCTCCCGAAACCTTTATTAAAGTGGTAGAAAACATAAAAATACATTTATAAGCAGGCTTTGTAAGAGATCAGAAGGCCTAAGAGCCGAAAAGATTCCCCAGGGCAGGTGGGATGAAGGGGTGGCTGGTGGGACAGTGGGGGAGGGGGGCGACAGAGGTGCAGCGAGGGGCCTCCCTGAGTGCAGAGAGGCCCAGACCCGTGGGAGACTGAGCGTGGTGGGTGGTGCTCACCCAGTGTGCCAGCAACGATTGCTCTATGCAGGTATAACGGTGCCCACAGGCCCACTCATGAGCTCGTGTCATGCTGGACACAAGTTGGGTCCACAAGGCCAGAGCCAGGGGGCTGGAGACAGGGGGCAGTCAGCACTGGGGCTGATGGTGTTCAGCGCAGCTGTGGGTCTGGGGCTTGTTGTCACCAGTAACAGGCACGTGGCCTTTCATGGGGAAGCCAGAGGCCGCCTCCTGTCTGCTTAGTCTGGGGGCGCCTCCAGCCTATGCTCAACCCCACCTGCTGGCTCCCGCCCCAGGAATCCCCAGTCAGCTCAGACCACTCACCTGCGGTCAGAGGGAGACAGGTAAATTCATGCCATCAACCTAGACGACTTAGAGGTAGAGCCCCAGAGGACAGAAGCTTGGACACAGAGGATGACCAAGAAGAGTAGGGGCTTCTGAGACCCTCTTTGTACAAAGCTGGCACAGAACACACTCAGTACCTGAGAAAACAGCTATCGTCGCAGGGAAGCAGACGGTGTAATGGTAAGGATGCCTGGTGTCAATGAAATCTTAACTGAAGATGCAAAGTGGTTGCCTTGGGGACAGACGTGTGGGGCAGAAGTGGGTAAAGCATTTTCACAGGTGTGAAAATCAAAAATATGAAATACTGCTTTTTTCTTTTTTGCGGTATCAATTGAAATTCATTCTCTTTCATTCTCCTTCTCTCTTAATACACACATGCACACAACACACAACATATTTTTTAATACAAAATAATCACTAGTCATTAGCAACATGAATTCAATGAGGAAATGTAAAACTGACAGCTCTTATTATCACCCAAGGCAAAATGCTGCGTAGGTCTGCTTAACTTAACATACCAAATATTAGTGTCGAATGGAAGCAAGGGCAGATAATTTTAGAGAGTTGTTATTACATGGCATTCAAAATCATATGCTATGTTCTGCGATGCTCAAGGAAAGATAAAAATGAAAAATGAAGTTAATGAAAAGTTATTGCCTTCCTGACGACTGCAGAATCAGGCACTTTACATTAAAATAAAATCTTTTCAGAACACTAATGCTTACAGAAAACAATAATTTAAGAGTGAATTGCCCTAATGGAATACTCTCAATCTCATGTCCACAAATAGGCTTCCCAGCTGAATCAGAACTCTTTATTTTTATCAGCACACATGATTTATAAATATGAATTTCTGGAAGAACTCTCATAGGGAAATGTGGTGGGAACCGCCTGCAAATAGGACTTGGCTGCGGTAGGAACATTGCTGTCAGAAGACAGGAGTGGTCACTTCCCACTGTTGGCACGGTGGGCCAAGGCCCGGGGCTCAGTGTCTAACTGCGTGTGGCTGTCATGCAGGTGTCGTGTGTGCCCTTTTTATAACAGGGTCACCACGTGAGATGGGACAGCATGCCCACTCGCGGGTGTCTGTGTTCCCCTCTGCTTAAAGATGAAAAGCACACTGGCCTCTAAGGACCTCCTCGCCCTTCACGGGAACTTAACTTGAGCCATGGCTCTGCCTTAGAGCACTCAATGGGGTGTACGGTGCCTGTGCTTCCAGAACCTTCTCCCTGGGGCTTTCAGCAGCCCCTTAATCAGTCTCTTTCAGTGTTGCTCGTGATGGGCAGAAGCCCTTTTAATCACAATGCTTAGTTTTCAGAGACTGTTTCTCTCACTCACAAACTGATTTTCGTGATCCTTGGCTGGGCTCTCAGCTTCTGGGTAGCCTCATGTTTATCTCCTAATTCCATTTTGTGCACAACATGCCCTGCAATTCGCAGGACGTCCAACCTCCCACCCACTCCTCCCTAGCACCAGCATTCCTGCTCTCTGCAAAGGCGTGTCTCCACCACTCCATTCTCACTGCTCTGTGACACCTGAGTAAGGTAACTTGTTAGGTGCTCCCATGTGGACGGGTCGAGACTCCTCCTGCCTGCAGCCCTTATCCCTGGAGACTGGCCACCAGTCACAGTATCAGCCGAGCTCCATGGGACACCTGCACACCCTCAGCAGGTATCTGCGGCCCCCTGGTCCAGACCACACTGCGTCCTTGGGCCCCAGAGCCCTTGAGGGAAGTTCTCCACTGGGCACAGAGGTCCTCTGCCAGTGTGTGATTTC
Source organism: Smutsia gigantea (assembly GCA_032199065.1). Lineage (NCBI taxonomy): Eukaryota > Metazoa > Chordata > Mammalia > Pholidota > Manidae > Smutsia > Smutsia gigantea. Next base: position 63,965 of record JAVSCE010014790.1, read on the forward strand.
AGCTGCCACTGCTCAAGCCTCAGAGAGTGGACATCGCTCCCTCCTTCTGCATCCCAGAAAGCACAGGGGCTGTCTCCAACTTCCCATCACACCGGTGGTACCAGCCTGCAGGTAACATGGGGCATATTTTGCTGAAGGCTTGGGGTAGCTGATGGAAAACACACAGTGAGGAATTTAACCATGGATAGTAGGCATTACTGCTTTCAGAGGACACAGACCCCAGCCTTCACTCAGCGGACTCTTCTGGGGTCTACCCACCTGTCCACCTGCCTAGTCTCCATCCCACCACATCTTGCAGGAGGAGCTTCCCAGTCCCATTAGGAACTTGTCATGCCACCCTCCCCAGCAACCAGACCCATCAAGTTCAGACTGATAACGAGTTCCCCAGCCCTGGAGGCACTTCCAAGCTCTTCCACTGTGAGGATTGTGTCCTCCAATTTCTCCTGACAAGAACTGCCCCAGCACTAAGCTGCAGTGGTCTGACTCCTGCACATTCCTAGATACAACCACCCTGCTGCCAATAAGGGACATGTGGAATGTGAGCAGCCCCATCCAGGGTCTGGGAGTGCATTGAATTTATGTCAGTTTGGGAAAAATTGACATTTTGATAATACTGAATCACCTTGATGACATTTTCCTCCATTTATTTAGGTTTTCCTTAATTTCTCTCACCAATACTTTACGGTTTTCCAAGTCTTACACATATTTTGTTAAATTTACCTCTTAACACATCACATGTTTTGATGCCACTGCAAATGGTATTTTTAAGTTTAATTTCTGAGTGTTTACTGTGAATACATAGAAATACAATTTTTTTTGTATATTAACCTCATATCCTGCAAACTTGCTAAACTCATTTATTAGTCCTGATAGATTTTTAGTAGATTTCTTAGGAATTTCTACAGAAACTCTCATGTTATCTTCCAGTAAAGACAGTTTTATCCCTAGCTGTCCAATATGCATGTCTTTTGTTTCTTTTTCTTGTCGTATTGCTGTGGCTACAACAACTAGTGTGATGTCTAACAGAAGTGGTAAGAATGGATATCATGGCCTTTTCCTCATTCGCAGAAAGATAGTATGATAAAGTATAATATTAGCTGTAGTGAATTGTGGATGCCATTGTCAGGTTTAAAAAGTTACTTCTTACTCCTAGTATGTGGAAACTTTTTATCCTGAACAGGTATTGAGTTTTACCAGATGTTTTTCTGTATATATTGAGATAATCATATGATCGTTCTTGTGTAGTCTGCTAATAAAGTGAATTGCACCAATTTATTTTCAAGTGGCAAACCCACCTTCCATTCCTGTAACACCACCTGGTCAGAATATATTTTATATATATATGTGTGTGTGTGTGTGTGTGTGTGTGTTTATACACATATATTTTTTAACCCAATTACTTTTGAAACTGTTTTAGCTAAGATCAGCAAGGATGGCATGTTACTAAATTCAGTTGATACCTTTCAATGCTCTTTTTATCTGACCTGACAGCAGCACACAACGGAACGTCCTCATCTATTTAAAGCCTCAGTGGTTCCACATTCTCCTCATCTTCCTCCTGCTCTGTTTCCTCTTAGGACCTTCTGCTGTTTCTCTTATCCTGTCACCTATACCTAAATCTGTGCTGGTATTTCTCTGGGCATTGCTTGGCTTGTTTCTGGGCATTTTTCTGCTTTCTCTCTGAATGCTCTCCCTTGATGATCATCATGATTGTATGCCTGTGTGTCTATGTTACACTCTGCTCTGCTATGGTCCAACAAAGTGGCACGAAGGGTTCAGTGATGTCGGCACAGCCCAGCAGGACACAAAGGGCAGTGTCCCCCTTTGGTCACCTGCACCAGATACTGCTATGGCCCAACATTTCACACACCATCCTACTTCCCTGACCCATAAGTTAGTTCCCATGGTGAGTCCATCACAGGTGTGTCTCCTAGGATAAGCTGTGTGTGTTTCTTACTTTCTTTCCTCACTTCCTCCACTGAGATCCTTCTCCTGAGGTTATTCTCATTCCCCCTGGGTTCATCCATTAGGACTTCCTTTGTTGGGTATCTAATAGCATAAGACTTCTGTTTTTATCTCTGAAAACATTCTTGCTTCTTGAAAGCATCCCACCTTGTCCTCGGAGGAGAATCACCTCCCTCGGAATTGTGAAGGCAGCAGTGCGCTCCCTTCTGTGCTGAGGCTCAACATTCAGCCACGACTGACCAGTATTTCCAGGTAAGCAAACTGTCTGCCCTTTGGGGCTCCTTTCTGAAGCCTCTCTTCATCGTTGCAGCTCTGTGTTTGACTGGAATATGGCTAAATGCACACTTCTAATGATATATCCTGCTTGGAATTCATTCAACCTCTCAAATCGGAGAATTGTTGTCTTCCTTTAATTCAGGAAAATTTTAGTTGTGTCTCTTGGATCATTGCTTCTCCTTCACTTTTCCTATTATTTCCTGCTGGAAGTCTGATAGACATGTATGAGACTTTCTCACTCTCTATCCCACATCTTCAATTCTGCCTTCTATACCGTACATCTTTTTTTAATTTCCTTTTCCCTTTCTGTTGCATTCAGCTCCACCCTTTGGGTCACTCCCCTTCAGCTTTGGTTAATCACTGTTAAATCCATGGATTGGTTTCTAATTATAATTCTATTCTGTAAATTCTATCCTTTTTTTTTCTCAAACTTAACTGATTCATATCCATAGCCTCTTGTTGCTTCCCTTTTTTTTTTAAGTACCCATTTTTTTCTTTTAAAAGTACTAAGTACACTCACTTTGTAATCTATATTTGATAATCCCAACATCTGCATCATGATGGATCTTAGTTTATATTTCTGCTGGCTCTTACTCATGGTAAATGGTTCTCTCATTTATTTAGTGCCTTTGGTTTTTAATTCCTGTTCCTGATAACTGCTTCTATGCAAAGTTGTTGAAGTCTTGGTCCAAGTTTTTTCCCTAGGGAAAACTTCCATATTTTTTTTTCTTCTCATGAGAATACTACCAAAGTAGGAAAATTTAAAACAAAAGTTTGAGCTGAAGTTTTCCCCACAGCCAGTGTGGGTTTTTGCCAGACCAAAAAGCATGGGTCAGCACCCAGAACCGCGGTGTCCCTCCATGTGGATCGGCACCCACGCTGAGGGCACAGAGCAAACGTCGTTCAACCCTGTGGATTTCCCCTTTCTTACCATTTGTGGCCTCTGAGGAATTCCCTTTTCTGATCCCTCAACCGTGCATTTAAAAATATTTTTTAAATATTTTATCTAGTAGTCTTTAGCAGTAATATAGCAGGTTTCAACCATATTGCTAGCCCTCCAATGACTTCATGATTGATCAATATTTTACATTTGAACTTTTTAGCAGAATGTGCTTTCCTTCCCCAATTTCTGGCAATAGCCATGACCCCCATACTCATAGAAACAGCAAGGATGTAGCTGAGACATTGCACACTTGTGTTAGTTAAATTTGGCTTTCATTGGTTTATGATATTCTGGTTTTCTATAAGAGTTTATTTTTTTAAGTTCATAGAACATTTGCAAAAACTTGCCATTCTTGGGGAACTGCCTACCTCAAAACGTATTTTAGGAACTAGATGACTTCATGAGACAGTTAATACTCTCCCTTCAGGGAAAACAGGATTTGGGCTAAAAAAAGGAAAAAATACCAATGACTCCCATGCATGAATAAAAAATTTAAGTTAACATTGAAAAAACCCGGTTTAGTTACATATAACTTCTAGAAGGCAGAACTTAGTCTTTGCAGGTTCCAGAACAAACCTGTCTGATAATCAAAATAGCCTGCAGATTAAAAACAGTTTCTGTTTAGACATTCTGCTGCAGAGACACTTTACAATGAGAAAAAAACACAAGTTCTGCAGCCCAGGGAGAGGAAATGCAGGTTGGCGCAGTGTGATCTCTGCACCCTGAATGCTGCACTTCTGCATTCACTTGTTCTGCACCACGACTGGGCAGGGCTTGAGAAGTAGTTGCCATGGAAAGAGCACCAGGGCGGAGCGCAGCCGCAGGGGCCAGTGTCGCTGAGGCATCGGCAGAGCGGCGAGCTTGGGACTCCGCCGTCAGGGTCCCATGATAGAGGGGAGTTGGCTAAAGCAACAGGCTGATTTTAATGTGAAGGGAGCACATCTCTAATTTAATTAATCAAGCCTCAGCAGAGGGAAACAATTTGGTGTTTGTGGGCATGCCATGACAAGACAATCCTCCTGCCCTAATATGACAGCGGCAGTGAGACTTTAGTGAGATATTTTCCCTGCTGGTTCTCAAGGATGATGTCTCATAACGAATCAGATGAAGCAAATAATTACATTTCAAATTACCTGAATTCAAAACATATGACTGTCAGAGTGTATGGTTAAAAGGCTTTTTTGGTTTGTTTGGTCTTTGCTTGCTAATTTCTTACCTAATTACTTGAATTATCCCCACTTTTGGTTACTTTTGTAATGTAAAGTATAAATTTGAGTTTAAGACATAAAATCCACATTTTTTATTTGCGACGCCTCTCAACTAGATCTCAACAGCAAATAATTGGGAACCAGTCACACCTAATGGAAGCCAAACATAGCAGGCACTTGATTTAGTTAAGAATTTGCTAAAAAATAAATGCATGGCAATTGGGTTCTCATCATAAAAAGAGTGTATGTTTAACTGTGTTCCAGGTCAGTCCCAAAGTCAGCCTGACCTCATCTAACTGACATTCTATGGCTCTCCAGCCCAGGGATAGGTCACTGGCAGGTGACGTAGAGTTTCTAAAGTCTTGGAATGAATTATCTTTGAGATGAGCAGTTGTGATTTCTTCTTGTTCGTATCCTATTTTGTGTTTTTGGTAGGAAGTTACAGAAGCGGGTTTGACCCTGCACTGTGTGTAATTTGCGTGTTGTCCTCTGAAGAGCCGGGACGTTCTACCTGCAGCTTCACAGTGTGGCCCCCTCGGCCGGCTCCAAGGCGCTGATCGCCCTGGGCACAGTGAAGCCAGCTCAGGCAGAGAGCGTAGCTGGGACTTCACACCAGCTGGCATAGTGACGCTGGAGTCTCGGCTGTGGCATCTGTGTGCCCATGAGGTCGGTGTGAAGCACCACGAGGTCAGAGGCCCTTTAGGGCAGGAGAGGTCTGCGCAAGCCTTATTAAAACGCAGGGGCGAATTAGGTCTACCTACACAGCTTTCCCCGTCATAACTCGTTTCGCTTCTCTGAAATGTTAATGAGATATGAAAAGCTTGTCCTCTCCCTGCGAGGTATCAGCAGAGTAACATTAATGACGCAGAATCAGGGGCAGTGAATGGCAAGGAGCTCACCTACTCTATGATTTCTAATTGGCCTACTCAGGGGACATCAGCCTTTTTGCAAGAACAGTGGAGCAGTCTGAGCTTTCAAATACGTTCCTCTCAATCTCACATTGTCAGAGAAGGTCTGAAAGAATCCGTTTGCATCTAATTCAGACTTCAGTATTCTAGTCTGAAAAGACTCAAAGAAGAGAAGAGAAGGAAAAAGCCCCCAGCTTCTCTAAGGCCTGCATGTGACATTGCGATCTGTCGGCGTGAAATGCCCTGTGACAGGCATCTTCATATCACTGCAGTGAGGAAAAGAAAGAATTGGTCCCCCAAATATTTCTGGCAATGATCCAAAGGTCTGCAGACGTGGCAACTCCCCGAAGCCTTCCGCATCCCGGGGTAACGCAGGGCTGGAGCAGCGGCCCATCGGGTGACACTTTGTCCTGAGCTCTGTCAATGGGTGTTTAACCACCACCAAGTTAGAGCAGTGGCTCAGGGAACTGTATTTGTGAGTCACGTTCATATCAAATGATAACTTTGTGATGGGTTTTACTGCATCGAAAGCCGGGGAGATGAGGTCTCATAATGGGGCCTGGAGAAGGGGCTATGGCCTGGGGACCCTGGGAGCGAGCCGGTGCCCACGAGGGAAGCAGTCCGCCTCGCAGCGGTTCGCACCCTGGCAGGGAAGCCCGAACTAGACACTCCCGGTCACCTACTGACCTACGACTGGCATTCCTCACGGAGCCCCTGTTCCATACTCATGCACTGTGTGAGGGAGCCCAGGAATCCAGGAGCGCCGGCGGACGGATCTCAGAGCCTCTGTGGCAGCTTTGTGCTGCGGTCCCCCTCCTCCCCGGCCCTGTGAGCGTCCCAGAGCTTCCTGCACTACAGAACCAGGTGTGCCGGGCCTGGTCCATGCTCTCTCCCTCACCTGGCTGTGGGCTTCCCAAGCCCACCTAGCCCTCCTCCTCTGGCGTCCTGGGTGTCTGGTTTGGGAGCAGCAGCTCCCCACCCAGTTAGGATGTCAGGGCCCCCCCAACTCTGTCCTCACACAAACCCTCCCAGGCCCACCATGGATGCCCCAACACCTCCTGGAACTGTCGCACCTTCCCCACCACCTGGCTAAGCCTCACAGGACCCTGACTGCAACCAGCGCCCATTCCCGTGTCTCGCTCCCCAACCTGGGACCTTTAGGGACAAATGGCATCACGCTGTCACCATTCTCATTCGCAGGTGCCGCCCAAGTCCCCGGGGAGGGTCCCCACACGCTCCCTCCCACGCTGCCCCGCAGCGTTCCTGCTGCCCCTAGGTTGCTGGTGACGCTCGCCTCCTGGGGCCAGCGAAGGCCTGTCTGCAGGCTGCTCGGCTCCGGGGCAGAAGCTCAGGCAGTGCCCACGGCCTCCCCTGGGCCCACACTTTTCCCGCCCGGAGGACACACGCTCTGCAACGCGGCCTCTGTGCCCGCCGGCACAACGCGTACCACGGGCTCTGTGAGAGCAGCTGCCGGGCACAGACAAGACCAAGTGCACAGAAGGCGCCGGCCAGTCGTCAAACAAAATTCCCAGTACAAGCGGCGCCCTGGAGAAAGCGTCCTGCCTGCTGAGCAGACTCCAGGGGTGGCTTGAGGGCGCCGAGCCAGGAAGAGGCTGCCGGAGACTGCTCAGCAAGCCCGCGTGGCAGGTGCGGGACCGCGTGCCTGCGGGTCCTGGTCCTCTGACGCCGCCGCTGCTCAGGTTAACCCAAAGGGCAGAACAGAGCCCCACCTGACAGGCGTGACCCTGAGTGGCCACTCAGGCAGGGGGGTGCAGGGTGCAGACGGAAGCCGGTCCTCACCACCAGGAGGCCGCCTCTGTGCCCTGCTTGGCTGTTCCTTCCACACCCGCAGGCGACCCCCTGGCTTTCAGTCCTGCTTCCCTCTGCCCCAGGCCCCCATTTATGGAGAAGGATGCTTCTTTCTTCCTAAACGTTACTTTGTTCTAAATAAACCAAGAACGGGTTTGTCCTTGTCCTCCTAACAGTTTGACATGGATGTTATTTTGTACCTCCTATTATAATTAAGCATAAACACCTGTAAGAAAATCATCTCAATAATTAATGGAGAAATTGTGGTAACCATCTTTTCCAGACAAAGCTATACCTGCCACCAGTAGTGGTTTTGACTGCTCACTGCCCACATGCGGGGGCCACAGGCACATCCGTGCACACAGCCTTCGAGCTGAACAAGGCCGCCCAGGGTCTGAGGCCCTGAGAGACTGTGAAAGTCGTGGGGAGGGGACAGCCAGGCTGTACCGTGGTCAGAGCAAAGTAAGCAAGCTGTGGGGGAGGGACAGTGTGATGACCAGCAACGTGGATCTGCCATGCCCGCCCCTTGGATGGCGGGCCGTTGGGGCAGGTATTCACCGTCTGAGCCAGAGGCTACATGACCCGCGTAGTGGCAGGTTACCATGGGAGACACTGGTGTGAGCACACAGTAGCTCGGTATGGGCACAGATGGCCACATACAGAAGTAGTTACAGGGGCCGGTCTATGGGCTAGAACACACACATACTTCCCTTTTATGTCACTGAGAGGATCTGGGAGCAAGGAACGTGCATGGTGCCCAGATCGTGGTTTCTGGCACAAGTGTCCAGCAAAAGGAACCAGCAGTCCTCTGAGAAATGGCTTCTTCTAGACTTGGGGCTGGAAATGTGCCTGAGAAGCTGGAGCATCTTGTAGTGAAGTGGGATGGCAGGACTAAAGCACAGCCCTCGATAGGGTGCACCAACTGGAAGTGCTCTCCCAGTGGCCAAAGCCGGAACCATCCAAGCAAGGAAATAAATAAATACTGCTGGATTACCACCCAATGAATAAATATCCATAAGTCATGCTGATTACAAGAAATGAGCCAATGAATAAATAAACGGAGCATTGGCAAATATCCCTAAGGAAGAGTCCCAAGTAATTTACACAGATGCTCCGTCCTCGAGGAGCCAGAGCATCCCCCCAGCCCTTACACATGGCTGCTCACACACTTCCTTCCTAGTGCACAGTGTGCAGAGGAACCACCCAGCCACTCCCACCGGGCACTCAGAGTTAACAGCAACCGGGAGTCATGTGGACAGCATGCATGTGGATATGATGTGCGTGAATGACACTCCACCTCTGTGGTCTTCCTCCCCAAATTCCACATGCCCACTCATGAGAAAAACACAGGCAAATCCCAATAGACACATACCATCCAGTTCCTGGCCAGCCGTCCTCAGAATTGTCAACATCAAAAATCAGGAATCTCTGAGAGACTATCAGAGAGCAGAAGAGCCGCAGGGGGCATGATGACTAAATGCAATGTGGGGTCCTGGATGGGACCCTGGGACAGAGTGAAGACACTAGGGGAAACTAAGGAACCGAATAAAGATGGTCTTAAATCATAATAATGCATTGCATCCACAGTGATTGACTAGCTGGAACTGATGCCCCGTGTAAGATGTTAACGGCACAGAGCCTGGGTGCTGATATGTGGCAGCTCTCTGTAGTTCATCCCAGTATTTCTGCAAAACTAGAACTTCTCTAACACTTACTTTTTAAAACATTAGCTGTGGGGCACATGCAGGGTTCCATGTACCAGATCACAAGGTTTGAGCAGTAGGGATTTGAGCAGAGAGATTGGATGAAAATAATCCTCCAGGAAGCATCGACAGAGGATGGCAGGACAGCTTGGACAGGCAGAGGGGGGTGGGCCCTTCTCACAGGCTCTTGCCTTGTCAGGCCTTGACCCAGTGCCAAGCTGGAGTCACGGGCTGGCAGTGTGAGGTGGAAGCCCACCTCCCTCAGACTGCAACCCCGACTAACAGCCTGAAGAATGATCTGGAAGAAACCACTTGCATCCTAGCTTAGGGTGGCATAATTTACATATGCATCCTAGCTTAGGGTGGCATAATTTAAATTCAAACCCAGTGTGATATAAAAGGGATACAAATTCATCAAGCAAAAATTAAAACATCCAAAATGAATTTCTGAATGTCGTCAAGAAGACAAGGTTAGAATTTCAAAGCCGAGGAACTCACAGGAGCTGTTTCTCAAATGCAGCTATGGCAGGCCCCCGGGGTCAGGCGCACACGGAGGCCTCTAAATGCTGCACAGGTGAGAAGTCTGTGCTTTAGCGATGTGCTTAATTATTACACAGCCAAGGAGGGGGAACTGAGAACTAATATGTTCTCCACTCTCTCTTTCACGTTGTGTCATCCCACATCACAGAAATCCCTTGCATGTTTCATCATCATTCCTAAGCCACCTGCAGTTTTGAATGGGGTTTTAATGTGTGCCAGTGGTAACAGCAAATTAGGAAATTGTCACCTTTTTTTGGAAGAGCTCCACCTCCTCTGTGAATTTGTTGGTGACAATGAGAAATCTACGCAATCTGTTTCAAAACAAAAACTCACCCCATTTCTGCTGTAGAAAGCATCAACTGCCTGCCCGCAGCATGGCCGTGGAGGTGGTGAGGCCTTCATTCAGAGGGCAGGGCTCCTCGCCACTCTGGGAGCTCACAAACGAGGGAGCAGAAACTTGTGTTTTCAGGGGCTTCTCCTCCACTTCTCCGGGGCCCTGTGGGCACATGCACAGAAACCCACTCCTTGCCAGGCACGCAGAGCCCCTCTGCCGCCAGGAGCTCGGATTTCTGTGATTCATAGTTTCAATTTTTCCCAGCTAAATTTGGGAAAAGGAACCTGCAATCTGATTGCTAAATATATAGGCGTGTGGGGAAAAAAATGAACTTGGGTTTTAGTTTTATAGCTCAAATAATTTTTAGCTGAAGAAAATAATAGAAATGAACAACAGACATAAAACTTTAGCCTGTGTAAATTAAATGGTTCTGCTGCATTAACTTCATAAAGCCATAATCCTCTCCTCCATAAACTATTACATGCACTGCAACATATCTGATTTATGGGGTGTAGAATCGATGGGAAAAAATTAATGCTTGAAAAACATATTAGAGACATTATTGAACAGATTTTAATTGAGATTTGATTTCAATGCCCCTTATCCACATGATTAATGGGTCCTACCCCTCGACCGCTGCAGCCTGAAAAGAGTCTTTAATATGACAATTAAGTATCTGTCTTTAGGTTTTATGTCGCTCCCCTACCCCGGGTCCCCCGCCCCAGCCACTTCATCAGTACAGTGTGGCTTTTGTGCAGATTAAATTGAGACTCGATTTTCTCTATTTTCCAGCACTTACTTATGTTTTATGACAAGCACTAAATCAATTTTATGCTATTATTGATTTTTTCTTAAATGGACACAAACCATTTCGCCTTTTGCCCTTCGTTTCTGCTTTCCTTCCCTTCCCTTTCCCCACTGTACGCTTGATAGATGGCCAGCTCAGGAAATTTCTACCGCTTCCTGAGATTTCCACAGGTCGTGCCAATCCATTCCATTTTTACAACATCAGAATTGACAAACTTAACCTGGAATTCTATCAAAACTTATATATTATTGTGAGGGGACAGGGTTGGGAGTTGTTGCGACTCTTTTGTCCTTTTCTTTCTGAACCTAAAAGCCTCCAGGTTAATTCATTTCCCTGTAAAGTCTGGCAAGATTTCTTCTATAATATTGCCTACATTTTTTGAACAGAAGCTTAAGCTCTAATTTTTCTAACATCCTTGAAGTCTAATTAATATAGCAATAGAGGAAGAATCTATTTCATGGTTTGCAGGAAAGGGCATTATCTGCAAGGTGCAATAACTCCTGGGAGATGCCTGGCGACAGCTAGTTGCATGCGATGCAATTAAGAAGCTCCCAGATCTTTGGGGCTTTATCCTCTATGACCTATGGCAAAAATTAACTGCTGCCTTGGGCGAAAGAAGTAAGAATAGGTACATAATTTGTAATCAGATAGCATTTTTTCTGAGTGAAGAATTATACATGAAGAAAAACAGCAACCAAGCTGCTATAAAGGGACCACATTGATTTGGTGGTTCAACTGCCTGTCTTTCAAAATAAAATCATATTTAAGTGCAAATGCCTGATTAAAAGACATACACCTAAGTACATTTATTGCACTCCATTCTATACTTAACACATTTTATATATTTATTCAAAAAATCTCCTAACTAGGCTGTGCATAGATATGAAGACAGCCTGTCTTTTCTCTTTAATCTATAAAAATATAACACATAAGTAGTATAGTAACACACACAATTAAATTTTGAAAACAATCTAATTTGCAAATCCACATGATGCAGAAATCAAATGCTTGCTTTTGGTATCTTTATATAATGCAATATTAGTTTACTTTTAAACTTTTGAAGGGAGAAGAATAAAGGAATGCTTAGTGGCCAGGAAAAAAAAAATTGCTTTTTTTCACTTTTATTTTAAGGGCCAGGCCAGCCGAGCTTCTCTTACAGGGTCTCAGCTTGTGTGTGATGGCTGCTTCTTTTTTTCAGTCTCAAAAGTATTCTCAAGAACATTAGTTAAAATACTATAAAACGCTCTCTAATTTTAGGTCAGCATGCCAGGGCAATATTCATTCACACATAGGTTTAAAAATAAACACTGCTTAAATATTTTCCATGGAAAAAGCACCCAAGGTTGATTTACGGTAAGTATTTAGACCACAGCAACAGTCACATAGCAGTACAGTGAATGTGTCAGTCCTGGTGGCTTATTCTGCAGCAGTCTGGTCTCCGGCCCCTGGGCGGGCACCCAGGCGTGAGCGTGTCCGCAGAGCCTGGAGGCGGGCTAGAGGCGGGCCGCCCACTCACACAGGGGCTCCCTCACGGAAGATATGATCTGGCTCTGATGTCACTTTCACGACTATCCAGAGATTGGTCCCATCGGCCTGAGTCCAGGATAATGGTGGAAGTATCGGGAACCAGGTTCTTCCCACCACCTACATGACGGAATAGCGAGCTACCTTCCAGAGGGTCATCCATCTGGGGCCAGCCCAGAAAATGCTCATAAGCAAGAGGACCACGAACCGCTGCCCTCCGTGTGCAGGAACACGCACACTGAGATGACAAGAGCCAGTGGAGAAGTGGGCGACAGACCAGAAAATATAATACACAAACGGAAATTCATAAAACATGGTAGTTATGAGAATATATTTGAAAACTTACAGATGTGTTCCAATTTTGCTGAGAACAGGACTGACTCAAGGAGCTCACTCTTCCAGTGAGCAGGTCTGCATTGATATCCTGCCAGGTTTCCCATGCTCGACGCTCGTGATGTGTTGGGGGTGTTCAGATGCATCCCTGCCCCACCCATGAGGAGCGTTATCTTCACCCCCTCCGCATTTGTGACGGCCAAAAATGTCTCTAGCAGCTTCCAAATGTCTGTGGGGCACAACCACCTGACGTGAGCCTCTGGGATACAAGGTGGCCTTGCGCTGTATCCACATAGCACCCAGCTCTGGAAAGATCCTCCCCAGCCCCGGCGATGAGGACCAGGCCAGGGAGAGCAGAGGTGGAGTTTAAGAGGAAGCCTAAATTTGTCCACTGCTTCTCTGACTTTCTATATTTGTATTAATGACTTAGCTTACATTTTATGAACTTCAAATAAATCACCATGAACATACTCCACCTGCTCACCACCAACCCTGATCTATCCAGTGTACGTGGCCCAGAGCTTCTGCAAGGAGAAAATCCCTCTGCTCATCACAGTGAAGCAATTGTCCTGGTGGAAGCCGGCTGACTTCCAGCTCACCTCCACGGCCGTCTGCCCATTTTCATAAATGCCTTAGAGAGTGTCTGCCACCTTGAGCACCGTGTCGGACACCAGTGTCTTGGTTCACCTCCTTTTTTTTTTTTTAACACGGCAGTGGCCAGGGACTCAGGGTCACAGCTCAGGAACCAAGGCAAAGGTGTAAGTGTTTTGCCAACAAGCCATTTGTTCGTCCATGGCAGGGAGGGAGCCTGGGGCCCACGTGGCCTTCCTGCCGGGGAGGCTGCTGAGCCCTCCTCCCTCAGTGTCCCCGTGGCGGATTCGAGTTCCACGATCCACGTCCCGCTCTGCCTCCCCCTTCCATCCCACAGGTCCGGATAGACTCAGTAAAGGGCTCTTCTCTCATCAGTTTTAGAGGTTCTGTATCTGTTTTCATTGAACTATAGTCAGAATAATTTGGGGGGTTATTTAGCAATTGAAAAACCTAATACCAGACCAAATTTTCGTTGTGTAAACCAAAATACAAAGATCATGATATACACAATAGGTACTTAAATTTCAGCAATGAAAATTACGAAACTGTCCGGAGCTCCCATAGCCATCTTCTCCATGGCTTCAATTAACGAGTTAATTAAGGCGAGATGGCTGTGTAATTATTGATGAATTAGTTCACGGCTGCTCACGAGATGGAGCAGGATGTGGGCCTGTGTCACCGTGGGAGGAAGGCCCGAGGCCTGCGATTTCTGCCCCCACGCCTGCCCTGCTGCGGCAGCTCACAGCACCCCCTGTGGCGCCCAGGGGCACGTGCAGACCGCCCGCCGTGGCAGCGCACTGGGACCTCGGGAGCCGACGTATCCCTTCCCCGCCGCCCTGCCCTCTCCCCCCGGCCCTGGCCCTGGTCGTGTCCCCGCTCGTCACCATCCCCTGCCCCTCCTGCCGATGTCGTCGCCTGGTCAGGGAGGAAGCCAGCCCACCAGGTCACAGGGGTGGGGGTGTCTCAGGGCCCCTCCTGTGGGCACCCTCCGCTGCGCCCATGTCATCGGCCACACAGACTCCTCGCTGCCCACTGTCAGGGATTCCTCAGCAGGGCTGACAGCTGGGACAGCCACACAGCAGAGTGTCTGGGGGCTGGGGGACGGGGACGGCCATCAGGCAGAACACAGGCTGCCCATTCTCTCTTTCCACCAACGGTCTGGGCCTGCCTGGCTGGGCCCCTGTCCCCAGAGAGGGCAGGGTGGGGGGCTTCCTGGGGCTGCAGGGGCGGGCGGAGAATCTTTTGGATTCCTTGGAGCCACAGCAGCAGAGAAAACACCTTAACTCAGCTCAGGAGAGGGGGACCCCCTTCAGAGTGCAGCTGGAACAGGAAGCTGTCTGCCTGAGCTGTTAGGAAGATGCGGAGAAATTACCTAGTGTTCCCTGTAGAGGCATCCGCCGACCATCCCGGCCCAGCCGCTCAGCGCGGTGATAATATGCTCCTATCAGTTTTAATAGCCCCATGCTGGATTCAGGAGGTATTATGGATTGTACAGCAAGCATATTGTCATTAAATTAAATTTTCAGAACATTCCCCAGCTCATCACAAATACCACAGAGAGTAATCATAATCGGCTCTCAGCACATGTGTAATTGCCTTCAGCTGGCGTTTCTTACAGTTGACATTGCTCGGCAGCGATAAGGTGATTGGCGATTTGAATACACAGCTTGTTTCATAGCTGCCGTAATTGAAATATGGTATGTGTGAATGGAAGATTACATTAAGGCCTCGGATAATCACCTGACACGAGAGTAATTGAGTCTACAATCTGCCACTGGGTCTCTCAGGGAGGCGGAAATGAAAAGCAGCCGTTAGGAGCCGCGCTGCGGCTGGCGCGGGCGGCAGAGGCCGGGGACTCGGCGGCTCCCCGGAAGGCGAGGCTGCTGTGGGGACAGTGCGACGTGGCTGCGGCCGCCGGCAGGGAGCGGCAGCGGCGGGTCGAACCGCAGCACGCGTGCGTCTCCCTCACACCGTCTCTCACCCTCTCCCCGTCCGCCTCCTTCCTTCTGTCCTGGGGCCCTGCCTCCTTCTGACTGCCTCCCTGGGAGCCACACGCACACACACACGGGCTCACACGCACAGGCACGTACAGGCACATACAGGCATGTGGGCACACACTTGCATACATACAGGTACACACACACACACACACACACACACACAGAGGCAGGCACATGTGACTCCTACAGCGTGGAAATCAACCATCAGGCCTGCCAGGCCTGGGAGGCAAACACATCATTTTTCCTGGCCATACTGTGCTTCCTAACGTCGCCTTCTGGTGGAAACCCTCCTGCCAGCCCGACTCCCCAGTTCGCATGTAGGTGATGAGTGAGAAACTGCGGATCCCCTCCCTGCCGTCTCAGCGTCGTCACACATCCTATATCCTGAACTACATTGAACCAAACACCTGAAGACATTTGAAAACAGAGCTTGTTTATTGCTCCATATTAAATTTAGACAGTGACGTTTATTTAAATAATCTTGACAAACAATGGGCAGACAGAAATCAGAGTAACTGTTTTATTTTTTCATAGTCAAAAAACAGCGGAACATTTCATTTTACAAAATCTCCTCTGACCCCACACATAACGTTTCAAAATTGGAAATACCACCTTACTTAAAACCCTGAGATCCCATCTTAAAATCCAGTGATGCAGGAAGCGAGAGGCTGGCGTGAGCATGGTGCAGTGCTCCGGCAGGAGGGCAGCTTGCCGCTGCCCCGCGGTCAAGGGAAGTCAAAGGCACAAAACAAGAAGCAGACTTAGAAAAGGTCTCCCAACACTTGGCATTGTGGGTACTGCTGGCTCCCCGAAGTGTTCATCGTCTAGTAGGGAAAACAAACCAGGCAGAGAGCCCCACCCTAATGTGGCAAGTGGCATGATTTTCGGAGGGACTTTGGGATGGAGCCCTTTCCTAAGCAAGGACTCCAGCCTGAGCTGGAGGGAGGGGACATGCCACTCAATGGTGCATGGATGCAGCCAGTCCACAGGCCCCCAAAGGAACCCTGGCATTGGGGTGCAAAGGGACAGTGCCCAGGGAGCATGACTGAAGGCCCAGTGTCCCCTCTGCCCACCGGGCTTCCCTGTGCATGCACGTCCATGTCCCTGAGGACCTGCCGTGGGTGCTGCGGGACAGAAAGGCACTGGTCACATGCTCCTCTGGCATTTCCTTAGTTGCCTGTATCCCCCATGGCTCTCTCACAATTCGTGTGCTGCACACCTGTGCCTAGTACATAAACTGATTTGTGGAATTAATAAAATGGGTGATAATGAGAAGTGGAAACATTGATCCCACAAAAAAATTCACAGGAAAATAAATTTTTACTGTCCAGAACAGACATGCTCTAAATCTAACGAGTTGTAAATTCATTATTAAGGAAAATCAGGTTAAAAATTATCTATTGAGTGCAGAGAACAATAGTGTGAACATTTGCCAAGTTCTAATTATGTGCCAGACACTGTCCCAAGGAAGCACTGAGACCAGGTCATTAGACTGACCCCACCCTCAGAGGTGGGCCATCCCAACGCACAGGTGAGCCATGTCAGCGAGAGGCGCTCCGTGACCTCCCCACATGGTCGGGTGCGCGAATGGCACCGGCTGCACATGGACCCAAAGTGCTCTCTGCACAGCCGGCTGCACATGCGGGACCAGGAACGAGCTGCCTTGTTTCTCCCTGCTGTGGATTCGCTCCATTTAATCCTCTTCACTAATATGCAGGTCATATATTTTCATAAATCCCAGTGGAAACTGGGATGCAAAGCTATTAATGGTGTGGCGGGGCTATAAATGTGGATCCCTAACCACATGGGTCTCCACACGAGGGTCAGGGGCAGGCGTGACCCTCAGTCATGTGCTCCAAGGTCCATGGGCTGAGCTTCCCGGGCGGAAATTATGGCACATCGTTCTGATTAAGTTCCCTTCCGGAAGAAAACTCGTTTAAGCTCCAATTGCATATATTGTGTGGTATTTGAATCCTAGTGGGTTCAAAACTCTACAACTCACATAGGCTTTCATGATTTTGAAGATTTTTGTCTGCCATACCAACCGCATTTATTAATTAAAAGTCCATGTGCACGTTCTCCATTCTGCACGAACATAACGGCTCATGCTCTCTTACTATCTGCACAGACAGAGGACTCTGTTTGAGTCACCATGACAACTGCAAGCCAAGGCATTAATATCTTGGTGGGTTCCTTGAGTAACAAGTGAAAATTTCCATCCCTCTTTTGGCAGCGCACTGCTCGTGCACACATCGGCATTGTCAGGCACCCGCTCGGGACAGAATGCCATGTGCCAGGGATTTAGACCTGAGCCGTCTCCGTTTTGGCTGGACAGCCCTGGCCCAGTGAGGAGATATCAGCAAGTCCCTCCCCAAAGTGACCCAGGCTTCTCAGGGAGTTGCGAAGGCCAACCAACAAGGGCCTTGATGGACAAGGGGGGCAAAGGCACACACCACCGAGGGAAAGCAGAGCATGGGGAAAGCCAGAAGCCACCGTGACACTAACTTCAGACATTCACTCACTGATCTGTAAGGCTGTCCGTCCACCACAGTCTGTGGCCAGGCACAGGGTGAACACCTCTTATACACACAGCGTCTCCAGGTGCAGCGTAGACTCAGCCCTAACCCAGCCACCCAGGGGCTGTGCTCCCTGCACATCGCCTGCCTTCTCTGTGCCTCAGCCTCTTCCACTGCACAACAGACGCCTTAGCAGTGACTGTGTGGTGGGGCTGCTCCGAGTCCCGCAGGAGGTGTGCGTGGGAGCGACCGGCTCAGGGCCCCGTGCACAGACATGTACACCAAGAGCAGCTGTAGCCCTGAGGTTTGTTATTGGTCCTGAGGAGTGAGTCCTTCCACCTCAGTCATTCCACAAAGGAACAACGCTCTTTCGCATCCCCACCACCTGGGTTTACCTGCAGGTTGAAGGTTAAACTGACCCATCACACAACCCCAGGGGCCTCCCTCCAGTGGGCTTGGACATGGGGCAGGCACACTCCAGCCAGCTACAGCTTGAGCGTCTGCCATCCACTTGGGTCAAGATCATCCTTTCTGGTAGACAGAGGCACGGCCCGGGTTCAGGTCTGGATGTCGTCCCCGCCCTGCTGGTCACACACTGTATGACACTGAGTGAGTCCCATGACCCTGTAAGGCTGTTTCTTCAGCTGAAAATTGGAGATGATCACACCTTCCCCACCTTCTTCCTGATCTGTGGCAGAGATATTAAAATATATATAGTCATGGGAAGCCCCTGTGACAGCTGTTAACTGCAGCACGAGAACAAGGCACTGTTACCTGCAATGACCCCTTCTCTCCCTCATGCTTTACATTTGTGGTCACGTGTCTACCTTAGGCAGGTAGCATGTGACACACACAAGCAGCACAAAGTTGCATTTGTGTTGACAGATGATCTGAGAGACTCCTGGGACCCCACTGGGTCCCCCAGACCAGCAGAGGCAGAGATCCTCAGGTGCTCTTGACCTTGGGCTGCGTACCAACCAACCCAGCTAAAGGTATTGATGGTAAATTGCGGGAGACTTAAGAAGCTATTTCTTCGAATCAGAAGTCAGCTGGGCTTCAAGGAGCCTCTGTCCAGCCAAGGGCAGTAATATATCTGACTGTCCAAGCAGATTGAGAAACTCATTAACTCAGAGCTCACACCACACACAGAAGTGGTGGGCTTGGAATATGGACACCATAACCCACACTGAGCATAAAGAAGTAGGGACGACCTCCGTGTCTGTTGTCCAGGGCAGGGACCAGGGCCCCAGCTAATTCAGCACCAAGGGGGAAGCAGCAAAGTGGAAGCTCGGGTTACTCTTCTTTGTATGGACTTTCCCCTCCATAGATTACTGTCTTAAATGCTTCCTCACACGTGGGAAGGCCCTTGTGCTTCTTCCTGAGAAGCTGTCACAACTTTAGTTTGTTTGACCATAAAGTAGTGAAATTTTACAACATACAAAAAAATACAGTAGTATGTATGACACTGTCAATATCATTTATGGCACAATTTTACACAAAGGAAGAAATGTCATAAAAGAGAAATAATTCCTATCAACTGCCCTAAAATGACTCATGTCATAAATAAGTCAGATTTCTGAAAGAGAACCAATAAAGTCCTACCAAATACAATTTTTCCCACTAAATAATCACCCTGACCTTTTCCTGTAACATCAACCCCCTTAAAAAAAAAAAAAAAGCAAACACTGGTCTTGAAGGAACAGTAAAAAGAGTCCATCCCTGAAGGTTGGCAGTCTCTTTCTCAAAGGGGATTGGAGAAAGCTGGTGTCGATGTGGATAGGGGCCCCGCTGTCAGAGGTGGGGGGTGCCTTAGGGCGACAGGCAACTTGTCTCTCCTTTCATGACTCGGCGGCCGCCAGAGTATCGAGCCAGCCACGTGTTCATTCTCCACCAGTGGGGTGATGGCCACCTCATTCTCCCCTATCTACCTGTCCTCATTCCCACGCACAGACACATCCGCACAGGCACACACATGGGCACGTGTGCACTCGCAGAAGACACCCATGTGGGTTTGGTCTCCCGCGTTATGTCCAGCTGCTGGGGGATGGAGCAGCCCCCGAGCTGTGCTCTTCCTGACACACACAAGGTGCACGCTAGCAAAAGGGAGCTCGCGTTCATCTGGACCTTGACTGCTCTGTGTGGGACGTCTCGCACCCCGGTGCCAAGTGTTCACTAGGATTCAGACTCGAGAATGTGTGGAAGTCATGCTGGTAGCTTCACCCTGGCCTCCTAAACCAGTATTTTACCCATGGCAACATGCTACGTCTGTGCTTCCCATGTAAGTGCAGGCACACAAATGAGTTTGTGGTCATGTACATGTTATGCACAGATAATGTGAAGTATTGTAAATATTTAAAAACTCAATGACTAATAGAACACCAAACAAGAACTTCCAGATTTAATGACTAAAGTCTATTTCCTTACAAGAGAAAAATTAAACTACTCATTTCTTAATTCAGGGCATGTTTAAAAGCAAAAGATTCATATTCCTCTTGTCATGTCCTAAAAATCTTCAGCCTTTTTAAAGCAGAGAATCAACTTTCCAGGTTAATTTATTTTTTTAGTCTTTGTTTTACTTATTTTGTGTGTGATTTCATAATAATTATTTTCTGTTGTATTTACTATGAAAAGCAATGAGTCTGCTTTGATCAGTGGGAATTTTCAGCCAGAGCCTGTGGGTGCACCATCCCTATCTTGTCTTCCTCAGATCAGCTGGACTTTTGTTTTTGCAGTGAAAAACTAAAGCAATAGTAAAAACAAATGGAGGTTCATAAAGATAACCACAGGCAAGTGGTACAAATATACTGTTTTGTTTCTGCAACTTAGTTTACAGCCTCAAATCACTCTTTAATTAACGTTTCTAAATCTTGACAGAAAAGCATATTTGAATTTTCCTTAAAAATCTCTGGCCTTACCAGGCCCTGTTTCCCGAACTGTACATCTTCCCTCATGCATGCTGTTCAATTAACGGAGAATTTAGAGGGACCCCTAAGCCAGCATAGTGTTTGGGGGAAAGTTGGTATTCTACGAATGTGTCTTGTGAAATTATGAGATACTCACCAATGTAATTGGAAAAAGTTTTATATGTTGAATATATAATCACAGTTTCAATTTTATTCTAACACTTTGTCTATACTGGAAAACATGGAAACTGCCAAAGTTGAGCCGCTTGCTCCACTCCATCTCTGCCACGGTCACGAGGAATGGTTATCAAGTAAACACATGAATCAGAACAAAAGTCTTAGTAATTTCTTCCCCCATTTAAAATATTCACTTCTCTTTCTATCCTTCAGAAAATGGACCACTTTTAGCATAAGCTCACAGGCCTTTGTGTTGTCAATTCCTTTGACAGATTAGCCATTTGAATATCGCCCCTTCACACAAATATCAAGATGCAGCCCTGATCTGGAAGCCCTGGCCTCGTGACGGCCAGTCTTGCTGTGTAACAGGAGGGCACTTCGGAAAAGCCACTCTGGGCCTCCTCCTCTGCTTCACCTTGGCATGGCGTTTGCACCAGCAGAGCAGACGTCACTCTGGCTCCTGCATGTTTGACGGTGTTTGGAAAGAGCATGTACAGCCCCCGTGAGAAAGTGTCATATACTTTTGGATAAGGAAATATATTTCCCTTGGATTCACATCTGTGTACACATATGTCATTTTTAATGTTTTTTTTTTTTTACAGAGCAAAGAAACTCACAAACCATATTCTCATCCCTTTGAATTTTAAAGATCTCATGAAACTTAAATCATCAAATTAAGGTGCCAGTTAGTGGACTGGTCATCCTCATGTTCATCTCTGAATGTTATCCAACCATCGTGATAAACAATGGTAGGGATGCTGTTCTCACCGCCATGGCCCCTCCCAGCCCACCCAGCCCGGCTGAGCTAACACACCTGCTGCCGCGAGGATGTCCCCTTGTCTTTCCTGGGGTGCCTTACTTTGAAGGATGCCATTATCACCATTTCAACTCAACAAGGGCCAGGGATGTTGATTATAAGTCTTTTGATTATAAAAGCAAAGCAAAGAAAAGGTTTATGACTTGGAAATGCAAGAAAAAAAATGTTATTTTTGAGATGATATAACATTTTGGGGCCCAGAGACTCTACAAACAAATTACTAGAAATAACAAAATTCAGTATGATAGCCACACACAATTTAAAAAGCAACTTAAAAAGTCTAATTTACAATAACATCCTAAATAATAAAATAACTAGGAATAACTCCAAGATAGGATATGAGTTTTTTTAGTAAAATATCATTTGAAATACTGTAATATCTAAATGAATGAAGAGATATATGATGTCTGTTCACAGCATAGCATTATGTTCATATAATAGCATTATGTTCATAACAATATGAAAGAATAGTTCATATAGTACATGCATATGCGCTAGGCCCTTAAAAAGATATTCAACCCTATTTATTGTGGACCAGCTGTGTCCCAAATGTCTTTCTACATAACAGGGATGTGGCTATCAGCTATTATCCTGGGGATATCTCTCACACATGCAAAAGATACTTGTATAAAATAGTTCTCAACAGCATTATTTGTAAGTAACTTTAAATTAAAAAATTTCATTTCTATCAAGAGAAAACTGGAGAGGTCAATATCCAAAATATATAAAGAACTCAAACAACTCAATGCCACAAACAAAACAAATAATCTGATTAAAAAATAGGCAGAGGACATGAATAGTCATTTTTCCAAAGCAGGCATACAGATGGCCAACATGCACATGAAAAGATGCTCCACATCACCCACTATCAGGGAAATGCAAACAAAATCACAGTAAACACCACTTTACACTCTTCAGAGTGGCCACTATCTGCAAGACAAGAGATCGCAGGTGTTGGTGAGGATGTGGAGAAGAGGGATCCCCCGCACACCGCTGGTGGGACTGCAATCTGATGCAGATACTAGGGAGAGCAGTGTGGAGGTTCCTCAAACTATTAAAGAGAACTACCCTACAAGCCAGCTAGTCCACTTCTTGGAATTTACCCAAGGAAAACAAAATCACCAATTTGAAATGATATACACTGCCCTATGTTTGTCACAAGAGCCAAGATATGGGAGCAACATAAATGCCCATCAATAGATGAGTATGCAAAGAAGAATGGTACATATACACAATGGGATATTTTTCAGCCATAAGAAGGAATGAAATTTTGCCATTTGCAACAACATGGAAGGACCTAAGGGTATTATGCTAAGTGAAATAAGCCAGAGAGAGAAAGACAAAAACCATAGGATTTTACTTATATATGGAATATAAAAATAAAAAATAAAAATAAATACTCATAAACCCAGAGAACAGACTGGCAGTTACCCTAGGGAGGGAAGTTGGGGGATGGACAAAATAGGAGAAGGTGATAAAGAGGCACCAAAAAAAAAAAGATCAGAATAGAAAAAATTTGGAAGAATACTAATGAGTTCTACAGCTACATGTATTAACCTAGATAAATATCAAAAATTATGTATAAAGTGAAAAAAGCAAGTTTGCAGAAAACGTGTGGAATGATCACATTTATAAAAAAACAACAACCTGCAAATACACAAAACATTATTACATCATTTATGGATATATAAATAAGTACTACAAAATTTAAATTGTGTTTAAGAGATGAGAATCACCCAGTTTCAGGAGAAATTACTTTGGAAGGAAGAGAATAAAATGATGAAGGATACACAGCAAATACAAATTTATCTGCTTTATTATTTTAAAATGAAAAGGAATGAAGGAAAGAGAAATCTCTCAAGGAATTGGAGCATAATATCAAGATCTGATTAAGCTGGAGCTGGTTATGGAAGTGTTTTATATCATATACTATACTTTCCTTCAGACTTGAAACAGTTCTTACTAAAAGGCAGGCGGGAGGGAGAGAGAAGATCCCAGCAGCAAGGGTGGCACAAACCTCACTGCATGAACCTCAGAGAAGAGTGTTTAATATTTGCAGTTAACCCACTGGTGAAAGCTTCCACATATTCCTGATTTGTTTTGTATTTTAATTTTTATAAATTGTGTTCTTATTTTACCCTTCAAAGCCTGCTAGCCCTTCAGTATTCAGTTGTCCTCATAGACAACAGAGAAGGCATGCAGGAGAGTTTCTCCTTTTACAGGGGCGCCACCGAGGAACAGTTTTCCCTGAGAAGGCCACTGAGCCAGAAAGAGAAACGTAAACTCTGTAAAGGTGAGGGAACCTCTGAACACTCTTTGGTATTTTCCAGGCCAAATTCAGATGATATGGCCAACTCTGGGATACAGTCTTACTGCTTATGTAAACCAAGAGGCATTTCGCTAATCAGGAAGTCACTGCAATAACTAATGGGATATTTTGTGGTTTTTCTGTAACAATTGAGACCCCAAAATGAACACAGGAGATACCACTTCTCCCTTGACTCAGGAGTACACATGCGGGCAGCTGGATGGGGGCTCAGGCTGTGCAGCCTTGGGACACTGAAGCCAAATTAAAGATCTTCATAAAACACTAAGGTTTTGAAAGGCTACTTTTATTTCCCTAAGTATAAAATTTACATAAAACATACATCAGAAATGCAACTTAAATAGTAAAACAGTATTTTAAATGATTACTTCCTCTCAAATTTTTCCATACTTATTTGTACATATGTTTCTGATCTTATCTGTGCACACATACATTTACA
Source organism: Smutsia gigantea (assembly GCA_032199065.1). NCBI lineage: Eukaryota > Metazoa > Chordata > Mammalia > Pholidota > Manidae > Smutsia > Smutsia gigantea. Next base: position 88,085 of record JAVSCE010014790.1, read on the forward strand.
TGCATTTGCCTTAACTTCAAAATTGGACATATTCTTGCTATTTGACAAGTGATCTGGTTTTGTCAGTTTAAACAGAGCTAAACTGATTTACACTAAATGTTTAAAATGTATGCCCAGAAAAGGATGCAGAGAAACTTGATTATTCATACACTGCAGGTGGGAATGTAAAATGATACAAATATTCTGGAAAACAGTTTAGCACTTTCTTACAAAAGCAAACATGGAAGCACCATGACACATGGCACTCTTGGCCATTTACCCCTGAGAGACGGAAACTATTCTCACACAGCCCTGGACACTGAGGTTCGCAGCAGCTTCATTCCTAAGATCCCAAAACTGGAACCAGCCCAGACATCCACCCACGGTTGAATGGTTAAACAAATGGTGATGCATCTGTCCCGTAGAATATTACTTGGCAAAGAAAAGGAAGGGCTATTGAAGCAGCAGCCTGGATGGATCTCAAGGGCCTCAGGCAGAGTGAAAAAGCCCCATCTCAGAAGGTTCCTACTACTGATTCCATATTGAATGTTTTTGAAATAACAAGATTACAGGAAGAGAACAGATTAGTGATCAGCAGAGGTTACAGGAGGGAGACGGGAGGGTCTGTGGCTGTGCAGGAGGCAGCTGTGTGGTGTCAGAGCAGTTCCGTGTCTTTTTTGTGGTGGGGGTTTGACAAATCTACATGTACAATACAATCTCAGAGAGCTACACATGCACACATGCATGCACACACACTCACACACTCATTCATAATGATGGACCAGCCAACAGTGCTGGGAGCAGGGAGGCCAGCACCCCGCAGGGCCTCACACACACCAGCCGCTGGAGCCGCTTACACACTCAGCTCTTTGTCCCCAGAAGAGGGACAGCTTCCAACCACCAGGGCGACCACACACTGCTGCTGTGGCCACCCTGCCAGTATTTGCCAGCACCTGTCCACACCTGTCTGCAGGTGGCTACAGTAGGAAGCCCCTCTCATCTTCCTGCCCTTTGTCTCCCACCAGTGCCTCCAGGGGAGGATCTTAACCAGAAGCCACGTGGCATGAACCAGGTGACGGATCTGCTGGCCCCCATCCGGCAGTGGAAAGCAGAACACCAGGGCAGTGAAGGGCTGAGCTGAGACATGGCAGGTGAAGCACCTGCTGCTTCCGAGCATGGCACAGGCTTTGAAACTTTCCTTCATTCAAACCTCAAAGCAGCCTCGCAAACTGGGAGCTACTAGGATCTCCATTTTAAGGACGAGGAGGCTGAGTCACAAAGAAACTAGCTAGCTGGCCCAGCCCCATGGCTGGTGAGTGACCGCCACAGAGTCATACACTCAGAACTGGGGACCACCACCAGCCGCCTGCCCTTAGACAGTTGTTTCTATTTTTTTCAGTTAAAATATAATTATTCACCTTGTGCCCAGATTTTGGATTCTAATAGTATTCTCCAGCAAAAGGGACCAGGGCTCCATGAAGAAATGACTGGTTGTAGGGCTGGGGCAAGGTGAGCTTGGAGCATCTCTCAGTGCCCGAAAGAAGGAAGCGCTTATGACAGAGCATCGCTGGGGATCTGTCAGAGGGACAGGAGCCGACTAGAAGATCTGGAACAACTGAGCAACAAAATAAATAAAGAAATACTGGATTATAGCCCATGGCATGTAATAAATGTCCATAAGTGAGTACCAACCTGAATAAATAATTCAATATGCAAACAAATGGACAGCATGGAGCTCTCCCGTAAGGAAGAATTCCAAGCAGATAATTCCCTCACTCCTTAAATGCGGGCTGTGCGTGACTCCTTCCAAAGAACATGATATGGACGAGGGGACAGGGAATCAGAGTGGTTCCCCAGTGGAGTCACCTGATGGACACACCCCAGCCAGGGGAGGGGGTCAAGGTCACGGTCAGCAGGGATAAGCCATGTTGATGGCATGCCCCCTTGGTGTGAATGATGAAAGGGCACTTTGCCTCTGTGACCTTCCCAAAGCCCAGGCTCACCCTGAGAAAGACACGAAACCAAACCCGATAGAGGGTCAGCCTACGGACCACCTGGCCAGTCCTCAAAACGGCCAAGGCCATTGAAAATGAGGACAGGCTGAGTGTGGGTCACAACCATGAGGGGCCTGGTGAGACAAGACGACTAAACATATGGGATCCTGGAAGAGATCCTGGCACAGAGAAAAAGATTCTAGGTATAAACTATGGAACGCCAAAGAAGGAATAGACATTTTCAATAATAATGTATCAAAATTGACTCACTGATCCTAGTGGATGTACGATACTCACATAAGACATTAATAATAGGGGAACTGCTGTACTGTCTTTACAATTTCCTGTGAATCTAAAAATCATCTATAATAAAAAGTTTATTTTCAAAAACAATTACTGAAATCCACCCTAAAGCAATTGACACTCCATGAGGTTCACGTTTTAGTAACGGGGAAAGAGGTAAATTTACCACTTACTATTTTATTTAAAGCTACCTGCTTGTATATGAAGACACCTGTTACATCCCCTAAACTAGCCTCTTCCTGCTCACACGGTTCCCTCAGCCACATGTGTGCTCAAGGTGGCTGGCTTTGATGCCCACGTCTGGCTCGGTGGCAGGACTGGGAGGTGAAGCCCTGGGGAGCCCCAGAAGGCCTCTCCTCTCCCCAAACACAGGTCCACGTCAGCATCCTCAGCTCCTCTTCCACGCGGTGACAGAGGGAGACCAGTGCTCTCCCCATCAGGGGGTCGCCCGTTGGAAAGGCACCAGAAGGAAGGGCTACGGGTGACAAGCACAAGATGGCCATCTCAGAAGAGCCCTTGGAAACACTGCACAGCCTCCCCAACGTGCCGAGAGCTGCCCTGTGTCCCCACGGCCCTGACGCTCGCTTGGAGGTCGTACAACAGTAGTCCTTCGGTCCAGTTGTTTTGAGTGAATAAGACTGAGGAATGTAGAGACACGGCCGAAGCTTTTGAAACGTAGAAATAGACGTTTTAAACAAAACTTTCAAGGAGGAGGATGTAGCTGTTCTTCAAATCATCTGAAAAATGAAAATCAGGGAAACATCTGAGGTATTTGTTCACTGTTCTTATTTTTTTTGGACAATGGTCTCTTTGATTTTCCTTCCTCCTCAAGTTGAGGAGCTGCTTCAGCAGGAGGAACGCACAGCCGACACCCTCCGGGCCCCTCTCCTCCTGTCCTTGCTCTAAGCTGCATTACATGGTGGGTCTGTGGTGGCCTGGGCATCTGACGTCGCTGAGAGTGAATTATTCATGACTGCAGACGGATGAAATGCGGAGTCAGGTGGAGTCCCCTGAACTTGAGAGGTCTTGTGGGTGCAGGTTTTCAGTGGGGTGCCTTCTCCTGCGGTTCTGATCAGTGCGACAAACCGGCAGCCGTTTGCCCACCCTGGAATCAGATGTCATCACTCTGCCTGGTGTGAGCTCTAATCCTCACCATTAAGTAAGATGAACTTACTCTTCCCAAACATTAGCTTCACCGCGCCCCCGTAAATAAGAAGAGACTAAAGATCCCAAAATGCCCCAAAGTTATTCTCTAAAGACAGAGCTGCTGATGACTTATCCTAGATCAATCACCATTGAAGGTCGCCTGTCCTATTTGGCAATATTTGCTCAGTAACTAATAAAGATCAGCCTGCAGTTATTTATATTAGGTTATCATCTCTCCAGGGGGAAGCTTAATCCATTTTGCAATGTTTTTCCCAACAAGACAACATGAGTTTCTCCGTCTGAAAATGAATTAAGTACACGGTTTCTAAATATGGGATCTGACATTGTTCTTGTTACAAAAAGCAATTTATTCCCCAAAAGGCTTACACTTCAAAGGTTATATAAAAAGGTTCAAATATCAATGCTATCCATTTTTCAATTACCGGGCTTCCTAACACCACTAGCTCTTGGACAGATAAGCAGTGGTATCAGTTTTCTTATTCAACATCTTACAGGTTTCCAATTCCACAGCCCAGAGAAAGCAAATTTATTGTAATACATTTCGCTGCTTTGGAAACACAAGTATCCAGTCTGTTTCCTCCACAGTCTATAGAAGGTATCAAATGGCATCTTAAAGCGATATTTATGAAGTCCTGATATCAACGACTGCAATTGCACATACAGTCCCCAGTGTCTCCCTATAAATAGTCTCACATAAGGAAAAGGTAAGGTAGCTGGGGAAAACTATTTTCACATATGAAAATTAAGGAGCCATGAAAACAATCCAAACATCTCCTCAGAGATAATCTACAGACACTTGTGTTTTCCGAAGAGGGAAGAAAAAAAAAAATCCTCTCGTCTCAGGTTGTACCAGCAGATAAAAGGTAGTAGTGTCATCTGTACTTTTTTTTGATAGCCAGGAAGAAATCTTTGGATTGTATGTGAAGAATTATATATGGTAAAAAAGAACAGTGCCCCAATACCCAGAAAAAGACATTTTTTGCTGTCAGCTCAATCGTGTCATACAAGGTATTTATGATTGGAATGTTTAGTTTATTTATTTGTGTTGATCCTTCTCAGCAACAAACAAAACTTTTTAAAGTAAAAGAAGCCAATGATTCTGTAATATCTTTCTACATTGACTAATAGCAACTACTCTGGTTGGGGTGAACATTTAATAATGTAGGGAACTGTCAAATCACTCTGTTGTGTACTTGAAACCAATAGAATATTATACATAAACTGTACTTCAACTAAAAAAAGAAGAAAAAAAACAGAAATCACATTGTCCTAGTGGGAGGCGATGCTGGTCCCGGGGTGTCCCAGAGGCCAGAGACTGTGGCTGGAGGGTGAGGCAGGGCGTGCAGCGCTGTCCGCAGAGCGCAGCTCATGCTAGCCCTTGCACAGCAGCCAGGGACGGGCTGGCAGAAGGGAGCCACTGACCCCAGGCGGGAGCTGGGCCGGGAGCAGGGCAGCCCAAGCGGGCAGCCCAAGCAGGCAGCCCCGCCGTCTCCCACAGCCCCAGCGGACACTTGGGTTTGGAGGCAGGTGGGGCCCCGGCGCCAAGTGAAACGGTCCTTGTCCAGGCTGCGCAGAGTTTGGAGAGGCAGCAGCGGGCCTGAAGCCAAGCGCAGCGGGTCCCAGCATGAGCCTGCTGTCAGCCCCCCCCCACGCACCAGCGGGTGTGTTCCTCCCAGCACACCCGCCTAAAGGCCCGCCTCGCCTGGCACCCACTCCCACCCTCCCTCACTGTCAGTCTCCCTCCATACACTGAGTCTCTTTCATTTTCCAAAGATGTCCCTCATGTGTCACCCACACTTTCTGAAGGAAAGCCCATCTCCATCTTGAGCTTTCTTGCTGCCTCCCAACACCAGAGGACGTGCCTCTCTGCCCCTGGGGCCAGGGGCTAAACCAAGACCATGGCCCATGGTGGCCCTGTCCAGACACTCAGCCTAGGGAGCGACAGAAGCGTTTGGGGGCTGAGGCCACTAATTGCAGAGCTAATCGCCACTCCTCTACCTGTTATGGGTTGAACTGTGTCCTCCCAAAAAATACTTTTGGTCCCAAACCCCATCCCTCCAAATGTGACCTGACTGGGAAATAGGGTCGTTGCAGATGGAATTAGGATGAGTCCCCCTGGAGTAGGGTGGGCTCCTAATGCAATATGACCAGCGTCCTCATGAGAAGACAGAGACCCTCGGGAGAACGCCTGCTGGTCACAGGGCAGGGATTGGAGGCAGGCAGCTGCAGGCCAGGGGCACCAGGATCACCAGGAACCCCCAGAAGCTGGGAGAGGCGGGAAGGACTCCCCTGCAGCCTTCAGAGACAGCATGGCCCCGCTGACACCTGATTGTAGGTAGACCTCTGGCCTCCAGAGCCATGAGAGAACACATTTCTGTTTTTTTAAGCCCCTGGTTTATGGCACTGTGTTACGGCTGCCCTAGGAATTGGATACACCATCCATCATTTCAACAAAGGTCGTCTCCTACTGAACCTACGTCCATCACCACTCACCATCACTCCCTGAGAAAGCAGCGGCTGAGTAGGTGTGAGTGTCCAGGTGTGGGTAAGCCACGACACCTGAGAGGCAGGCCCTGCTTTCCTGCCAGGAGGGGAGGTTGTCGGGGGAGCGTGTGTGCGTTTGCAGTTGGGGTAAGTCTACCTGGAGTCTGGAGTGCAGACCGGATGCTGTGGGTGAGCTGGTATGTGATCCACTCTAAACACCATTCACAATTAATTTTCATAATTTACTGCCAATTAAACTGTCAAAGATCATTGACAATGCCTTCTTATTAGATAACCACCCTGTTATTGGCTTGAATAAATCTCTCATGAAACAAATATTTATTAACATAATAAACAATCATTACTTTATTCTTTTCAAGCACATATTTATCAGTCCCTATGTTCAATTGAATTTGAGGCATAATGAAGCAAGAATTACCAAATTACTAAAGGAAACCTAAGACTTTGGTCCAAAAGTTCAAATACTTGGGAGGAACTAACTGTTCTGGAGAAGCTGAAGTGCTGCTGAGTGGGCACTGGCCCTGCCGGCGGGCCTTCGCCTCGGAAGCAAGCTTGCCAGCTCAGAATCTGACCTTTGTTTCATGCACTTTGCTCAGGAAAACGCGCTACCCAATATCCACAGCCTCATCACAGGAAACCTCACGAGCTCCGCGCGTCCGTTCCTGACTTTCTGGCTTAGATGGCCTCCCAGTCTTCAAAGAAAACGTCATTAAAGGGCATTTTTCTCATGTTCTACATGGAGTGTCCAAAGACAACTGGCTTTTTAATGGATTTATTCCTTAACTTTTTATTCCAGGAACACCAAAGAAATTGAGGAAAAAATGCAATAAACTTCCATTAATATTTTGATGGAAGAAAGGCAGATTTCTACGGTCATACTCGACAGCTGCACCTACTTTCTGAGCTATATTCCACCTAGATGATGACAGGTATTAGGATGACTAACATGTAGATAACACTTCCCAAGTCATAACTTCTGTAAGCCTTTTCATGTGATAATCCCTATGGCCCCAGTGCTACTCCTAGCGTCTCTGAGACATACTCTTCCCGCACTTTATCCCCGAGGAAAGTAAGACAATGGAAAGCCAGCCCCAGCGTTTAAATTGGAGCATCACAGGGAACCATGCGCCATTCCTCTACATCCTTTGTGCTGCCCAAGAAAGTCCTAAAGGATATGTAATACCCTGATGACCTGGGTGGGCACGGGGTGCCGGGCAGAGCCCCTTGGAGATGGCTCGCGGGCCGCTGGCCTGGGAGGGCGGTGAAGCTCATTCCCACACACGGGAACCGTAGCACGTCTCGCACATGCCCCAAGCTTTGCCTTTAGACTCTGATGCTTTCTCCTCCGCTCTTGGTAATCAGTGATGACCCGCGTGTAAGTGTAGTACTCACACTTCTGCCGAGAAGCCAGCTTAATAGCGAAAGGCCGCCGGTTCCTTACACAGACGAAAATCAAAGGATCTAACCTTTTTCATAAGCCAAGTCCTTAAGCACACCAAGAGGTATTGTGAATTACTATTTCAAAGCAATAAAAACAAAACATAAAATGGCCCTGGGACAGCCTATGCTTTTTATTTAAAAGCCAAAGGGTATGAGATTGTTTATGTGTATCAGCAAGTTTTGCTCAGATCGGATAAATATATTGATCAATTTCTAAGCGTGCATTTGCATGTTTTCAGGCTTGGCTGGACTTAGATCCCAAATGGAAGCCTCAAATCTCAACTGCTATTTGCAGCTTTATCTTAAAAAATATCTTATATCACTGTCTCTCTATGAAAACAATTACAGTGTCACTTGTGCGATGTTTTTTTCTTAAAATATTTAAAAAGAATATATTCTTAACTGCCGTTCGAGGCCTAAAGTAAAGTTACATTTGCTATAGTCATTATAATTTTAAATATTTTAAGCAATGTTTGTGCTTAGCTCCTTTTCCTAGTCAATATCTGTATGCAGAATGAGATATGAGCCGTCAACATTTCATACAGCGTTTGCCATGGACGTCTTTATTCTAACTCATGCATTAGGAAGACTAACACACTGGTCTAAATTAGGACTTTTTCTCCCTCTCTGCTGGTAATTAGCACTCGAGGGGATGGGTCTGAGTTAACTGTTAATAGTTTAGAAGTAAGCCTGAATTTTAGAAACAGCCCATTCTCGGACGCAGTAAAAACCTGATCCTTCCTCCACCTGAGTTCCTATTTTTGTCCAGCACAGTTGGCTACCACAGAGACATAACTTCAAAAGCCACAGAAGACATTACTTCATTTTTTTTTTTAGTTCAAATGAATCTTCCCTTATGCAATACCCTCCCATAATAGGAAGGTATAGAATGGTTTCTCAAATACTTTATTAAGATCATTTTGTTAGAACACTCAAATAAGGACCCTTGGAACCTTCTGCACCCTATCTTTCCCATAAAGGCCTTTCTTCCCATAAGGTGGCCTCATGGCCCCAAAAGCCCCAAACCACAGGGCTTGTGACCAGAATGACTTCTCCTAGGACACTGAGTGAAAGCCTGGGGCTGGCCAGATGCCCCTGGAGGCGGAGGACTAGGCACAGGCCTTCAGAGTGTGATTCCTTCAGACATAGGGTGGGGCCGCCTCAGGTGTGACCTTACCTTGGCACACCTGTTCACGGCGCCTGCATGGCAGCAGCCAGCTGCCTGATTCACTGCTCCTGAAGATAGTCCCTGCTTAGTATCTGGGTGCATGTGGATGAAAACCTTACTACACTGTACATTGCTGGAAACAGCTAAACTTCCATTGACGTGTGAACCCTTTGAACAGAAGACACCCTACAGAAGGACATGCAAACAAGGACTGAGTAAAACCATGTGCTTTCCAACGACAACCATGCACATGAGCTCAGGTACATTGGCCTGGAACCCAGTGAGCCCAGCACCCTTAGCAACCTGTGAATCAGGCAGCACCTCTGTGCTCTGGAAGGTCTTCAGAGCTGGGGGACAGGGTCCCCTTCAGCCTAGAAGGGGTTGCACGGGTGAGGTGACGCCTTTCCACCTGCTTCCTCTGTTAAACCCTATGAGGGGGGACAATTCACATTCCATCACTTACGCTCATTTTATTCATACAATTCAATGATTTTTAAATTGGCTGAAGTGTGGGACCACCATCTCCATGTACCTGGAGGACATCCTCATCAATACAAACAGAGGGCCCGTGCCCAGATGCAGCCCAGCCCCAGCCTAGGCACTCACCACCTTTAAAACTATGGTTGTCTAAACCCCACTGCAGGAGGACTGAGCTTGACCCAGATTGGAGAACCACCCGGCGGGTGAGAACCACCCTGGTGAGCTGGCTCGGCAAGGGAGCTGAGGGGAGGCACCAGGGTAAACGGTTCACAAGAGCACCATTAAGGGATCAGCAATCCTTCAATTATCAGAGAACAGGATGCTTGAGTCCAGGTAGTGCGAACCAACCACTACTGTATTTCTCACAGTGTTTGCATAGAGGGTGCTTGTTAATGTAGAATAAGCCTGACTTTATAAACATGTCAAACCTGCAAAGATCTTTCCTTCAACCATATTTTGTCTCGATGTCAGAACCTAGTTAGAAAACTCTGTTTTTCATATAAAGTTCCAAAGTTGATTAAGCCTCAGTAACAATGAAACCCCATAAGCCCTGTACCTCCGCAGACCAACACATTTCCCATCCTGATAAAAGCCAAATGGGTTCATCATAATTAATGCTACAGGACAAACCCTGCATAATAATAATTAGCCACATATTGTTAAATGCTATCAAAAATGCATGGCATTTAATTAGCTTGAAGCAACATTCTCTGTACATCACAAAATGAGCCAATGTTATTCTTGGGGTGATCACTCTTCAGCAGGAAGTACTTTTGTTAACAGTCTTTTAATGTATTTATTAGTACTTCAATAATATTGGAGCAGTGCACTAGCAATTTAGTTTAAATATTCCATTTCAATTAAACATTTGACCTCTTTGAACTCTCTGGAATTCTCAAATTAGGGATTGGTTTGTAATCACGCTATTTGTGGATACAGTATAATATAATAACTGTCGGCTTTTACTGTTTCAGTACCTAATGGAGATGGCGTTCTGTATAATGAAAGATTTCCAACATATCGGCACGAATTCCCCAGAAGGTAGGGACACAATGTCACTCAAGGACATGAAAGAAAAATTTTGGCGATAGCTGATGCACAGGCAGGAGCTCAGACTCAGCAAACGTGTGTTCTACTCCGAAGGCAGCACTGACTTCAGTGTTTCCTAGGCAAACTTTTCTCTCCTGCGTATTTTTTTTTCAGTGAAATGGGATAATATTGTTAGATTCATTTTAGTTCCCAAAGCTCCTAAACCTATTAGTCCCCAACTTCTTTCTAAATGACTTTCTGCTAATTGGTAGTAAGAGTGACTTTAGTAAAATGTGGGATTATGATTTAATCTTTTATGGGAAAAATTATCATCGTAATAATAATATCCTCATTTTTATGAAAATAAAATGAAATGATTGTCATGTTGGATTGGCCTTTAAGCATCACTGTGGCAACTTTCTCCTATAAATAAATAGCTCAGCTGTGATATGAGTGCAGTGCTGTGTGCGTGATCAAGCATTCATGAAAGTCTCTGAATGTCTATTGAATAAAGATGGCACTTCTTGGTCATATGTTGTATTATCATTTCCTGAACTATTGTGTTAGTTTTCCATTACTCATCAACAAAATTAGGCATGGGCAGGACATAGTAGGGTCCATCCTGGGCAAAACTCCCATTTGTGGACCTGGGAAATTAGAAAACAAACTATTGCCCTCAAAACGCAATGACGCGATGACACTAGAACCAATGATAGACATTGGTTCACGAGGGAGAAAGGGAAGGGGAGAGGAGTCACTGGTCCCCAGCAGTTCACCAGCAGGAAACTCATCGGGGCTCCAGCTCTGGGACCAGTCCCTTATTGCTTGTGGTTCTACCCCGAATCATTTTTTTCCTTTTCTCATGAAAGGCAGCACTTATTTTCTGCTGGGTGGTTCATTAGTCTGTTCCCAGCTTGTCAGATCTTGGGGACCTGGCGGCTGTCCCTCAGCTGTGTTCCTTCTGCTCCTTTGAAGCAAGCTGGCAGTGTATCTGCTGATACAACACTCTCAAGGACCTGATGGGTCTCCCGTGTGTATCACAGAGGCTCACTCCAGTAAACAAGGGGCTCATCCGCAGATTTTCCCCTGTAACTCCATCTGCACGTTCGGCTTTTGCTGAGAGAGTGGAGGGACAAAGTCATGTACTTCCTGATGCTCCCTGGTTTGATCGAAGGGTCTCTGTGCCACACCCCTACTCTCATCAAAGAGCTTGTATGTAACAGACTTCTCTGACCTTTGGCTCTTTCACTGGTGTAAGTGAAAGACTGTACAGACGCAGCCTCAGCTTTTCCTCTGGAGCACACTTTCCCATTCGTGAACCTCCTGATTTCCCAGTGCATGGCATCTGGGCAGGTTGGGGGATTTCCCAAATCATCAAGTTCCTTTTGTTCCTCTTGTTTAATAGTTCTTCTCTCAACTTCCTTCCCTTCTTGCATTTTCCTGTGAGCACTGAGAAGCCAGGCTACAGCCTCAACACTTTGCCAAGCAGTCGTTCCAGCTGAATGTTCCTTTCCCAGTTTGCAGGCTCCATGGGCTGCGTGGAGGAAAGGGTTGCCCTGCCCTGGTGGGACCGCCCCTTCCCCGTCCACAGGAAGGCCCTCCTCCTTCTGAGCTCTCACGGGCAGCATCCTCCTGCCCAGGGTCCCACCAGCACTCTCCAGGGGCTTTTCTTCAAGTTCATACTTCCATCCATAGTCTGCTCAATGCATCGAGGTTTCTCCTGTTGTGCCCTTAAACTTCCAGCCTCCCCAAGGTCCAGTTCCAAACCCATTCCCATGTTTTTAGGCATTTTTTTATAGCTACACCCCACCTCAGGCAAAGGTGTTGAGATCTTCTATGTAGTCTGGGGCTTAAGAGTCCATCTACCTCAATAATATCTATATATATGCATGATACATATACATATATATATGTATATATATATATACACACACACACACATATTGGTTCTACTTCTCTGGATTACTGGATTATATATATACACACATACCATATATATGTGTGCATATATGGAAGAATGTTTTATATTTTAACATGTGACATATATTGTATGTTAAATATAATTATATATGGGATATATGCAATTGGCTGTGTAATTGTGGGGGCCAGCGTTCCAGCTCTGCAGGACAAGCCATCCAGCTGGAAGCTCAGGCAGGAGTTAATGCCGAAGTTTTGAGAAGATTCCAGCTTTTCCAGAAAACCTTGGTCTTTGTTCTTAAGGAATTCATCTGATTGGAGGAGGCCCAGCACATGGGCTAGGTGACCTGCTTTACTCCCGGTCTGTGGGGGGAGAGGACAGCCCCACGGAACACCGTCCCGCAGCTCCTGGGCCAGCACCTGAGTGCCAGGACCACAGCCTTGCCCCGGGCACCTTCCCTTATCCACCGAGCTTCCCTCATTCTGGCTCTGGCCGTGACTCTGCTTCTCAAAGGTTCCTTACCCTATGGCCCAGCTTCATCATGCTCCCCAGGAAGGAGACTTGGAGGACACAGATGTAGGAGGCATCTGACTTGGGGACCAAAGCAGGACTCTGAGATGCATTTGGGGACAAAATACAGAGATGTTGGATGGGAGGAATAACGCAAATGGGGGCTGGAAAATAGCATTGGACATAAAAGCAGTACCTCAGGGAGAGCAGGAAGAAGAGTGTTTTATTTAGTGTGAAGGAGACCACATTAGCTTGTGCTTGTATTGTATGACTGTGAGAAGTATGTCATCTTTAAGTTAGCAATACCTGAGGATTAAGGAAAAATTAGAAAATTGTAGAAAAGTAGAACGCTTAAAAAACAGCCTTGGCTCCACAGCGCAAGCATGCGTGTATGGACATGCTGGTGTGTGTCCTGTGGATTAATGGAGCCGTAACACTGCCTACCTGAGTCCTGGGGGAACCTGCCAGGCCGTCAGCACAGGCTGAGGGGAGGACGGGCGACGTGCCGCAGGGGCCCTGCAGACGCTCCCCGCAGCAGTGGGCAGCAGCTTCGAGCCCACGCTCTGCATAGATCATATGTCCCCTTGAAGGCCTCTGTGTGGTGGTCCAACTGCTCCTGGAAACGCTCACACAGGGAGCACAGGGGTGACACAACCATGTCGCAGGCCAGCCTGGGCCGGGACTCAGGGAAGACAGAGCTGCCTCCTCCCCAGTCTAACTAATCTGCATGCCGCAGTCCAGCGCTGCCTTATACACCTTTCTATGCAAATTTGCAATCGGTCCCCTTCCCACCTGCCTGTTTACTTCTTTCAAACTGCCTTTGATACATTGAGCTCCCGTGTTGTGCGAACTCCACCGGCACCAGCCTCCTGTCAGAGCCACCATGTGGCGGGCATCCCCAGTGCTAAGCTCTCAGACCTGAAGGAGAGCCGCGGCCCTCAGGCCGCTCAGCACCTACAAGACGGGGCCCTTCTCTGCAGTGCCTCTTTTCCACCACACGCTATCACCTCCCTCCTTCCCACAGCACCCATGCCTCAAGCCCTCCTGTGGGGGCAGCAGAAGCTAAGCATGGGAGGCCCTGTGCGGCCCAACACCAAGCCCTGCGTCTGCTGTGTGACTCTGCTGTGTCACACGCCCCATCCAGGCACCGAAGCCCTGGAGGGTTTACAACAGGACTCAGTCTACAGCAGGTGCTCCATCAACATCCTTGAATAGTGACTGCAGGATGTAAGCCTCAACCAATGCTCACTGTCCTGGGGAGCCGACTGCTGACCAGCTGGCCTGTGACTTCCGTCCTGCCATCCTCTGTCCAGCAGGGCCGCTGAGTGGAGAGGGTGCGGCATTCATGGGGACTCTGGAAATCTCAGCCGTCCAGTGAACATAAATGCCTTATTTTATTTTATAAAAGTGAAAATCAGTGCAAAGAAATCCACCAACCAAATATCAAAAGACAGGATCAGTATCCCTGATTTTTCCTTCAGCCAATAGGTCTTCAAGGTGCTGCCACAGATCCTACCTTTATCTGCAATGTTGGTCGTTTGTATCATGGGTTTTTTGCATACATTTTGACTTTTTAAATTACATTTAAAAATGACTTACCTTTATGTGTGAACTCTTTGGAGCCCTTAACACTTTGCACAGAGATGAGTGCCGTGCTAGCCGACCCCACCCTGCAGCCTCAAGGAAGTCTTCGCCTTGCCCGTCATGGGCCTCTCCATCAACTGCCAGTTTCTAGTGGGGTCCAGGGTCCAGTCTTGGGGCTTCATTTTTGGCCCCAACATAGATGTTCTTTTATGCATATATCTTCTTGGATATATTCATGTGAGACTTGAATAAGATTAAATGCTCAGCTTATGTTATCAAAGCACCCAAAGCCCTGTTATTTTTTATTTGTGCTGTCTTTGCTACATATTTGGTTAGCTGATATTATTGTAGAGGAATCCTTCATTGCCGTGGATATGGAAATGTATGAATCTATAAATGAGAGATTTTGCGTTTATATATCTATATTACTAACATAATCCTAAGGCCAATAATACAATGAAACCAGCCTCCAGAGGAATAAACTATTTCATTTCGAAGATGACAAAGTTTTCAGTGTGTCTAAATCGCCGTGACATGGAAAGATGTTTGGTGAGACTCACCGGGCCCTCCACTCCTCTGACGGCAGACCTGCGCCCCCAGGCAGGATGCCCACGTGCAGCCCTGGAGACCCAGCCAGTGTTGAAGGACCACAGTCAGAAAGTGGATTCTGAAATTATGTGAAAATGGGAGGCAGGGATGGACTACAAGGTGGTCTGATTGTTTTAGAAACAATTTGTAATTAGTACCAAAACCCAACTAAAGAAAGCTTTCAGCAAATACCACGTGATGTGTCCCTCATGGGTATCATAGGCTGTTTCACTGAGGATACAAGGTGTCAGCAATGTGACAGCCGCACGCTTCAGTCTGTCATGCGGCTGGAGTCAGACTACATCAAACTGTCAAGGGGACTTGGGAACACAGAGAAGTTTCCCAGCGATGGGGTGGCTGGGCCTTACTGCCTGGGCAGGATCTCCCTGCCCACCTGCATGGCCAGTCCACCTCGGGATCCAGGCTGAGCCCAGAGCTGTGTGAGCCACTGGGCAGGGTCACAGTCCTGTGCACAGGACAGTCCGCCACCAGCTGATGCTGGGGCCCCGTACCCACAGAACAGTGACTGCTCTCAGCTTTTGTGGGGCTTGTGCTGGGAAGAAGTATTTGTGGCTAGCCCGTGTACAGCAAGTAGCAAGTGCACCTCTGATAACTGGCTGGTTCCAGTACAGGCTCCTCCTTAAATACGTCACCTGGTCTTGGCTTCAACAGGTGAAAAACCAAAGTTCAGCAAGTGTGTAGTAAATTAACTACCCAAAGAGAGGTCTGGACGTTGTCCTGGCTCCAGGGGGTCACCTCTGCACTCGGCATTTCCTGAGAAACAGGAGGTCTCTGGAATGCACCGTGGGCCCCAGGACCACACTGGACTTAGGCTAATGAGGCAACCTACGTGGGGCTGGTCACAGCAGAAAGACCAGCCATGGCATGGGGGTGGGGCTGGCACAGGAGACACCAGCCTGCCTCGCGGGACGGGAGGCTGGAGTCTGGTAGCGCAGAGCCCACTGACTCCATCTGTCATGGCTACGCAACAAAGCCCCATGGAAACTGGACTGCGACTCGAGCCGGCTCTCTGGGCTGGCAGCATTGAACCATACAGGGACGCGGGATGCCAGGAGAGTCGCCTGTCCCCGAGGTGACACAGCCTTGCGTCAGAGCCCACCCAGGCAGACTGTGCCCCATGTGTCCCCCTGCAGCTGCTCCTGGTGCTCATTCTTCCACGACAATGAAACAGTAACTGCCTGCACGGCACTTTCCCGAAGCTTCTGAGTCCTTCTGGAGAACCGTCAACCTGACCGGGTCTGTGGGAACCCCAGATGTGTAGCTTGCTGGTCTGACCCAAATGTGAGGCTTTTGTCTGAAGCCAGGATGGTCCGGGCTCCTGCCTGTGACCCTGCAGCTGTCTGTCTAAAGCCAAACTTGTGGGGTGCTGCCCTGGCGCACCTTCCTCCTCCCAGCAACTTGCCCCCTCACCTGGAGAGGCTGTTCTCTTTTAGTTCTGTGAAAACTGCCTTCTGAAAAGCCAAACCAAATCCTACTTTTCCCAGCTCAGGCCGCCCTGGCCCCTGCAGTACTAACTCCCTATCTGGTGCCCCACACTCCTCCGCACACTTGTCTGGAGGAGCCCCACCCTGGCCACAGGCCTTCCCTGGTCTCGCTCCTTCTGTGGCCTCTAAGCCTGATGTCCACGCATTTCCTTCTGCTACACCCTGTCTGATTTTCTGTCTTCAGTGAAGCACAGGCCTTGCCTGGGGACACTGACAGCACCAGCAGGTGTGCAAAGCACCTCACCTATGTCTTCTTACGCAGTTCCCTCCAACGGAGACAGGAGCTGACCCTAACCCCATTTGCAGATGAGGAACCAGGTTTTCACTGGGAATGTAAGTGCTGACGAGTGTTCCATGGGCTTCTCTGGCTCTGAGAGGCATAAGCCTGGCTTCAACCAAGGCTGCAGAGAGCCGTCCCCACGTCCACGGTGGAGGCTTCCCAGGCCTCTGTTCACCTTGCTCTCTAGCTTGTGACTTAATCTATTCACGCCTGTAGCACTTTCCCCTGAAATTTCCTGTCTCCTTTCTTCCCTTTCCTCAAGAATATTCTTTCTGTCTGCTTCTCAAAATTGTATACATCCTTCAAAATCTAGTTAAACCATGCCGTCACTGACACTCCGGAATGCGGCATCGCGGAGTGAAGGCCCAGCGGCTGACTCCCCGGGCTAGTCCGTACCTCTGCCCAGCACGGCTCTGTCCACCGAATGTCATGTGCTTACATGCCTCACCTTCCCCACCAAATACTGAGCTTGTTTGGAGGCATGATGGGTCCACCATGTTTTCAGCTCCCTGTAGCATCTGGCGCATAGAGGGGCTCACAATTTTTTAAATGAATGATTCAAGATAATGAAAGTCAGAATTCTTCACTCTTTTCTAAGACCTTCTCTACTCTAGAGAATCATATATAATTTAGTTTTATTACATTTTAAAGAGCATAAAATAAGCTTACACATAGATATAAACTAAGCTAACCACACACACAGAATAATTATGAAGTCAATAAAACATTCCACATCCTAAGAACACGTGTCGATAACCCTGCCGAGAGAAGCCCGCGTGTCACATGGAACACAATCCAGAGAGGCAGTTAATATGCCAGGCGAATTTGAGCAGGTTGGCAATGTGATTTAGCTGTCTTAACTGTGCAGTGATTGCCTCTGCAGATCAAGGAGTAAATGGTGAAGAAAACAAAATACTGCTCTCACATTCAGTTTCCCTACATCTCGTGTGACAATCATGCGTTTCTGTGTGCATTTTCTGCAGTCAACGATCAGCCAGTAGGACAGGGAGTTTTAATCTGCAGTTCTACCCATTAGCACAAAAAATGGACTTGTGTTTCCTCAGCACATGCCCAGGCTTTGGAAAACTATGCATAAGACCACAGGCAAGAGCAGTGCTGAGAATCATCACAGAATTTGCATGAGAAATATTCCATCATGATGGAGAAGTGGAAAATGTGTAAAGCTAGGAGTTCACATACTAAACCCAAACCCTAAAGCTGCTGTCCATGGACACACTGACTCACCCTGATTTGGGTCTCCAGGGCTCAGCTGCAAACTCAGGGTGGTCGGCCCTCTGTGCCAGGTGGCCAGGCCGTGGAGACAGACGGGAGAGCACCCTGACATCAGCTCCAAGAAACATCTGGCTTCTTCCTTTGCTCCTTCTCTTCGCATTTAAATTTTCCAATCTCTTTGACAAAAGCAAATCTTTAAACTCCCAGAGTTTCATTTTCTTTAAATGGAAAGTAGAAACAACAGTAATATTTGTTAAAGACATACCACAGGATCACTTTTTAGTTAAAATTAGCCACTATACGTGAAACTACTTTATAAACCAACAGCTATGTGAGCACGGCTTGTCTGCCTCCATTGTTGCTGTCTTCTTGCCTTTCTCCGTATGTTGTTTGTATGGACCTTTGTGTGTAAACATGAGATAAAGCATCAACTTAAAAATGACTCTGATGTGTACTCACCAGACCTTGGAAGCAGTCAATCTCATTATGTTAGTATGTGTGTTAAATGTGAAATGTACGTTTCCCTCCCCAAAAAGATCCCTGTAACTATATGACACAAGAACATTCAATTTCCAAGTGAAAAACTGTCAGTTATTGGTATAGTTTAGGTCCATGATTTGAGACTTAGGGTGTGAAATGACAAAAACAAACTACCCCACACCTGATACCACTGCATTTCCATACAAACACTTATCGTTGCATCAGTGTATTTTTTTAAAGGTGATTAAGCAACACGATTAAACCTGTGAGGAATGTGTTGCTTGGATACCCTTCATCTCCTAAAGATATTGGAAATTAAATAGATAATCTTATTGTTAACCCCCAAATCATTCATTTTTCTCAAACATGTACAAATGCTGACTTTTAAATATACTTTCCACATGGATAAGTGAGGGTGTTACAAGTTCTGAACAATCCCAATGCTCTCCCATGGGAACAGCGTTTGGTCTCCACATTTAAACGGCTCGAAGAGCAAACATGGTTTTGCAGAGACAAGACCCATCGCTCTCCACCTGACAACCCATCTACGTCCCCAGGGGCTGGCCTCTCGCTCACTCAATGTCTGGCACAGCGGAAGCATAACACGCGTGTCGGGTAAATGAGTGAACAGCTTGTGGCCGATTCGGGTCCAACCCAGCGTCTCCCTGGTGGAGTCCTGCCCATCTCTCCGTGTTGAGTCTGTTGTTTCCAGTAAGACCAGCAGGTGCACCTGGGCCACCTCAGCTCCTGCTTCTGCTGGAATCTTCACTGAGGTCATCACTGTGCCACTGAACGATCCCACTTACTGCAGCAGACATTTAATAAAGGAAGCAAGAGTCTAAATAGAAAATTAAGAAAAAGTTGCATGATTACTTAAACAGCAACAGAAGTGAATATGGGAAAGATCCCTCAAATAAAGCGACTGCTCTAAAGAAAAATATCTGTGTAAAGGGAGTGAGGAGGAAAAGGGGGAGTGCTGGGAGGGAGAAAGCACATGGTGATGGCCGCTACCTATTAAATGGGGGGAAAGAGGCATTTTTATAGCTTGAGCAACAGACAAGATTTCTCAGCAAAGTAAGATCCATTCTAAAGTCTTTATTAAGGATGGGCTAGGTATATTCAGATTTCAGAGAGGCCGGAGGTAACCCACCTAAGCACCTGTCAGGTGAATTCTCTCCCAACCAGCGATGCTCCTGTGAATGCTCTGCTCACCTCCCCTTGAAACATGTTTTACTTGCGCCTGGTGTGGATTCCCAAAAGAGAACAGCCCTCTACGATACCCAGCACTCTACACACAGCAGATTCCACAACTTTCCTTTTCCTTATCTTAAAAGGAGAAGGATGTGGAGCTGGGGAACAAGAGCAGGGCTGAACATTTTAAGATAAAATAACAGTTTTGTACCCTTTTCACGTCCCTCAATGGTTTGCTCCCTCCTTGAGCCCTGTAGCCCAAAAAGATGAAAAGGGACAGCAGACAAGAGATGGCATGGGGACAAGCACAGCCAGGGAGTCTCGGGTTCCCTTGCAAGCCCTCTCCTCGTGCACCTGCCGCGCCTTTCCCAGCTCCCCGTCTGCAAAGGCAGGTGGCACGCACAGAGAAGGCCGGTCTCTGCGCCACGGGACCGACAGCGCACAGGCTTTCTGACCCTACTTGCCAAATGGAGTATCGTCCTCCCCCTTTCGGTCTGGGTTATCCTGTCCATCCTTCAGGACTAAGGCCATCTCACAGAACTGCAAACTGGATTCAGCGAACCCCCCATCCAACCAAAGCTTCACAGGCAAGCTTTCTGCTCACTCTGGTAGCACACTACGGTACCTTTCTGTGCGCTGAACTGTGCCTCCCCACACTGGAATGTACCAGTACTCTCTCTGTCGCTCCAGTATGTGGCTGCGTTGAGGAATAGGTCTTTACAGCAGTGAAAAATTCAGCGCGGTCATTAGAGTGGGTTGCATCCGATACGACTGGCATCACAGTAGCACAGAGAGGACACACACCGAGGGACGACCACACTCCAAGACGGTGATGACTGGCCTCACTTTGGAGGCTCTGTTGCCAAGCTCAGCCCGATGACACAGAGTCGGCACACACTAACTATTCATTATATGAAGGAAAAGAAGGGAATCATCTACTCACCTTTCCACCCCAGGTGGGCAGGGCCTGGGTGTGACATGCTCACCCAAGTCCGTGCTGTCACTCTGGAGAACTGAGAAGGCGGAGCCGCCGCCAAGGGATCGAGTCCCCTGATGTCCAGAATCTTGGGCGCAGTCTCTGGTGAGACGTGTGCCACTCGATTCATCACATGAATCAGAAAATCAAATTTTTACTTCAGAGTTGGAAAGAAAATGTTTTACGACAAGCTGTAAGTAAAGAGTTGGGGAATTTGGTGGAAATAAAGAAACTAAGTGTTAAATGTTAAAATGATGCTATTTGGGAGAACAATTAGCAATTGGGTGAACCAAAAAGCAATATGACTGCTTTATTATTTTCATAAATCAAAGCACTAATATGGATGGGGCATTTACACATTCAAAAGTGATTAAGAGATGTTTCTTTTCTTACAGTCTCTCTTAAGATATTGAAACAAAAATGAAATTATCACACTGTAATTGGAGCCATCGTTGTAGTTATCACTTTCAGTTCTATCAGAAATTGTTCTATCTCTGCTTATATTTTGTCAATCTTCATTTCAACTTCAATACCTGTAATACAATAAGTATATAATGAAGTAATGTAATAATAAAGTATATGTAATGTATTGAAACTACCCCTGTATATTGTCTAATTTTCATAAAAATCCAAGAGCCATTAAAACAAAGTTGAGGTACAGCGAATATTCAAATTCTTTGCTTTGCTTTACCTCACTTCAAGGTCAAAAGCCATCTGAGTCGTCCCATAGGGTCACCATTTGCTACATGGGGTCATTTACATCTAAGCTCATCAAAATCAAATAATACTAAGCTTCAGTTCCCAGTCACATGGATGCATTTTGGGCTCCAGTGTCCATTCTTGCTGCTTTAGACTCTGTTGAGGTTTCTTACAAGTTGCCTGATCCCGTCCCCAGCAGACACCAGGCAATGTCTGGAGGCATTTCTGACCATCCCCATGGGGCAGGAGGAGCTGCTGGCATCTGGGTGGGGGCGCCCCACCCCACAGGGCCCAGGGCCCCCCACAAAGGGCTGTCCAAGTGCGCCGGGTCTGGAAGCCTGCTCTTGAGGTCTGCTCAACCAGAGCCAGACACTCCCGGGCTCCCCGCCAAGGGCTACTTGGCTGTTTGCATTTATTCCCTCTGTTCTTAGCATCTTACAATTTCTGCATATCAGTCCATTCCTAGTTGGCCACAAATCAGGATGTCAGATTTTATTTACTTCTACGGAGAGGATCACAGGGGTTTTGATGTGAAGATAAACTAATCAGTTTCTTCATTTTGAAAACCCTTACTTTCCTGAAATCAAAACGAATCATAGTTTATTTTTCACGTAACGTCCTACTGGATGTTTTGTCCCATTTAGTGTTTGCAGCCCGGGCGTGATGCTGCTGGTGCGTTTGTCAGGGTTCTGTCAGCAGACTTTGTAAATGAATCGGGAGCAAAAATACTCATATTTTGTCTTCTCTGGAGAAAATAGAAAGGTCTTTCTTGAAAGTTTGAAATAATTGCCTGTCTAGATGTTCAATAAAATATCCCAGGATGAACCTGCCCTTGGCCAACCCCACCAAGGGCCAGGCACAGACGCTGGGCTGGTCCCTGCACGTGGGGGAAGGTGCTGCCCGTGGTGAGTGGTGCAGTGGCTAGACAGGAACCCCTTCTCTTATCAGCCTTTCGGATCCTCATAACTGCATGTGAGCTAGAGAGAGACCACAGGAATTCTCCAATATTGGGTTTTCAAGACCCACCTGCTCCAGTTCCTGAGAACGTCCACCCAGTCAAGGCCATCAGCTGCTGACCAGCGCACACACGAGGCAGGGGACATCTGCCCTCACTCTTTGGAACACACCCTCCCATCGGTATTCAAATGCAAAGCTGCAAAGGGGCCGATCTGTCAAAATACTGACCTGGAAGGCAGCCTTCCTTTCAGCCTGGCTGGGTTCCCTCTTTGTGTTCTGATGTGCTTCATCACATCCTTTTTTCTATTATCCTCACTGCAGTTTTTATTCCCTTTTTCCTCATATTATTCCCACATTATTGATTTCTTTTTCTTTAAACTCCCATAACCACTTACAGCCTTTACCACTCAGAGCGTCATTGAAGTGAAAGTAACATAAATCCAAACCCTTACAAACAAGGAAAAAGATGATTCAGAATGGTTCTGTTATTTGCCTAAAATCACGAAACTGGTCATGGTTCACTCAGACCTCTGACAAGCCAGCTTACTGCTATTTCTGAGATGTACAGTTTTCATGCTGGTATTTAATCTTATATTCTTTTGATATGTTATGTTCAAGGATGATATTAATATTCACATCTATGTGTAACTTTGCAGTTTAATATAATATATACAAATATCTCCAGATGCAGACGTGTATAGCTTAAAAATAATATGTGCGGCTCTATGAAGCAAGCAGGCAGGGATTTTAGAGATGAGAAAAAAGCTCTGAGAGGCTGAAAATGTGTCCAGAGTCAAACAGCTCCATGTGTAGAGGGTGTCATCACAGCCACGACTTCTGCCTGCCAGCCCTCTTTTCTGAAGTCTGGGCGCTGGAGAAGGCGCCCCTGAATGTCAGCCCACATTCTATCAGCCTCAGGCTGTGATCACCCAATGACAGCATACAAGGTGATTGAAAAGCTTATGACCAGTGGTCGCGTCTTAGATCTGAAATGCCACTCATGACTTTCTAAGGAAATTCTATGTCGTTTTTTTTCTTCATCCCCATCCCCATCAGCATGCACCCTATTTCTCCATTTTTGTGATTTCAAGTTCTGTTGTTGGAAAAACTCTACCGCACAGTGTGCAGATTGCTTTTCAGCAACTACTTGTATCCGATGGGGAAAAGGTGACATCAAAGGCAGTGATAAGAAAAAGCACATCTTGTTTCGCTTTTACAGCTGCCAGGGACTACCTGCCCAAGGGCTGCCTTCCTTGTTTGGTAGGAGAACAATCCCAGAACACTGGGAAAGGGGAGAGACACATCAGGTTAGAGGAGCCGACTCAGCATGGTGGGCACGATGCTCAGGGCCAAGTTCTTTTCCTCCAGCCATTGATGAACTGACATGGAGAAAGGGCACCCTCTCATCCAGATCACTTAAATAGCTGATATGGTATCAGTATTCTTTGGTTTCTTGGGACTTTTCGGTATCTTTGGGTGATGTGATGGCTTTTTCAACATGCTTTCTCAGTGCAATTAACTCAGCAGGATCTTGAACCATCTCAAACCTATGTGAAATTGTACAACTGGACATGAATAAAAAGTCCATGACTCAGGTCAGAGCCCCAAAATGTGCATTTCTCATCACTCTTGCATATTTTCTTTCCATAACTGTCAAACCCATGATAGTGCGTCTTCCCCACCTCAAGCCCTTCATCACTCCTTGATAAAAAATAATGAACAAAGTAAGTGATCATAAAGCTTGGTGAAAACATTTGACTTTCTTAGCAGGCCTACATACAAGTAGGTACACCGTATGGCCGATGAATCTCTGTCCAGCCAAATTCCCACCTCTTCCCTATACAACCATACTCAGTTATACTGAAGCTCTTGAAATCCTAGGAACCCACTCCCCCATGTTTAAAAGTGGGAAAATTAAATGGAACTAAATGGAAGTAAGGTTTCTACAAGTCAGTTGACAATAAGAGTGTACACTGCAGTGGAAGAGAAGCCAGTAAGAAAACATGCAAAGTTGCATTATAAATAAATGAAAACAAAACCCTTAATAATGGTCAATTGACCCATAAAAAGAGACAGGAACAAGAAAGATGCAAAGCATAAAATAATAAAATGGTAGGCTTAAGCCCTCACATGTGAACATTACCTTAAATGTAAATGGTCCAAATACACCAACTAAAATACATAAATTGATATAGAGTGTTTTTTAAATACCAAATTTATGTTGTTTCCGAAAAACGCTTTAAATTCAGTACTATAGATGTGTTGAAAGTGAAAGTATAAACAAAGAAAAGCCATACAAACATTAGCAGCAACACCAACAAAGCAGGGGTGCATATATTAACACCAAATAAAGTCAGCTTCAGAGCAAAGAAATTACTAGAGACAAAGAAAGACATTACATAATGATAAAATAATTGAACTACCAGGAAGACATAATGATCCTATATGAATCCACAACTAAGTTCTCTGACCATAATGGATTCAAACTGAACACCAATAACAGAAAACATCAGGAAAGTCTCAAACACTTGAAAATTAATACTATACTTTCAAATAACCAAGGGATCTAAGAAGATGTCTCAAAGAAAATATAAAAATATAAAATATCAAAAGATAAAAATAAAATATATCAAAATAAGTGAGTTGCAGCTAAAGCAGTGCCAAGAGGGAAATTTGTAGCACTATAGATTTAAAAGGAGGTGAGGTCTCAAATCAGTAAGTTCCACCTTAAGAAACTAGGAAAAATTTGAGTAAAATTAGTTCTGAGCAGGCAGAAGCAAAGAAATAATAAAGACAAAAACAGAAACCAATAAAATTCACAATAGAAAAACAATACAGAAAATCAACCAAACAAAAAGCTATGATTTGAAAAAATAAAATTCATAAGCCACTAACAAGACTGATGAAAATACAAAACAGAAGACACAGATCATCAATATCCGGAATGAAACAAAGGATATCAGTAAAGACCCTGTATACTTTAAAGAACAACAAGGGGATATTACGAGCCCTTTAGATTCATGAATTCACCAACTCAGAAGAAACTGATTCTTTGAAAACCATGAGCTACCAGACTCAGTCACAATAAGACCAATAATCTGAATAACCTGAGAAGCATTATAAAAATTGAATTCATAATTTAAGACCTCCCCCCCAAAAAAGAAATCTCTAGATATAAATGGTTTTACTGAAGAATACTATCAAGCATTTAAAAACAGAACAGACAAGTTTATGCAATGGCTTCTAAAAATTAGAAAGGAAGGGAACACTTCCCAACATACTTTATGAGTCCCCCATTGCCCTGATACCAAAACTAAGCAAAAAAGAAGGACACACACACACAAAAAAATACAAACTCGTGAACTCAGACACAAACATCCTCAATAAAATACTAGCAAATCAGATCCAACAGCGCATAAAAATAATTTTATACCATGACTGAGATTTATTCCAGGTATTCAGTATTTGAAAGTCAGTCCATATAATGTACCATATCAGCAGACTAAAGAAGAGAGGCAAATTATTGATCATAAACAATTGATGCAGAAAAAACATTTGACAAAATCCAACACTCATTCATGATAAAACCTTTCAGAAATTGAGGAATAGAGAAGGAACTAAATTTGATAAAGAGCATCTACCAGAAACCCTACAGCTAACAGCATCCTTGATGCTGAAAAAGGGGGGCTTTCTCTTTAAAACTAGGAACAAGAAAAGGATTCCTGTTCTCACAACTCATATTCAATATAACATTGGAAATTGCAGCCAATGAAATTAGGAAAGAAAGAAATAAAAAGTGTGCAAATTGAAAGGAAGAAATAAAACTTTGCCCATTTACAGATGACAGAGTTGTCTATGTAGAAATTCCCAAGGAATCTATAAAGGAAACAGAACTTCTAGAACTAATAAGTGAGCTCAGCAAATCTGCAGGATACAAGGTCAACACACAAAAATCAAACACGTCTGTATACTAACAATGAATGTGTAGAAATTAAATTAAAAACATAATGCCATTTCCAAAGAAAATCAGCTACTTAGACAAAAACTTAGCAAGAGATGTACAGGATCTGTAAGCTGAAAATTTAATATGCTTATTAAATAAATCAAAGATCTGATTTAATGGAGAGACATCGCCATGTTCTTGATCTGGAAGACCTAAATGATAAAGATGTTAATCTTCCACACATGTATCTAAAGGTTTAGTACAGTTCCTATTAAAAATCTAAGCAAGGTTTTTGTAGACGTAGATGGGCTTCTTCTCAAGTCTGTATGGAAAAATGTAGACCTTAGAAGAGTGAAACACTCTTTATAAAGTAGAATAAAGGGTGGGAGAATCATTCAACTTGACACTGATCTCACTCTATAGCTAGAATGATTTTGACTGTGTTGGCTTGGGTATTGAGACAGATACAAATAGTAGTAAATAGAGTAGGTAACATAGAAACAGATGCATATAAACATGCCCAACCTGTCTGGAAAGAGGACAGCCTTCCTAGCACATGGTGTTGGAAGAACCAAACCAGAAAATAAACCTGAACCGAAACCCCACACTTCATACAAAAAATAACTCAAAATGGATCACAGGACTCAAAGGTAGAACTATAAAACTTTTAGAAAAAAGATCAAAGGAAATCTTCAGGATCTAGAACTAAGCAAAGAGTTCATCAACTTGATACCACGAACATGAACCACAAAGGAAAAATTGATCAATTGGGCCTCTTCAAAACAATTTTTGTAAAGGTTCTCTATGCAAGGCCCTATTGAAAAGCCAAGCTCCAGAATGAGATAAACACTCTCAAACAACACAGCTGTCAGTGGACCAGCCCTAAACTATGTAAAAAACTCTCAAAACTCAACATTAAAAACACACAAGCCAACCAGAAAATGGGCAAAAGTCATGAACAGATATTTTAGTGAAAGGTACACAGACAGTAAAGAGCACATTAAAAGGTTTTTAACATCATTTTCCACTAGGGAAACACAAATTAAAATGACAGTGAATATCACTACCCACATACCAAAACATCTAAAACAAACACCACTGAATGCTGGTGAGGCCGCTGGTGGGAACTTGAAAGGGTGTGGCTGCTCTGGAAAGCAGTCTAGCGGTTTCTGGCAACACTGAAGGTGGAACTACCATACGGCCCAGCCGTCATACTTGTGGGCGTCCATCTCAGGAAAGGGGAACTTATGCTAGTGCAAAAATCTGTACATGAATGTGTCTAAAAACATAATAGCCAACAACTGTGTAATCTCATGAAACGTGACTCAGCGATAAAGAGGAAGGAGCCACTGATCTACGCAACAGCTTGGGAAGATGTCCAAGGAATTATGATGAAAGAAGAAAGAAAATGTGGAAAGGTTGTACAGCATCAGATTCCATTTACACACCATTCCTGGAGGACAGGGCACAGGGACGCAGACTGGGGGTGCTGGTGACGCGTGGGGGTGGTTGTGGCCACAGAAGGTCGGCAGGCCCAGGGAGCGACCACGTCCCGTGTCTGCTCTGGGTGTTGGCATCCTGGTGGTGAGCCTGGGCTGCAGGTTTGCAAGACGCCTCCACCGGGGGAGCTGGGACAAGGCCACACTGGCCTCTGTGACTTCCCACGGCTGCCGGTGAATCTGCAAGTGCCTCAAAATAAAGTTTAATTGGAAAAATTCTAGCAAAAGACAACTTTGGGTCAATTCATTGCAGATCAATTCGCCTTCAATCCATCTGGGGAAGAGCACCCGCCGACCTAGCGTGGAGATGCTGAACCATCTCCAGGAGCCAGCTGGCAGTCCAGCTTCTGTGGACCGACCCATTGGCCAAATGACCTACTCACCACGCTCGTCCCCACTAATGACTCACAAAACATCAGGCATTTCAACTTTCCTGAAACTGCCAAATGATAGCTTGCATTTCATGCAAAATTACAGATTTCTAGTTTGAGTATTTCACAAATGTAAAGGGTTTTATGGGGAAAAAAATATAAGTGCAGGTTAGTTTCCCCCTTCCGGGTCATGTTAATGGGCTGTTTTCTCACTCCTAGTAACTCGGGAATTTGGGGGCTGGGGAGAGAAGAGGACACTGAGCCTCCTGCCCGAGGAGCCCACAGGCACCCAGCAGACTTCAGCGTGTAAATTTTCTCCCCTCTGCCTGGAGTGTGACGCCCCAGGTCTGTGGTCTGCCACTCACATGACTCAGGGCGTGCCCAAAGTCCTGCCCAAGGCCCCTGTGCCCGCCCACACTTACCAAGGTAAACCGAGGCAGGGAAATTCCCCCACCCATTTGCATACAGGCACTGAGCAGGAAGAGGGGCTGGGCCTCTAGAGGCATGCTCCACTTTGGGGATCTAGAGAGCCAGGGTCCCCATGCATAGGACGTGGACCCATGGAAAACCGTGCTGTCCTCCAGACGCCTCTTACCAATGCTCATCAATTTCTGCTCCTGGATTCTGGAGGTTCTATCCTGGGTTGTCAATTCTATTGATTACTTACAAAACTCAAAGTGCTGAATAAATTATCACACACACCCTGCATGCCGTGAATCTGTGTCCTCAGCAAAGCCCAGAATGCCATGTGCCTTACAAGCAGGTGCTGGAAGTTGTACCATAGAACACCAAGAAATCAGCAGAACACCCTCCTGAGCTGCCCTCTCGGGTGCCCAGGGGTCACTGTCTTGTCCTTGAAGTGAGGCCTGAGCTGAGCCCCAGAGGTCCAGGGGTCCCAGAGGTCCAGAGCACTTAGGAACACTCCCCTGCCTCGGTGGGAAGGTGGGCGTCCGGAACCAGGAAGCCAAGGGGCTTCCAAGGGCTCAGGGCTGGTTGGCCAGCCAGACTGAGACGGCCAGAGTGGTGCTGGCCCTTTCTGCTCCACCATGTGCCCTCAGGCCTCAGGCAGAGCAGTTCCTCTGCAGACCGTGGAACACCCTCCTCACCATCCGTCCATCTATGCCATAAGCTCTGGGAGTGCAAAGGTGCCCACGACGTAACAGCCTTGCCCTCAGACGACCTGGACCTCAGTCGGGAGGACAAACAACACCGGTGAAGAGGTTTGGCGGGTGGCACGGGACTCCCAGGAGCGGACAGCAGTGGGAGCAGGAGAGAAGGCAGCGACCAGGGGTCAGGACAGCCGGCACTCCACGGCCAGGCACAGCGTGACCAGGACCCCGCACAGGCAAGGTTTCCTTCAGCACAGCCAGTGGGAAGATCGAGGCAGATGCAGCCTCTCGTCAGCCTGGTGAGGAGGCAGAGGCGTCCTCAGGCGCTTTACTTCCACTCGCAGAGGGCATCACGGGGGAGTGATAGAAACTAGTTTAGAAAGGAGGAGGGCCCAGATGGTGCAGCCCTCGATACTAGCTGGGGGCTGCCCTGAAGCCCGGGGCCCTGGCAGGGGGAGCAGATGTCAGCCCAGCGCCTGCCCAAGGGGCTCTGGCTGTGGGGGGCTGAGAAGTGCTGGGCTGTCTGGGCCCTAAAATCCTTACACACTCCCAGGAAACAAGCCCAGCTGACAGGCAAAGAGCCACGTGGACATTTTCCCCATTGGGGAGATAAGCTGTGCCACGCTATGCTTATGATTAATCAGACACCCGTATGCAGGATCAGCGGCAGGAGGATATTCTGAAGGCAGAGAAACCCATGGGGAGACGTTGCAGAACCACAGGCCCCTGTGAGGACCTGAACTGGGATCGTGCTGCTGGGCATAAAGTAGACACCCTGGGGTCGCAGGAAACTAGGGGCCGTGACTGGCAGGGAATCAGAAGCATAAGGAAAGCAACATCAGTAGACAGGCTTTTCTAGAAGCATCAGAAGACAAAGCACGACGGCAGTCAATGATGAGCTCAGATCCTGTGCGCCAGGTGCCAACAGGAGGCAGACGGCAGATGATGTATCAGGGCAACCAAGGCCGTCCTGAGGGCCACGGAGCTGGGAGACCCAGGAGCCATCACCACACCGAGGCCCGTGGTGGTGGGTGGAAGGTTCTGGAAGTAGAGGCAGAAAGGGAAGGCTCGGGGGGCACATGCCATCCTGCAGCCCCGAGCAGAGCACCACCACGGGGGCCCTGAAGGACAGAAACACGTCCTCTCACGGTCTGGAGGCCAGAGGCCCAGAGGCAGAGCACGGGCCTTCCCAGAGGCTCTGGGCTTACCACAACCCCTGGCCACCCTCCGCTTCGGCTGCATCCCTCCCTCCCCGCCTGTTGCCGTGGCCGCTCCCACGGGTTCTGACTTCTCACCAGTCATGGCCCTGGGCAGCCCCCCAGTCCAGTCTGACCTCTAATTACAGTGTAATTAGTCTTAGCTAATTATATAGCAAAGACCCTATTCCCAAACAAGGTCACATTCTGAGTTCCGGGTGGACGTGGATTTGGGAGGAACCCTATTCACCCCAGTGCCCACGGGTTGGTCAGGGAACCACTAACTCAGGCCACCAGGTCAGCAGGAACCTGACGCCACCCAGCCTTCCTGCCAGTCTCCTGCCCTGGGACCCTCGGTGGAGCCTGGTCGAGGCATCGTGGGGCAGCAGCCTGTAGAGGGAAGGGTCCAGGGCCCTGACATTCAGGCCTCGAGGGCACTCGGCGGAGCCCAGGGGCAGCCCTGCTGGCTCTAGGCAGGTGCACCCCTCCTGGGGGTGTCTGCTGACAACACAGGTCACCCTGGTCTCCAGGCTCACGCTCTGTGGCACAGAATGAATGGGTCCCTCTGGCTGCTTCCTGCGCCTCAAGACCAGGACCGGACTCAGCGGGGCAGGACGCTGCCTCCCGAGGCCACATGCCAGCCAGGCTCCTGGGCGGCTCCCTCCTCCCAGGGGATGTTTCCCAGGCGCTAAGCAAGGCTGGGCACAGGCTGGCTCCGTGCCCTTCCCTTCTCCCCGGGATGCTGAGCCCAGCTCTGAGTGCTGCCCCCTCTAATACCCTGAGTCTATGTCACACGTGTCACACAGGAAAGGCATCTTCCTGGTGTAAGTCAGCCAAGCGCCTCGGCAGGCAGGGCGGGTCAGGACGCAGGCGGGTCTGCAGGTCAGGGGCCGCAATTGCACCTGAGTCTCTTCTCCTCGTGGCTAAAACGACCCAGTTCTGGGCTGAGCTGCGTTATGGCAATACCTTAAGATACAGTTTTCTGTGGGAGACAAGATGAAACCATGCTTTTAAATCATGACATTTTCCACCAGCCTGAGCCACTGCGGCCGAGACCATGGGAACGTGTCTTACAGAACAAGGGCAGGAAATAACCCGTCCGTGTTCACCGTCCCTTGATGTTGGATCAACATATTTCTTTAATGCTTTTTATTGTTCATTCTTCAAAGACAGTTCAGTTTAATAGAAATGTTTTACAATTGCTGAATGTATAATATTGTTTGTAAGAAGGAATTAGAAAGAACTGATGTATACCAATAAAAATGGCATATTAGGGAATTTTTTTTTAATTCTCAAAGAAGAAATAATAACAAAATAATGTCCTCGTTATGGGGGTGTGTGGGGGAAGAGGAGACAGGAAAGTTAGAAAAAAGAAAATAAAATCCTATAATAACCAAATGTGCTAAAATGGGTTTTCTCCCCTTTTAGAGAGGTGAGGTGATAGGGTTTCTGTCCATGAAACTAAATGTTTACAAATATTCAAGTCCATAAATTTGAAGAGAAACTGAATACAGAAAATTCTTGTTAATGCAGTACATTTTCTGGTAATTTTATAGTCCAATTTTCAGTGATTCCCCACAGAACGAATGCAGTTCAAAGGCAATTTTATAAAGTACTTTGCAGATAACTATTATCTGCTAATTATTAGAAATTGCATGTTGTTGTTAATTGCATAAATAAATTGTTTTATCTGAAAGCCATTAAAAAAAGGTTTGGTGTTTGAAGCATATACGGTTTTGATGTTCCTGTATAAAAACATTTAACTGTTTAACTCTAAAATAATGACATGCTGCTTTTAAGACAATTTCTTAGACTAATGGATTATGGGGAGGGAGGGGTGTGGGGGGTGGAATCCCTAACATGTATTTTACTTTATTTCTGTGACATACTTCAGCTAATTATAAATTGGCATGGAAAGAAACACTGCAAATATTTACCAAACATATCAGAATGATGTCCATATATTGCTATATTTATTTTCTGAATCCTTAAAAGAGATTTATGCAAACATTTCCTTTTTTTCCAGAATAGTCCTATTTTAAAAATGTTCTGTTTTATTAACATGTTTCACTTATAATTAGCAGTAAGAGAAATATATTTGTATGAACAGTTGCCTTTGATTTTCTACAAAATAACTCAGAAAAAATAACTCAGTCCCAAGGGCTAGAGACTTAACATTTTCCCAGGAAATGCGGGCTCAGCAGTTGTCTGCTCACTGGGGACGTCAGGGCGGGCCAGGTGGGGGTCTCAGCCCCCGGCCCTGCTGCCCAGGGCTGGCACAGGGATTCCTTGCACAGGCCAAGGAAGAGGGACAGAGGAGCACAGGCCTGCCTGAAGTAGCCTGGGGGAGCCAACCTGGACGAGGGGCCGCCTCCATCCTGCCCTGTGAGAAAGTCCCTGTTATGGCCCCCAGCAGGTCCAGCACTGAACCCTTCCTCATCCACAGGCCCCAGACTGACCTCTGTGATGAGCAGAGAATGGCAGACAGCCAATGGGTAGGAGATGGACAGGTGCCACACTTCTGGCTGGAGAAGGGCAGCGAGGGGACAGGCATTGATGGCAGAGGTGGCACAGAGGGACACGTGCTCGGTCTCTTAGGACAAATGCCCTGTATGTTGAGCATTCGCTCAACAAACAAAAACAGCGGGGATTTGATGTTCCAGAGTGCTGGCCTGGGGATCCTGCAAGGGAAGGTATGGGAGATGCAAAAAAGGCCACATCACCTCAGTGACCGTTCCCCTGCCGTGGACAGAGCGTGTGGCGAGCTGCACATGTCCAAAAGCAAGGGCCCCTGGAGCTCAGGGAGTTACCGGTGAGCAAGCAAAGGAATGCACAGCCAGTGTGTAATCTTCCCAGACGCACAGCTCACACCGACGCTGCTGTCACTCCACGAGGACTAGGAAGTGCCAAGAAGGGGGGAAATCTTTCCACCGGTCTTGCCAGCCTGTGTCCCCAGGAGTCAGCTGGGCTGCAACAAAGGACACCAGGCACTCACCCCCAGGCGTCCTCCTCACAGCCTGGGGGTGGGAGTCCAAGGCCACGTGCCCACACAGTGGCTTCTGGTGGAACCTCTCCGCTGGGCAGGGAGGTGCCGCCTTCCATCTGTGTCCTCCAGCGTCCCCCCTCCTAGCACGCTGAGTCCCGATCTCCTCCTGGAAAGACACCAGTCAGATGGGATTAGGGCCCGCCTAAGGGCCTCATTTTGACTTAATTACCTCTTTAAAGACTGTGTCCAAGTACAGTCACATTCTGAGGTCCTTGGCATTAGGGCTCCAATACATGAAGGGGGATGGGAGGCCATCCAGACCGTAACAGTACATAAATATTTCAGACAATAACTGTTCGTATTCATCAATATCTACTCGTTCATCCCACAGATGTTTTTGCTGCACCGTGTGCTGGATCTGGGGTGAGCAGGTAGGTGGGAGCACATGAAGCTGCCCTCCAGATGCCTGGAGGGGTGCACATCCCGCGTCTGTGTCTGCCTCCTCTCACTCCGAAGGCCACATTGCAGAGTCGTGGGGTGTGCCTGACAGGTGCCAGGAGCCAGGAAGAAAAAGGGGGAGGTCAAAACCTCTCTAGGAGCCCAGCCTTAGCAGCGCCAGAGAAGGCCCATGCAAGGTGTCTTCATGGGCACATGTGTGTGTCCATGCTTATGTTGATGTTTTTCTTCAACAGCAGAAACATCCACCCGGGTCATCAGAGACCAAGTTCATCGTCGAGCTTCAGGACTGCGAGGGTCAATACAAAAACACAAGTGCAGAGGAAGACCTTGAAAGGGGGTGGGCAAGGCAGGGGAGCCGGCATGCACCTAGGGTCATAAGGGGGCTCTGTCTGCTAACGGCCATGGAACAGCCTTGGCAGAGCATCTCGGTGGCGGCTGAATGCAATGCCAGAGCCTCCAACTTGGGGTTCAGTCATGAGCGCTGGTGAGTAGACAGGTAACAGAACCTGTCCTCTTTGTAAACCCATATGGGTTCTGTTCCAGCCACTCTTGGGCACCTGCTCTGGCTCACAGGCACAGGAGGTAAAGGAGCCGAGCCAACCGTGCACAGGCAGAGGGAGCGTGGGTGACCCGCCACCTAAGGGCCAGCAGGGGAGGGTGTGAGGTCTACCCTGCAGGTCCTATTGCTTCGGGCATTGTCTAGAGACATTTTCAGCTGCCCTACTGAGGGACGGTGTTTCTGGCCTCTAGTGGGGGTGCCTGGGATGCAGCCAAACATCCTGCAGAGTCCAAGGTGGCCCCCACTGCCCATGTGTCAACAGTACCTGGGCCAAGAAACTGGATTCTAGGACCCACCTAGTGAAGTGAGAAACCCCCGCTGCAGCCCAAACCACCTGCCCCCAGCTTTCTGCTCTAGGACACAGTTACAGCCTTCTACATCTGCTCTTCTGGAGAAAGACCAGGTCATTTTAACACACTTGTCAGTTTGTAATGTGCTCTGACCACCTATCAATATGCCTTCCTTTCAAAATTGTTTCCCTGGTTCCTTGGTACCCACTCTCCTTGTTCTCTTCCAACTTTACTGGTTGTTTTGTCTTTTTTCCAACCTCTGCTTCTCTACTTCCCTGTAAAATATCAGTCCCTACAGAGTCATGCACTGGCCTCTCTTTTTATCTTGTATTCATTCTCCCTGGAAGGTCTCTCCTACCCCTATGGAGTTAGCTAAAATTCGTGATAGGAAAACATTTTCAAGTATTAACCAGTGTTTTCCCTGTACTTTGGCTCTTTTCCACCTTCAGAAAACTACTCCAGTTGACATTAACTTATTTAGCCAAGCATACAAGGAAGAAAGCAGAGGAAAATTGGGTCTTGATTCTCCAAGCCAAGCCTGACCATGAGGATGGCACCGGGGTAGAGGGCAGGTACCGGGGACAGGACGGCAGAGACCTGCCCCTTGTTTCTAGGTGGAGAGAAGGGTTAAGGCCTGACGGTGGAAAAGGCGGCCACACCTGGGTCCTGTCCCACAGCCTCAGCAGGGACTGGAACTCCCGACCCAGTCTGTGAGGTGCACACAGTCACAGCTAAACAGCTCGTCCTCAGGAATTCAGGCAACTCGGCCAGAGACAGAGTGTGCCACGGAGACCCTCACCCCCACAGTCAGACCCCACTGTATTGGCTGCTGTCCTGCAGAGACCTTCCCTGGAGCCCAGAATAACTGGGCATGTGGGCACAGTGATATGTCCCTGGATGAATTGTTCTGAATGTGAATGTGAAAATCCCAGCTGAGTGCCTGGAACATCACCAAGACTCCACCGAGTGTGAACTGCCACAGCCACTCGTCAAGATAGCCGTAACCCTTTCCCAAAACTGTATTTTTATCATAAAACATACTTGCTATTAGACTTTAAATAAAAAATAATTTCCCAAATTATTAAGATTTGTATCACTTGATACACAGTTTTCAACATAATTAGTAGTGTATGAGATGCTATAAAAATAATGAAGACCACCGTCATGTCAAAACGTAATGCAAAACTCAGTTTGAAAATGTAAGACTGAAATACAAATTATGAAAAACCTATTCCTGCTCCAAACCTGTTCTTGGTGCTGTCTGGACTTACTCCATAAATAAAAGATTGTAAGTGATAAGAAATTACTTAAAACCAGTTTCTAAGATGTGATTTTTATCTGTTGTGACATTGTGAAAATATAATTATTGACTATGTTATTCTTTATCTAAAGCTCTGTTGAGGGGTTTTTTTTCTGTAGGATTTGTCTGGAAGGTGTCACAAATTTTATCAAGTGCCATGACAATCCTTACTTGCTATCTACTTCCTTTTAATATGACAATGATTTTCTATTTCTGGTCTGAAACTTGCATCTTTCTCCTGTTCAGTAAAACTGGTCCCTATTCAAAGTTAATTGTTTAAGAAAAGGAAAAGAAAAAAATAGGACAGAAAAAGACAGCATCTTCTATGGGGAAAAGTTCATGGAGTAAAATGAGTGGACATTTCCCTTTGCTCAGGGCTTCAGGCACACGGCTGACAGGTGTTCACCAAACACCGTGGACCAGACACTGCCCCAGCCATGGCAGCCAGCAGCCCCTGCTCCTGCATGAAGCTCTGTGTCTACAACTGAGTCAAAGGCTAAAGGACACTCATCAGGGTTTGGGTTCATGCCTGCTCTGCCCACTCTTGTAACAGCCAGCAGACCACATGCGCTCTGCCATTTCTGCATTCCTATGTCCCGTTCAGTGTCTGGGTCACGTTCCTACATTGTGTTCTATGTCTGCATCGCATTCCAGAGCGCCCACCTCGCAGCGCTGGGAGACTGGCAGGCCAGGGTGTCAGTCCCTAGCCCCAGCTCCTGGACCACCGCTGCAGGGCCCAGTGTCCTCGGGTGGGGCCTGGACATGGTGCGCTCCGCCCCTGGGCCGCAGCCTCCATATGTCCCAGTGGCCTCCCTGTCTGCTGCTCTGGTGGGGAGGACCCCCAGGCCCACACAGGTCCCTCCCTGAGGGGGCCTTGTCCTCGGGATCTGCCAGATGACTCCGGGAACAGCACCGACGGGGGACCATCGGCCTGGGCCGGCTCCCTGTGGTCAGCCCAGAAAGAGTGTCCAACTGGAAGCCACAAGGTGGTCAGTGGCTCAGGCACTCGGGGAAAGCGTGGTCCCTGCTGTATCTGTGTCTTGCACATGAGAGCTAGTGTTCCGTTCATACCGAAAGAAAACAGACCCCTGAGTCCATAACGAACTTGGCTTGAAAAAGCCTCCACAGCAAGGTAATTGCCTGGGTTAAAGGTTTTGCTGAAAGAAAATTCAGAGGGTTTTGCTCAGTGTGAATATTTTTCAAGCAAGAAACAACAGGGAGACGGCCCCGAGCGTGGTTCTGGATGTTCACAGCATGATGGGGGGCCCTGGTTTAGGTTGCGATTGGCTCCCAGACACTGACCTCCCTTTCAGCCAGGAAGCTATGAGGCCACACTGACCCGCAGACCTTAGCTTGGTTTAAGGTCAGTCGGCATTTTGAGGGAATCGGCACAACTTAAGTTCCGGTGACAGGACTGTAGGCGTTTGGACACCCCCACCTCCCAGGGGGACACCCAGACTGTGGCCTGCATTTCATTTTTTCTTTAATGGTTTACATGGAGCTCCAATGATAAATTTCTTAGTTTCTGTCCTCTGCCTCAGGAGCCTGGGGGTCCACGGTTTCTCTGACATCGTGGCTCCTGCCTGTGTCCCTGGTGTACGGATTCCTTTCCGCCCTGTGTTCCTCTGTAGGTGCTCCCTGATCTTGCCCACAGGCTGGTCCTAACGAGGCTGTTGTCGGTACCCACCCAGGGACCTCGGTGGGGCGCTCCGTCACTGGCTAGCATAGGAGTCGTGGCCTTGACTCAGGACCTAGTTTCTATTCTAATTACTTATGATTAGAGTGACGAGTCCCTGCTGAGAAACGTGGCAGCCAATGTGGAAGGAAGACACAGGGAGCAGCCTGCCCATCACAGCACCGTGAGCACCCAAAGCGAGCAGCATGGATGCCAAATCCCCCGGAAGCTGTTACTGACACCAACTGGGGCTCAAGCCAGAGTCCCTGACTGGAGTAAAACCGAGTTTCAGTGCACAAATCTGTTTCATGCATGTTGCTGGCATTGGGTGAGAAGTAGGGAAAGACGATTCTGTCGCACCATCCGTGCATCTGCTCACTATGGCCACCACGGCAGAGACCAGCAGGTATTTCCCCACAGCTCTGGAGGATGGCTGTCCGAGAGGGAGGCCCTTCCGGGCCGTGCGGGAGCATCTGCTCGTGGCTGTCTCCTAGCTCCCATGACCTCCGGGCAGACAGACACATCGCCCTGGTGTGTGTCCTCACGTGCCCTGGGCATCTTCCTGCATGCAGGCCTGCCTTCTGTGCCGTACCTCCCCTTCTCCAGCAGATCTGGGCTAATTAAGACTGCCACGACCCTATTCCTAAATACAGCCCCACCCTGAGGTGCTGGTGCTGGGACTCAACATGGGATTTGGGTGGGGGGTTCCACCCAGAGCGCTTGGGTGGGGAGGGTCAGTGCACGCTGAAACAAGACATGATTAAACAAGTTTGAGCACATGCTGTGCTGTGACTGTCAAAGTCTCCTTGTCCTGCATAGAGAGTGTGCATCTGTCCTGTCAGCCTGGACTGAATATATACGTAAATCCCTTACCTGAATCTACACGCAGCCACCAGCCACTGTATTTCTGAAAGAAGATACATTTACTTGCTGGGAAAACCCACATGAACATGAGACAAAGCAAAAGACCTATGAGGAGTGCCTGAGAGTCCATCCAAGGGACACAGGGAGCCCAGTGTCCACAGCGCAGGTCCAGATCCGGTCGGCCCCTAGCCCGCCCCCCTGCCCACACTGTGCTGGGGTCTCTCCCAGAGGCAGCACCCGCCCCCCCAGCCCACACTGCGCTGG